>CM063498.1:125905541-125910541 GCA_032207245.1 Pardosa pseudoannulata
ATACTCTTTCCTAACAATGAACAACCAAAGCTAAGAAAAAACGCAATCGCTCTTATAACAGACTATAAAAAAGAGTGAATGTCAAGGTCGTTTTCAGGCTAAATTAAAATTAGATGTCAAGTTCACCTTGGTTTTACTTTGTGAGAAAATACTCTTTTCTAACATCTAACAACCAAAGAAGAAAAAAAAGGAATTGTTCATATAAGAGATCATAAAAAAGAGAGTGAATGTCAGGCCTATTGGCATTTCATAATAACCAACCTCCTCTACATTAAGGCAAGACGACAAGAAATTAGTTTACAATTTAAAAAATCACTTGTATGACAATAATCACAAGTACAATCATTAGTATGCAGGTTGAACACGATATAAAAAATTTCATTCTTCTTAAAACATTATTTCTTTACATCTTAATAAAATATTGCGTCGTTATTTAGCAGGCATAGGTGAACAAAAGCTCCTTACTCTTCCTGGGTTCTTGGAGCAACCCTATCTCAAGACGCTCTCTCTCAATCTTTACTGGTCAAGTGATTTTATAATGGATTATAAAAGATTCTTGCATCCAAAGAGTGCTCTGTGTTTTTTGCTCTCAAACTCCTAAATTATTAATTTTACATTTTTAAACCACACACACACACACACACACACACACACACACACATATATATATATATATATATATATATATATATATATATATATATATATATATATATATATATATATATATATATATATATATATATATATATATATATATATATATATATAAATTTTGTTGTACAAACAAATTTTTTTAAACTTATAGGCTTCTAGGAAATAATGTTCCTAAAACTTTTCTATATAACTTTGGTGTAATTTCAACTATTGAAATATTCAGTTTTTGTCATAAAATGTATCCATATATTTAACTGAATGACATTTTTAGTTATAACGTGCTTTTGCATGGGATATGATATACTACTTCAAAGGGATATTATAATATTGACAAACATATATATATATATATATATATATATATATATATATATATATATATATATATATAATTTGAAATTATAGTTATAGATTCGTGATAGTTATACTACTATATATATAATATATAAATATATATATATATATAATATATAAATATATATAAATATATAAATATATATATATATATATATATAGTAAAATATATATATATTTCAATGCTAATGATTCTTTAAAGAGTGAAATAATTTATTTCATACAGTTTATATATTTCAGTAGATCCTTCATTTAGCTTTGAAGATTTGTGGTCCCATCTGTTTACAAGACTTAAACTTTACAAGTTGAAAGGATGGTAATTAAAATTATTTTAGCTGACATGACAAAAAAAGAAAGATTACAGACTTACAGGGAAAATAACTCACACATGTGAGTTATTTCGGACGAATATATTTTAGCAATTATCTGAAATGTATTGCTGTGTAAACAAATAAAAAAGTCAAACAGTTTGGAGTATTATATATGTTTTCAAAAATAATCTGCAGTCACTTTTCCAATTATTGGTTACCATTTGTAAAGAAAGAAAACTCTATGACAGAAGATTTATTTGGTATCACTTGCAAACAGAGTACTGGAATGTAAAGATTTATAATAGGTGTAAGAATTCAGTAAAAGAACCAGCCAAGAAAGTAAATTTATCAGGATTTTTTAAAATTATAATTTGTCATTTGAAATAACAGAATTATAAATAAAAACAGATAATTGAAATTATAGTAGAATGTTAATAGGGTTTTTATCTATCTGAAAAAAAAAACAATTTTTCGAAAAACAGCAAATCTTTACAGACCTATATTCCTTACAGATTACAGGTTGCCATTTGTAGAGAAAGAAAACTCTGTGACAGAAGATTTATTTGGTATCACTTTCAAACAGAGTACTGGAATGTAAAGATTTATAATAGGTGTAAGAATTCAGTAAAAGAACCAGCCAAGAAAGTAAATTTATCAGGATTTTTTAAAATTATAATTTGTCATTTGAAATAACAGAATTATAAATAAAAACAGATAATCGAAATTATGGTAGAATGTTAATATGGTTGTTATCTATCTGAAAAAAAACACATTTCCCCAAAACAGCAAATCTTTACAGATTATACGTTGTCATTTGTAGAGAAAGAAAACTCTGTCACAGAAGATTTATTTCGTATCACTTGCAAACAGAGTACTGGAATGGGAAGGTTTATAATAGATGTCCGGAATTCAGTAAAAGAACTAGACCAGAAAGTAAATTTCTGAAGATTTTTCAAAATTATAATTTGTTATTTAAAAAAAACAGAATTATAAATAAAAACAGATAATGTAAATTATGGTAGAATGGTAATAGGATTGTTATCTATCTGAAAAAAAAACATTTTCGAAAAAAGCAAATCTTTATTTTTTCTATTTTTTAATTTTCCTAAAAGAAACTCTGTGACAGATAGATTTATAACACTTGCAAACAATGCTGCATGGGAAATTTTAGTGTAATTATGGATATAAAACTCAATTTTTTTTATATATATCCCATATATACAGATAAAAGTTAAAAATGGTAATAGATTTTTAAATAAAAAATTCACTTTAGAAAATCTTAGTAATATCGCTTTTTACATACAATAGACATCACAAATAAATTATTTTTTTACATAAGCTTTTATTTTGTTTAAATAATATTCATTTTTTTAATTTTAATATATTGTCAATTTTTACTTTACAATTAATTTTAAAAAATTCCGTTTTAAATGGAAAAATCAGCACTACTTTTTTCTTCAGACAACATATCCTACTGGTATACATCAAAAGCAAAATTTTAATTAGAATTTTTAAAGGTAAAAATTACGTTTTTAACATCCATTATTATATAGTTTTAAGGATTCATTTTTATAATGTACAGATCATTGTATAATATTGCGAACATTCTCTTTTCAATTCTGATAAGAATAGCAACTTTTATAAAGAAAAGTTGCTATAGAAGCTGCTTATAGTGTCATAATATTTATCAATGGCCCATTACTTTAAGATAAATACACTAAGCACTTAATATGATGAAGATAATATAATTATTAGACATTAAATTAACTATTTTCCTGAGATTTTGAAAATATGCAAAAAATAATCATCTAACACGCCAATGTTCCAATAATGGAATATCTCTAAAAACACCCTCAAAACTGTTTTTCATTTAATTTTAAAACTTTATTGTATTTTGTATACTCTTAATTAACATAATAACAAAACTTCACGTCATTGATACTATTTTTTCTTAATTTGGCGTATAAACGGTTAAATATCAACCTACTGTTCATATTGAAATTTATATGTTAAAGATTAAATGAATTTGCTTCTTTTTCATGTTTGCTTGTATATTAGAGGGTTATCTGTATTTAGAGAATGCGTTTTGAATATTTCAGTCAAATTTATTACTAATTAAATTTATTAATAAAAATTTATAGAATAATACTATATCCATTTTACTATACAAAATCGATATCTGATTAAATCCTAGAATATACATAGTGTGAGCCTCGAAACAAATTAATTTCATATGCAATTTTTTAGTATAAATAGATAACTAAACAATTTAATATAAATAGATACATAGCTAACAGGTAAACATCCGATTAAAATACACATGAAGTGTTTAAAATGCTTAGAAAATAGTATTTCAATAATTGTTAGAAAAGTATTTAATTTGTTTCTTAATAAAAAAATGTTCTAAATTTTATATAAAAATATTCTGTAACAAACATTTAAAAAAGTTTAATTTATAGAAATTTTTTTAAATATTTAACTATATGCATTTATGATAAATATAATAAAAATTTTAATCTGTAAAATGTACTTGAAATAAAATTTAAATAAAAATTGGAAACATATTAATTGATATTTGGATCAATTGTAATAACAAACAGTGATTTAATGTAGTACAATATCAGCACAAAAGAAGTGTTTTCAACGATATTCTATAGAATGTTTTATTAATATCTTACATAAAATATATTTATATTTTATATGATTTACATGCTAGTAATAATAATTATATAAAACATTTTTTAAAGAAATGTTGTTAAAAGTAAAATTTTTATTAGTTAGATATAATATCTAAGACTGCTTAAATCCACAAAATAACCCAAAAAAAAAGAGTAATATATTCTTTTCTTAATGTTTTGTATTTGTTTTTCCTTTGTATTAGAAGTAATTGCCCTTTTCCACCCCCTCTTTCAAAATTGCAGTTAATTGAATTTTTTATAGTGGACACAGTCAAATATTGTTTCATTTTATAAAAATGAATAAAATTGATTTGATATTCTATAAAAATATTAAAATATAATTTAATATTTTACTTATCTAAATCACTTTTTAAAATGGGAAATATTAAATTACTCAAATGACATTTTAATGAAATATTTGTTTTGTTTTATTAAAAAAAATAAAAAAAACTGGACATAGTTTCCATATGAAAGATAGAAAATATAAAATTACGTTTTATGCCCCTAGAAAATGAAATGTCTTTTAATTTAGAAATAAATTAGATTTCAAATCTTTATTTTTAATAGCAAGTATATGTTTTCATACTGTTAAATTCTAACAAAATTGAAATTGCATTTAAAAATATAAATTTCATGATGTCATTTTTGAGGGAGGAAGGGAGAGTTATAATTGCAATTCTTATATTGGTTACAATCCAAAAGCTAATAAATTATTCAAAATTATTAAACTAAAAAAATGATTAAGAAATTATTATGTTTTTTCATTGAAATTTATCTGAACAAATATTTTTCTTATATTTTTCCAGGAAAACTTGTGTAATGAATAATACTTACATAATTTTCCGTTATTTGAATTATACTCTTAACATTTATGTTTGTGAAAGTGAAGATTCACTTCTAACCTACTCCACCATTTCTTAAAGAAAAATAATGATGTTGACACCATTCCTTGCAGTAATAGCTGCATGTTGACCTCAGATCTTCAAATTATTCAATATTA
>CM063498.1:125915541-125930541 GCA_032207245.1 Pardosa pseudoannulata
TCAGCTGATGATTTTGGTTTGGTTTGGAGTGATACGGTCAACTTTTTGCAACACGAGGGTTAATGAGACCGGGACCTACTGCTTAAAGCCGATTCCGAACGGCTACGAACATACATGCCATAGTGGGATTCGAACCCACGAACTCCGGTTCCGAAAGGCCAGCACCCTAACCATTCGACCATCGTTCGGCAAGAGTAAGCTGATGAAAATGAATTGTTAAAGTTTGAAAGTTTACTTTTTGGCAAGTACAGACGTAAACTATTCAAATGGACAGACAGGTTTCAAGTGAGTATTTCGATTAAAATTTCAGCATTCAATGTTTTGGCAGTTTTTAAGCTATAAAATTAAATAAAAAATACATTATTTAAGAATGATGCTATCTTTTACAAACCAACAAATATAGGTAAATAAATCTACGTTTTATCTATTAGTTTTTAAAATAATAAAATTAACTACTGAAAAATAAATTAATATCTTTTAAAATCACTGTAAATTTTTAAATACGCTGATATTTCTATGGAATCTAGGACAATATTTTAGATTAAATTTGCGTTTTAGCAATAACATTTTATAAACCTTTATCTTTGGATATTTACTAAAAAATCCTCCTCGTGTACCCATGAAATTAGAATTGCGTTTTTAAACAAAATTGCCGAAGCATAAAATAATGTTGTAATGAAAGCTCTTGGAACCCACAAAAACCATAGTGTTGATCTTTCTTAAATTTTCAAAAGCAGAGCTTTAATTTTTTGCACGAGCAAGCATGAGTCATACATCTTTACGACACAATAACTCCCTTTAATTACACTGTTAGAGATACAGAGTTTTTCATAATAGTTATAAACATGTATAAAAAATATGTATATTAACAATTTATGTTAAGTGTAAGGGAAGATATAATATTGTACCAATGTATACTATATTTACTCATGTACAATATGCTGATTGATTTTTAGAGAAAAAAATGACGAAATTCTTTTTAATGTGTTCAACTTGCATACTAATGATTGTACTTATTATGATTGTTGTTGTACAAGTGATCTCCCAAATTGTAAACTAATTGCTACGAGGACATTTAATGTTATTTTTAAAGTTGTAAAATTATTCATATATGCATTTAAATAATATAATCCTACATCATCGGTCTACACAAAAAACACAAAATAGTTGTGAGCTACATGGAGTTGTGTAATACATGATTTCATTGTTCGCCTAATACACTAGCTGCTTCGCACCCAGCCTTCGGTCTGGGTAAGTAAGGTTCCAAGTATAGCTTTAGAAAAACTACTATAGATAAAAGTAGTAAAAAAATTGTTAAATGAACATTGTATGCTGCAAATTGAAGATGAATATGTTACATAATTTATATTGTATGATGCAACGTCAGAATTATTCCCATATTTTCTTCATAATTCGAAAAATATTTTATTTCTTAAGGTAATCGAGTTATATGTAGGATATATATGTACCTTAGGAACCTAATTGACTTTTTTGACTCTCTTTTCTCTGGTACACTCTGCAAAAGGTAAGGTATTCTGGATTTTGACAGGTGGTCAAAATAATGTGGGTGGATTTGTATAAGGACAAATTATAACCATAGGAAAGGTTCATAGTAAAAACAAAAAAAAAGAAGGAAACTTTTACTAAACGCTCAGTTTACTACTCGAATAATATTTCCATCTATTGTCAGTAGAAACAGTGTTTTGGATCCGTGGTAGTTCAGTCGGTAAAGGCAAAGATCTCGTAACTAAGAGGTTGTGGTTTCGGAACCCGAGTCGGCATAAGATCCGCCATGTTCTTTAAAGGTGACTGGAGCACGTAAAATATGTTAGTGGTCACAATGTCCTCCACGTTCTCAATCAATATCTCTGGGGGTGGAATTCCAAGCGTATTGGTCTTTTATTTGGTTCCTGCTTCAAAATTCTGAGGACTCATTAGAGCATAAGTCTTACTTTCATCCTTGCCGTTCTCGTTGTAAAAGAGAGGCTCACAACTTTGCCTTAAAACGAGTAGCATCCGCCGCAATCTTGTTTAGTTTCACCAAGTGGTATAGGTCAATAACAATAATTTTAGATTTAGTCATTATTTTAAAATCTTCTGTGAAAAATTATATTCACAACACTTATTTACCATTCAGCCAATATTTGGTCAATATTAAGATTTCCTCGCTGTTTTATCGATAAACGTCTCTGTCCAGGGCAATAATTTTTTATTGTCTGTTGCAATATGCATTATTTCATTCCTACATTATTTTCGAAAGACGTTAGAACTGACTTACAACTGTCTTACATACTCACTATTTTTAAAACTTTATTCTTAGGATTAGAAAGTGTTACATATTGTTCTTGAAACACATAAATAGAAATGAACAATGCACAAGCTGGAAATGAAATATTCTACCTTGACATAAAATCTAAAATATCTCCTTTTTGTGAACAATAGATGTTAATTAACACACTACTAGTGAACGAAACATACTTGCAGTTTTAAGCATAAATTCTAGCTAGTTTTATTATAGGTTATTGTATGTTAATCAAATATTTCTCTTACTCATAAAATGTTATGTAACTTCTTTCTTGTAAGAAAAGGTGATTGACGTAATTAACATTTCCTTTGTATTTTTTCAGATATTATCCACTGTGCAGACATAATTCTTCAGTAAAATCTTGAGAGTTATCACCATCCCGACCGTGTACTCATTTCACATCATTTTGTGGAAATGTAACCTCTAGCATAATATTTCTTCAAATATCCCTTAATAGAAAACCTAAATGTCACCTCGTTTTATTTCCTACAATAGCTGTCACAGGATGTATTTAAAACCTGGATAGGTAACAGTATCAGTAATGATTATAAATAATATTTACGAAGCACTGTAAATGTTTTTAGTGACATCGAACCACGTGTTTTAGTGAATGTGCTGTTAAAATAATTGACTTATTTTATGTAAATATTTAAGTCAATACTATATTACCCACTTCTTTATTCACTGAAATGCCAAATTATTATTTCCTTTTGTGATCCTGTCATACCGTATAAAAATGATTCAATAACATTTTATTGGAAATAGCATTTTTGATAAATAAAAGAGTAACAATTTATTAAATTAAAATAGATAATTCATAATTGGAATTCGATTGTCATTTTTGTTATGCTAAATTCCTCTTTATCCCTTTAAATTTGTATGTAATTTGATATTCCATGTAGAATTTAAAAAAAAATTGTAAAATATTTTAGAATTTATACTAGTTATATTTGTACCAATGTACGTTCCCACGATGGTGAGCACGTGCATACACAGCTGTGGACTAAATTTCCAAGAAGAATTTAGGTGCAGCTGTTAACTTCGAATTTTACTGGGGACGAATAAGGAGGAATTATAGCTCAAGGAGTGGCACAAGCGTAACGGTCAATCCCAGACAAGGATGTAGCCGTGAGATATGGGGGCAGGAGCTAAACCATAATGCCCAATTTCACCAAAGGGGCAATTTTAATGAGCCCATCTGCACACCCGAAGTGAGTGCAGATGTGAAAAATTTTACCAACAAGTGATTGGGACAGAAAAAAAAGGGGTGTTGAACCGAGGTGTAAATGTATGGAAAGAAAGTGGGAAAAGGATTCGATTTCGGGATTCAAGAGTTGCTGGGCATGCGGATCTCGTGAGCAAAGCAGAGAATCCGGGCCAGCAATCTATTTTTGAACCCGCATGCGTATGATTGGCACGCCAGCATAGACGTCCAGCAAAATAACTTCTACGCCAGTATCAACGTCCTTTACACCCGTTCCGACGTCCAGCCTGTTGATAGGCCATCCTGCTCCCCTGTAATTACTGGAGGTAAACTTAATAATATTCATAATTATTACCTGGGTCTCATAATCTTTTGATAAGGAATACTATTTCAAGAGTATTGATGAATAGCAAAACCAAATAATTGCAGGTCATGTTAAAAACTAAGCAAGTGATGTATTAATTTGTAAATATTGTACATAATAAATGTTTTTGTTTAAATATTAGGTATTTTCCTTCAATTCCATAGCATATATTTTACTGTGTTTCCAATTTCAGAACGAATACAGGTGTTTGTGTTGTAAGTACATTTCAACAATATTATTTTATTTTTCAATTTTAAACGTTCGTTAGGTAGTAAAATACATTTTGTAAATTAATAACATCAAGTTATAGAATTTTGTATTCATATAGACTAATATTCAACCAAACAAATTACAATTATTTTAAAAATGTTAACTTTCAAGTTAAACTTTTTGAAAATTATTTATTAATTTTTAAAATAATTTCTGCTATTTAATTTTTCATAGACACCTGCAAAACTATAATTATGTTTTTCTACATTGGATAGAAGTTTATATATTGATTACATTTGGACATATATAATTAAAATCAACTTCATTTTGAAAAATTTTATATTTTTTATGAAAATTCAACAATTAAACATGCATATATTTAAGTTAAATAAACTGTTCAACGAAAGGAGATAATGCTAGCAAAATTTGTTTGAAACATATTTATAAATAGTGTTAAATGAAATTTTGCAGTAAAAGGAGTGGCAATTAAAACATTAGAAACATTCTAAATATAATGAAATTTTGAAGTTTTTATTATAGAACTGACAGATTTATATTTAAATACACAAGGTAGTTCGGAAAGAAATTTCGTTTTTTCCCTACAGAGGATTTAATTGTATTTTTATGCACCCAACTTCACATTTAAGCCGTATAATTTTTATACGCTTTGAGAGCTCATATAGCAAGGCTTGTGTGTGAAAAATTCCAATTAATTCTACGCAGTAGTTTTTGGTTGGTGCCCTTTTAAATATGGAGAGCGATAAGCAGAATTTTCGACGAATCTTACTGTTTTACTACAGAAAGGGTAAAAATGCTGTTCAAGACCGAAAGAAATTGACCGATGTGTATGGAGAAGGAGTGTAGACAGTACGCCAGTGCCAGAACTGGTTCGCTAAATTTCGATCCGGCAATTTTGATGTCGAAGATGCACTACGTTTGGGAAAACCGGTTGAAGCCGATAAAGATGTTTTTTGCCAGCAAAGACCAAAACTTTTATAAGCGTGGAATTATGCTACTACCAGAAAGATGGCAAAAGGTGTTGAACCAGAACGGCCAATATATAATTTAATAAAGTATTTATTTATTATACCAAAACTGTCTTTCGTTTCCACAAATAAACGAAATTACTTTCCGAACAACCCAATATATGCATACGTTTAATTCATTTAAAGTAATAATCTACACAAATGTTTTGTAACTTTAACCCTTTGTATTCTGAATTAATTTACCATCAACTTTCTTACAGCATTTTTGCATCATTAGATAAGTTTTAATGGAGAATAATCATAAAAAAGAAAACTAATTTTTACTGTATTTTAGTAGTTAATTTTGCAGCTGGTACTTTCTGGTACCAATATATATTTTTGACTCTATAATAGAAAATAAAACTTTAAATTATGAATAAAACAAATGAAATGCTTACCTGCATAAAATCTCCAAGTGATACTATTATATGTAAACACAGTATTGCAAAGTCAAGTTTTATAACATACATATGTAGTTATTAGACCTGATTTAATTGTATGCACTTGCAGAAAAATTGACACTTTATATCCTGAATTAATTTACCTCCAACTTTCTTACTGAATTTTTCCATCATTAGGTAAGTTTTAATGGAGAATAATCATAGAGAAAAGAAAATTAATTTTTACTGTATTTTAGTAGTTAATTTTGCAGCTGGTACTTTCTAGTACCAACATAAATTATTGACTCTATGATAGAAAATAAAGCATTTAATTATGAATAAAACAAATGAAATGCTTATTTGCGAAGTATATAAGTCTCTAAACAATAATAGTACGGTATAACTGGTAATAAACTACTAAATTTACTCAATTGAACAACACGTGTATCACCTCTACCACTAAATGACCTTCGAATGCAGTACGACAATTATAAAATCCCTACTACGCGAATAAAGAGGATTCCTGATTGGTGATGCTATTTCTTTTGTGCTGTAGGAACTATATCGTTCATGTCCTTGTTAGTAGCGTCAGGGTAAACGGCTTTATTAGGAATATATAGGTGTTTGATTGAAACGGTAGCTATAAGTACCGTCAGGACATAAAGGGTTAAAATAAACTAGAACTACCTATGTACACTAAACTCTAAAAGCCCGATACGTAAGAAAACATTTCCTCTAACCAATAAATGTTACTTTACCAACATAATTCGCTAAAATATAAAGATGATACTCTTATAAAAAAAAGAAAAACCATCAAGAACATTAATGATAGATAATTTAATTTCAGTACTCACTGATCAACTCTATTACAGAAATGTTGATTTATCAAACATATTTCTTCGCTTAGGTAATGGAAAAGCAATACTATATCCTGTCTAATAGTTCTGGAAACGTGACTTAGGATTTAATTTCTACTCCAAATGTACGTGATTTTATATATTTCTCTGGTCAAAAAAAGTGTTACTTGGAAATTGTTGCAGGAAATTTTAACTTCTTATAAACGAAACATACATTGGATTCTTTCAACTAAGAAACACTATAATAATAAGATATATATATATATATATATATATATATATATATATATATATATATATATATATATATATATATATATATATAACTTTTTTGGCTACAACTTGTACTTATTTTCACATGTATTTACATATATATAGCTATTCTTACAGAGGATTTTGAATCTTCTATATAATAATAGCCTATGTTATCCGCCCGTCTGTTCTCAAAATTATGAAACTGTTTCACCTAAAATAGATAGAAGCAGACTTATTCTTGATGACTTAGGGTTACCAAAATTGAAAGATAGTTCAAAAACGTTCGAAATCCACACCTTTCCTTCATTTCTAGCATTTAATGCCATTATTTCAAGCGCTAGTTTCCTCGGTTAAGAGCAGGCGATTAAATTTATCAATTTGTCACATAATAAATAGGTAAAACTAACATTTTTTTCTAGCATTATGACGTCATTCCTTTAACCATCACATTTAATCATTTCTTATTTTAGATTATTTAAATATCACCTGCATTATTTTCATACGTTTTATCACTGAAATTAAATATCACTTAAATACTTTTATTTTATAATTGGCTTAAATAATAGAATAGGTACATATGTGATAGTTTTAAATTTAATCATCGATTATTTTTTTGTTGCAGTGAAAATCACCAGTATTAATAGCAAATTATTTTCATGGAAGTCTAGGAGTCTAATAAATATCTAGCTTTTAAGTTATATATCTATGAAAATTAATATGTTTGTTCGTTTTTGTGTTTGTTTTTTATACATAAACACACGGTTTGCAATCGATTCGCTAAATTTTGGACATCATTCATATATACCGCCAGATAATCGCTGTCAATATAAAAACCTCTGCTGTTCAACCTATCACTTAATATGACAAGATAAATCAAAGTTGGAAAGTAACATGCGGTCATTAAATATAAAAAAATTAGTGAGTGTGTACTAGATAATTCTCAGCCAAAAAACAAACCATTATTTTACCTGCCGCTTAGGGTACATTACAATTCTGGAAAATTAATAATTTTACTGATCCCGTCATATGATAGGCTATATGGTAATTATAACTAGTTTGAATCTGAAGGCATTGGCTTATATTGTAGATTATGCCTGATCATAAACCTTATATAGATTATTGTGCATTCGAACTTTGTTTCATTTTGAGCATTACACTCGTTTAGTAACAGATATTCGCCTATTAAGAGCAATGAGCAAAATTCCTTGGGCTACAAAATAACTTTCTATTTGGAGCGGTTCAAGCCACTATCACTAATTTCAGCCTCAAGATACCCTCTAGAACATATAGTATTATTCTAAATCCCTCTTGCGACTGCTAATCTGATTCGTGACCCCACCAGTGGTGTCTGCGGCTCGACTAGCGTTCTCCAAATACTTTGAAGTGGCTTTGTCGACTGGGGTGGCTCAATACTTTCGATCTGCTTACTACCATTGGGAAAAGCCTATAGAGCCTCACGGCAATATGGGCCCGGATCAGTAATAAATTGATACTCGCCTATTAAAAATTAGACCATCCTTCTTTCAACTAAGAATCACTATAATAATAAAATATATTTAACTTTTTTTTGGTTATAACTTGTACTTATTTTCACATGTATTTACATTTGTGTAAGCATACTTACAGAGGATTTTGATTTATAAATAGTTTGAATCTGAATACATGGATTATGTTATAGATTGTTCCTGACCATAAACCTCATGTAGATTACTATGTATTGGAACTTTATTTTTTAGTTACTTATATTTGCCTATTAAGTGCAATGAGCTAAATTCCTCAGGCAACAAAATAACCTTCTATTCGGAGTGGTTCAAGCCATCCTCACTAATTTCAGCCTCAAGATACCCGCTAGAGCATCCAGTATTGTTCCAAATTCTTCTTGCGACTGCTAATCTGATTCGTGACCCCACCAGTGGAGTCTGCGGCTAGACTGGCGCGCTCCAGATACTTTCAAGTGGGCTTGTCGACTGGGGTTGCTCAATACTTGCGACCTGCCTACTACCATCGGGCCTGTAGAGCCTCACGGTAATATGGGCCGGATCGCTGCTAAATTGATACTCGCCTATTAAAAGATTAGTAACTCCTACTAAATAAGATTGCATAAATCCTTACTAGGACTAGGATACAAGCCCATGACCTCTAGCCCCAAAAGTGACAAATTTACTTTCTGTCATTCTCCAGTTTGTCATTTAGTTTTAAACAAACAGTGAGGAATGAATTAATCAATAGACCCAAGCTTTTAATTTCTTAAACAGCAAATCTTTGACAAAGTTTTCCAAATTAATGTAAGTATATCAATAATGGAACATACGTATATAGAAATTTATTATTCCTAACGTTTTAAGGCTTATTAAATTCATAATTTTGGCATACTTTTGAATTCATTATTAGAGGGACATAGTACTTTTCTCAAGTTGAAATATTCTTTATAACAACCGTTTCTTGATTCAACATAAAATAAAATGTTTTGTTCTATAATGAACTTTTTACACATTTTTCAATAATTCTTTAACTTTTAAAGCAGTTTTAGTTTATTTTTTCTACTGAAGTAAAATATTTTTTTTAAATAACCAATGAAATATACAACAAATTTAGAAATGTATTTACTTGCCCATATGATAGATTTTAATATGCACTTTTTAGAAATTAAATTTTTATACAACTTGAAATAAAATATCTTTTTTTATTCAGTATTTTTAGGATGACTGACACTTTTAAATTAAAACACCCCCGAAAACTATTAAGAAAATTGGAATTTAAAATGTAGCCTTACTAATAACGTAAAATAAATTATATTCAACATATTAATATATTTTAAGATCATAGAATTAAAAAAATAGATAATAAAAAAATAATTTTGTTTTGTTGATAACAAGAGTTAGAACGAATAAATAGATTTCTACTTTTTTTCACTAAATGCACAGATTTAAAAATAGTATGTTGCTTCACATAATAAATATACCTAGATTTTTTTTTATAAAAATAGATCATGTTGAATTATTTGGGGAAGTTATTATTTTAAACTATATAGAACATTTTATTTTACGCTGAACCAAAAATAAGTCGATAGAACTTTCATTTCAAGAATCAAGACATTCAGCCACTGAACAAAATCGCCTAAAAATATCTGAAGCAAAAAATAACTTTTTAAGATAAATTTAAGGTAAAATTTGAGATAAATAATGTTATAAAGTTTAATTTTTTTTTAAATTACATTTTTTAAATAAAGAAACAAGATATATTTTTATTCGTATGTTGTCGGGGCATCCCGTATTAGAAGATTAATTTAATCTAATTCAGAAAGTATAATATCAGTAATTGCTAATTTTAATTCAATAAATTTTTAAATTACATTTTATTTATGTCTAAAAGTTTCCGTAAACACTCTCAAATAATTTATGTCAATGGTTTTAAATATTTTTGTTAACATGTTTTAAACAGGATAAAAATCGTCATAAGAAGTGAATTCATTTTTTCTTTAAGAGCATGAAGACAAATTCGTAGAGGAGAAGATTATGAGGGAGAAGATTTCAGTTAATATTACTATTTTCTCGAAAGAATGACGTGCAAAACATCTGAAATTAAAAAAAAATATCCGAAATTCTAAATCTTGGATGACTGGGTATATTCAGATTTGAAATTTTCTATTATATTTAACGAGTAGATACGAAAATATCACAAAATCATATATTGCGATACTACATAGACATTTCATTCGATAAAATTACATTTTTGTAATCTTGACAGTTATTTTGCATTTACTAGCTTTTTTACATTAAATTTCATATGTATGGAAAGCTAAAACTAAACCAGCCTAGAAAACTTGAGAAAGCAGTAAAACGATATAATGTTTAATTAACTTTACATTATAATTAGTTTTAAACCATAAATAAAAAACGTCTTCTGAGGAAATTTTTTTTTATGATTTCTCTATCGCTAAGCATTTGCATAAAAATATTTTTTAACTGATTGGAATTTAAACTTTAACTT
The DNA here is from genome assembly GCA_032207245.1 of Pardosa pseudoannulata. Taxonomy (NCBI): domain Eukaryota; kingdom Metazoa; phylum Arthropoda; class Arachnida; order Araneae; family Lycosidae; genus Pardosa; species Pardosa pseudoannulata. Next base: position 125,926,132 of record CM063498.1, read on the forward strand.
TTATGAACAAGTTTTAGCATAAGATAAAAAATCATCTTTTGAAATATTATCATACTGATAAGCAATGATTTAAGAAGACAGTAACTTACAAAATAAAAATAATCGATTCATCATTAAATAAAAAGTGTATTTTTCGTTTTGGTCTTAAGGTTTTACAAATTCTTTTATAATCTTTATAATCTTAAATAGTTGAAAAATGTCATTTTGTTTTTATTTTTTCATGTTATAAATTGTAAAATGAGACAGAAGTATTCACAAATGTTTATTTAAAAATCTGATATTTAATTACTTACTGGAAAATGTTAGAAAATATATTTTAATAATTATTATCAAATTGAGCTAATTTTTTTGGTTTCAATTTTTTTAATTTTAATCTTTAAAGATATTTAGGATTTTAAAATTGAAAATATACTTATTATTTTAAAATAATTTAGTATATATACTAACCTTAATATCACGGGCCCAACTCCAAAGGTGTGGGGGTTAAAGTATATTTAAAGAATAATTTTTTGTGAACTAATATCAGATTACAAAGAATGTTAAGTATAGGCGAAAAACGAGATACACTGAATTAAAAACTGTTTATTCACATACTATTACAGAAAGTAATGAAACTGGCCATGAATAGTGATAAAGACCTGGAAGTGACAATGTGGCCAGCAGAGGGCAGTGTTAAAGTAGTTTTAATGTATTTTTGTAAAATATTTTTAAAACGGTCAATATACAAGTATCTTAAAATGAGAAAAAAACATTGAAAAAAAAAGTAATATTGAATATATAGGGTTTTTTTTAGTTTGTAATATTAAATCGTCTGCAAAAGAATTTTTTAAAGTTTGAAAGTATTTTCGTGAGTTGTAAAGAGTTCTTAGTTATTAGAACAAGTTACGCTCTCTGAGAATACAGGCACGAGGTTGCGAACTTTAAAGGAAGAGGGTTACTAAGGCAGTGCCATCAAAACTTACTGAATAGAAAAATGGCGAATCACGAAAATAACCTCTAGTTCTGCGACAGTGGTTAATTTCATGGCAGTAGATATGATGTCAGGTGTTCGAAACATATACGAATTCCAGAAATGGAAGAATGTATTCCGAGAGAAGGTGATAAAGTAAGCACTAGAGCAAAATCAACTGTCTGAACTGCATTTGTGAGTAAACACATCGCATGGTATAATTTTCATGAGAAAAGACTTTTTGCATAACACCTAATTACAACGCATGCAATAAATACAGATGATTAACATTTTACAAAAGTACACTATACATGACTATATACAACACTGCCTTCTGGTAAACACAATAAACCACTAACTTGTTTCTTCCAGGTCTTTATTGTTGTTAATGTTCAAACATGTTAGCATTAACTGTAATATTATATAAATTAAGCTTTTTCTTATTTTCTCATTATTTCCTGTTAGCACGTCTACACAAAATTGCTTCATTATAAGCATTTTATCTACCCTTAAAGTTTCGCCTATGAATTTAGCAACACCCTGTACGTTATTCTACAAATATGAAATATACTACACTGGTATTCAAATTACTGAAAAGTGAAGATATCAATAGAATGGATTGTCTCCTTATTTAAATCCCTTCGAACATGTGCGAGATGCTTTGGGGAGAAGCATTGCAGCACGCTTACTTCCTCCGAGAACACCCAACAACTCAAATAAATGCTGATTGGAGAATGGTAACTCTAACAATAATAAATGTTGAACCAGCTAGATCATCTGCTTGTTGTTCATCCTCTTGGATACACAATCATGAGTCACGATACTATGAGTTCAATAAAGCTTGTTTTTTTAATTCCATACCGTATGCATTGTATTCCTTTTTCAGCGTCGATGCTTTCTTAATCACCTGTAACGTACATAACACTATCCCTCATTTCTGAATTTCATGTCTTTCAGAGGATTTCTCATGGAGTTGACACAGGACATGACACAGGTGTGAATACTAAATCATTTTTAAGCTGACTCAATCCTAGCTTCAAGACATTCAAGGCGGTTGGTCAACCGGATTATGTGGGTCGGGCCCTCTATCTTTATGTTTAGAGAGATTTATAACAGCTAGCAAATGACTACTAGATGAAAGAAGGTGATAGGTATATGGATTCGTGAGCTCATGACACAAACTCAAGCTTACTGACATCTGCAGCTATTTATATAGGCACTCAAAAGCTTGAAATAGTCAAGAAGGTACTAGGGACAAACAATCGCCAAACATACCACTAATTCGCCAAATTTGGCGATATATCGGTAAATTGACACCAAGAAATTAGTTGCTTAAAAACATCGCCAAGAAGCCATTATCTCGCCAATTTGACGACTTTCCATTGAATTACAATATGCTTCACATTACAGATTATAAACACTCGGCTAATTCCCCTTTCCCATGCAACAAATGATAAATGAAACTTGATTACATAAATTATTGAATAAATACAGAATACAAAACAAAAAATGCATGCAAATTTACGAAATATGTAACATTTATTTCTACAAAGTATCTGTTTTAAATACATTATATATATATATATATATATATATATATATATATATATATATATATATATATATATATATATATATATATATATATATATATATATATATATATGTATATATATATATATATATATATATATATATATATATATATATATATGTATATCTATATATATATATATATATATATATATATATATGTATATATATATATATATATATATTATATATATATATAAAAAAAAAAAAAAAAAAAACAAATTAGTTTCAAAAGTCACCGCCAGGGGAATATTTGTAGCTGTGTTATAGAAAATAGAGTGTTAACAAATGCAAATTAATACGGAATAAAATTACCTTTTATTATGCACATTTTCTGATTTAGTTCAAGTGCAATATGTCAACACATTTAAAATCATCCATTGGCACAGTTAAGAATTAAATTTCCGTATTGATTTGCATTTGTTAACACTCTATTTTCTATTACACAGCGCCAAATATTCCCCTAGCTGTGACTTTTGAAACTAATTTGTCTTTTCTCGGAATCCTTAGTCCCCCGTCTTCTTTAATCTTCCTACTAAATGTGGCGTCATTCTCGCAAATAGATGTGAGCACTGTCAGTTTAATTATGGCCTCCCATATATATATATATATATATATATATATATATATATATATATATATATATATATATATATATATATATATATATATATATATATTATATATATATATATATATATATATATATATATATATATATATAAATATATATATATATATATATATATATATATATATATATATATATATATATATATATATAATATATATATATCATATTATATTTATATATACTATATTGGCCCATATATATTATTATATATATATATATATATTTATATATATATATATATTATATATATATATATATATATATATATATATATATATATATATATATTATACTTGAAATCCTTGTATATATATGATATATATATATATATATTATATAGTTAATGCGTATATATATATTATATATATGCAATATAATTTATATTATTTTATATGTTATATATATATATAATATATTTATATATATATTATATTTATTACTTGAATTTGTAAAAAGCTGATAACAGATTTTATTATGAAGTTAATGGTCCCCTTAATTTAAGAATAGCGCAAAAATTTTATTTTAAAAAGAAGCAAAGCATTTATTTTTATTTGATGAATTTGAAAAAGTCTGATAAAGATTTTTGGCTCAAAATGAAGTAGGTCACCTTAATGCAGTGACTAAAAAGCGCAGAAATCTCTAAAAAATTCTCAAGCTGTAATATCAGCTATTTGTAGACGGTCTGTAAATTAATGGCGAAAATTTATCACTTTATTATTCATATAAATATCCTGAGCTCGAAAAACAATTTCTTAAAATGCATTTCTTTTAGTATTTATAAAGAATGTTTTAAATAAATTTATGGTTTAGTCCAAGAATAGAATGAGCATTTTTAAAAGCAATTTACTTTTAAGCTTAATGTTTCTCAAGCCATAAATTAAACTAAACGGACTGTGAATTATTACATACTAAATTATAAACGCTGGGGAAAATTTTTCCAGAAAGATACATATTTTTATAGAAGCTAAAGTGGTACTATATATTCATGAATGTACTATCCATATTAAAATTTTCTTTTAAATATATAACTGTAGGTGGTTTAAATAGTATTGTAAACATTATTTCATATTTAAAACAAAAATTATATTATTTTTGACAGTCCTTTTGACAGTTTCATTTTTTTCCAGAATTCGGTCAAAAAAATGTCACATTTTTTATTGCATTTTTTTGTTCATAATACAATATATTGTATTATGTTATATTATATATTGTATTATTGTATATTAAATCGTGG
>CM063498.1:125940541-125970541 GCA_032207245.1 Pardosa pseudoannulata
TAGATATTAAGTAAATAATTTTCTTTTATATTTGGTTTAAATAATAGATTATGTACATATATGATAATTTTAAATTTAATCATAGATTATTTTTTGTTGAAAGATCATTCTCAGCCAAATTGCAAATCATTTTTTACCTGCCTCATAGAGTACTTTACAGTTTTGGAAAATTAAAAATTTTAGTGATCCCGTTATGTGAAGGATTATATGCTAGTTATTTAGAGGGCTTGAACCAATAAATCTAAGTACTGAAACGAATTTTAGATAAACTGTATTTTATTTATTTTGACTTCATCTATTTTATGGACAAAAAAAACCCAATATCTCTTATGTATGATAATAATTTTCTTTTATATTTGGATTGAATAATAGATTAGGTAAATATGTGATAATTTTCAAGGTAATCATCGATTATTTTTGTTGCAAGATCATTATCAGCCAAAAAACAAACCATTTTTTTACCTGCCTCATAGAGTACTTTACAATTCTGTAAAATTAAAAAAATTACTGATACCGTCACATGACGGGCTATATACTAGTTATTTATAGGGCTTGAACTAATAAATTTAAGTACTGATACAAATTTTAGCAAAACTATATTCTATTTATTTTGCCGTCATCTATTTTATCGACTAAAATACAATATCTCTTATATATGAGAATAATTTTCTTTTATATTTGGCTTAAATAAGAGATTAGGTACATATGTGATATGTTTAAATTTAATCATACATTATTTTTTGTTGCAAGATCATTCTCAACCAAAAAACAAACCATTTTGTTACCTGCCTCATTCATAGAGTGCTTTCCAATTCTAGAAAATTAAAAATTTTACTGATCCAGTCACATGACGGGCTGTATGCTAGTTATTTATAATGCTTGAACCATGAAATTTAAGTACTAAAACACATTTTAGCTAAACTATATTTTATTGTTTTGACTTCATCCATTTTATCGACAAGAAAACCAATATCTCTTATGTATGACAATGATTTTCTTTTAGATTTGGCTTAAGTAATAGATTATGTACATATGTGATAATTTTAAATTTAATCATACATTATATTTTGTTGCAAGATCATTCTCAGCCAAAAAACAAACCATTTTCTTACCTGCCTCTTAGAGTATTTTACAATTCTTTAAAATTAAAAAAATTACTCATCCCATCACATGACGGGCTATTTGCTAGTTATTTATAGGGTTTGAACCAATAAATTTATGTAGTAAAACAAATTTTAGATAAACTATATTTTATTTATTCTTTCTTTATCTATTTTTAACGAAGAAAATAGAATATCTCTTATGTGCAATAATAATTTTCTTTTATATTTTTTTAAATAATAGATTATTTACATATGTGATAATTTTAAATTTAATCATCGATTAATTTTTGTTGCAAGATCATTCTCAGCCAAAAAAGCCAACAATTTTCTTACCTGCCACATAGAGTACTTTACAATTCTAGAAAATTAAAAATTTTACTGATCCCGTCATATGACGGGCTATGTACTAGTTATTTAAAGGGCTTGAACCAGTAAATTTATGTAGTAAAACAAATTTTAGATAAACTATTTTTTATATCTATTTTATCGACAAAAATACAATATCTCTTATGTATGATAATAATTTTCTTTTATGTTTGGCTTAAATAATAGATTAGATACATATGTGATAATTATAAATTTAATCATAGATTATTTTTTGTTGCAAGATCATTCTCAGACAAAAAACAAACGGTTATCTTACCTGCCTCTAAGAGTACTTTACAATTCTTTAAAATTAAAAATTTTACTGATCCCGTCATATGACGGCCGATATGTTACTTATTTAAAGGGCGTGAACCAATAAATTTATGTAGTAAAACAAATTTTAGATAAACTATATTTTATTTATTTTTTCTTTATCTATTTTTAATGACGAAAATACAATATCTCTTATGTATAATAATAATTTTCTTTTATATTTGGCTTAAGTAATAGATTAGGTACATATGTGGTATGTTTAAATTTAATAATAGTTTATTTTTTATTGCAAGATCATTCTCAAACAAATAAAAAACCATTTTTTTACCTGCCTCATAGAGAACTTTACAATTCTGGAAAATTAAAAATTTTACTAATCCCGTCACATGACGGGTTATATGCTAGTTATTTACAGGGCTTGAAATAATAAATTTAAGTACTAAAACAAATTTTAAATAAAATATATTTTATTTATTTTGTCATTTATTTTATCGACAAAAAACCAATATCACTTATGTATGACAATAAGTTTTTTTTTATATATATTTGGCTTAAATAATAGATTAGGCACATATGTGATATTTTTATATTTTGTCATCGATTATTTTTTGTTGCAATATCATTCTCAGCCAAATAACAAACCATTTTTTACCTGCCTCATAGAGTACTTAACAATTCATTAAATTTAAAAATTTTAATGATCACATTATATGAAGAACTATATGCTAGTTATTTAAAGGGATTGAACCAATAAATTTATGCAGTAAAACAAATTTTAGATATACTATATTTTATTTATTTTTTTCTTTATCTGTTTTTAAGGACGAAAAAGCAATATTTCTAATGTATAATAATAATTTTTTTTATATTTCGCTTAAATATTAGGTTAGGTAAATACGTGATAATTTTAAATTAAATTATCGATTATTTTTGTTGCAAGATCATTCTCAGCCAAAAAACAAACCATTTTCTTACTTGCCTCATAGAGTACTTTACAATTATTTAAAATAAAAAATTTTCTAATCCCTTCATATGCGGCCTATATGACACTTATTTAAAGGGCTTGAACCAATAAATTTAAATACTATATTAACAAATTTTAGCTAAACTATATTTTATTTATTTTTTCTTTCTCTATTTTATCGACAAAAATACAATATCTCTAATGTATGATAATAATTTTCTTTTTTATTTGGATTAAATAAGAAATTAGGTACATATGTGATAATTTTAAATTTAATTATCGATTATTTTTCTTGCAAGATCATTTTCAGCCAAAAAACAAACCGTTTTTTTACCTACCTCATAAAGTACTTTACAATTCTGGAAAATTAAAAATTTTACTGATCCCATCACATGACGGGCTAGTTGCTAGTTATTTATAGGACTGGAACCAATAAATTTATGTAGTAAAACGAATTTTAGATAAAATATATTTAATTTATTTTTCTTTATCTATTTTTAACGACAAAAATACAATATATATTATGTATGATAATAATTTTCTTTTTTATTTGGATTAAATAAGAAATTAGGTACATATGTGATAATTTTAAATTTAATTATCGATTATTTTTCTTGCAAGATCATTTTCAGCCAAAAAACAAACCATTTTTTCCTGCCTCATAGGTACTTTATAATTATGGAAAATTAAAAATTTTACTGATCCCGTCATATGATGATTCTAGTTATTTATAATGCTTGAACTTATAAATTTAAATACTTTATTAACAAATTTTAGCTAAGCTATATTTTATTTATTTTTTCTTTATCTATTTTTATAGATAAAAAAGAAATAACTCTTATAGTTGACAATAATTCTCTGCCATACAAAATAAAAAGGAGTAATTGACACATTCATAACAACTTTGAAAACCTAAGATTTGAAGAGCTAAGAATTTCAGGTGATGGAACTTTCAGAAAATTTTTGCAAACTATGTTAGCTTTACATCCAATACTTCCTGGAGTGTAAATTTGACACCTTCTGTCGTTTTTTCGAATTGAAACTTCAGTCGAATTCTCAAACAGAAATAAATTCGCGATAGAGTATTCTAAAAGAGATTTTCAAATCTAAAATTCTATCTCCTATCGGATGGATTTCTCCTCCGGAATCAGAGACGGAAATTTCAACCAGATATGAAAGAAAATGTCTCAGAAGTGATTTCTTCGTCTCCTCAAATACTTCTTCAATACTCATAAAAACGACTCCAATTCGGTATAGGAAAATTCGAAATTAATCTTAAATTGTTCGATGACAATACTGTTTTGGAGTAATGATATCTGAAAGCACATATCGGAAATGGAATTGTTATGGAGATGACAAATTTATATTTTCAAAAGTTCAATTTTAGTATTGTATATTTCATTAAGTATTGGGAACTAGCATATAGCGCTTCATATGACGGGATCAGTAAAATTTTTAATCTTCCAGAATTGTAAACCACAATGTGAGGAGGTTAAAAAAATGGTTTATTTTTTGTCTCAGAATTATCTCTCAACAAAAATAATCGATTAAAATGAGATATGTACTTAATCTATTATTTAAGCCAAATATAAAAGAAAATTATTTACGTAATATCTAAGTTTAATGATAAAACAAACAGAAATAATGAAGAATATATTTAAATAATCTAAAATAAATGATTCATTGAGATGGTTAAAGGAATGACGTCCTAATGCTAGAAAAATTGTTATTTTTACCTATTTTATGGATAAATTGATAAATTTAATGCCAGTCTTAAAATCGGAATAATGGAATAAAATCAAAAAGAGACGGGGTGGATTTGAACGTTTTAAATTGACAGTATTTTTCTCTGATACGAAGCTTATTCATAATTTATTTTATCTTATCTATAGTTTAGAAACTCTGAAAAGATATCTTAGAAAAGATAATCTTATTTAATATCTCTGAATTTGCTAACTCTAACTCATCAACAATCCAATATGGATGTCTATCCATTCCAGGTCAAACCTTCATAAATTTAGGGCAGACAGATCAGATAATTTAGGCTATTATTACATAATAAAGAAAGTTTAAGGACACAAAACATGAAATGTTTATGTGGACCAACATCCGTACAACAATACGTGAATATAATAAAATAAAAATCATAAAAAGTCGAAAAAATAGTAAAAATTTATTTCAAAAAAAATAAAAGAACTTTAGGAATAAAAATTTAAAAGAAAAAGAAGAAAATATTAAATTTATATAGAAATTCTTAATTTACACTGCTTATACTTAAAAGTATTATTTTGAATCGTGCACAGCAACATTTCAAAACTAAGTAGTATATAATTTTAAAATTTCTTAATATTTACGTAAATGGTAAAGCAGCATATTCTCTACCTGCAAAACTGCATTTAATGATTTTGATTTTTTTAGGTTAAAAACATTTGTATGCAAATTATATAAAATATGTTTGGTGTAATTGATAAACTTTTGAGGTGACATTTTTCTAAAAGTTAGGACTCTATATTCAGACTATGTATTTAGACTTTCAAAAGTTCAATTTTATTATTTTTTATCTGATATATAAAGTTTTGGGACACTTTAGAAAACAAATCAAAGGTATATGAATTTAAAAAGATTAAAAAAAAACAAAGGAATAGACTTCATATACAAATTCGTAACTTTACACTGCTTAAACTTAAAAGTATTATTTTGAACCTTGTGCACAGCAACATTTCAAAACTAAGTAGTATATAATTTTAAAATTTCTTAGCATTTAGTTGATTGAAAAAGCAGCATATTCTCTACCTGCATAACTGCATTTAATGATTTAGATTTTTTTAGGTTAAAAACATTTGTATGCAAATTATATAAAATATGTTCGGTATAATTAATAAACATTTGAAGTGACTCTATGTTCAATAGATTTTATAAAATTTTGCATGCAGTAAATTAATTTTTTAATCATAATTAAAGAATCATTATATCATATTTTATCTATAAATATATTTGTAGCGCATTGTCGTGTAGTCCTCTTTATATTTGAGTATCAAGTGATCAAATGTATAGTGGTGATTTATTTTTAATTGCGTTGTGTTAAGTATTTGTATAAATTAACCACATTCTGAGAAACTACAGACATAAAAAATGAAAATAAACTAACAGCTAAATTGACAGCAACCGAGACTAGCTTAATTTAAAAAAAGTAAATTTATTATAAAATATATACATCTATTTACATACAAAACTGAGGCTAATTTTCATAAAATAAGCTTGTCAACATCTTCTAAATTAGTTCTGACAATTTTTTTTTATATACTTAAGTAATTTTGTAAATATATAGAGGACAATCTCAATTTCAAAAAGTATGTAAATTGGGGTACATTTGTGGGTCTAAAATGTTGGTGGAACACTTCTGGTTGAAGTATCTATGGCTGATCAGGAGAGGGAATCTATATATCATGTTGGTCTCGTATTTCCTGAGTCTTGGGTGCGGCACTATTTGGTGCAGGAACACTTCCTGTCGGACTTCTGGACTCCCTAGTCTGGACTATCGAGCACCTTCTCCTCTGGACTCACGAACAACTTCCGTCGACTGGACTCCCGACTTTCGTACACCTTCTTTTGGGACCTCCGAACCTCTTCTCTGGACCTCCGAACCATCGTCTCATCTTTTAGATTTTTCATATTTAATTATTTCAACCTTGTCTCCTCTTCCTGCTTGTCGTCCAATCGGGATAGTTCTAAGACTTTCATTGGTCTGCTTCAAGCTTGAGACCGCCAACGTGCCAAACCTTATCCCTTCTAATTGGGCACTGTCCCTTAGATACTCATAAATACTCCACAAAGGTACATTCTTATTTAATGTCAAGTACGGAGACGGGATTCTAATCTGGGACTGGGATCAGAACCCCGCCCGAGACCACCGTACAAGACAACAATTCCATTGAATAGAAATTTATGGTTTTGCAACTCTTTACAATCTTAGATGTGATGAGGTCAGATTTAGATCCCGAACATTTTACTTCTTGTATGAATGAATCAATTATATAACAGATCTAAATCGCCTCATCACACACATTTGTATTTTTTCTATTTATACATAACTGTAAATAAAATTTTGTAAAATTTATCCTGATATAAGCAGCTTGAAATAATATATAAAAATAGTAACAAAAGATTAAAATTAAACTAAAACTCGTTATTCTATACTCTTGTAAATGAGTTTGCGATGTGTCATTAATAACTGAAATGAGATTTTGTCTCTAGTATCATACATAGTTTACACTAATAACACCACTCTCTTTGTTCAAGAAAATATAGTTTTTTAAAGTAAGAATTAAAACAATTCTCTTACTCCGAAACAAATATTTTTTTATACTTTTATACAAGAATTTCTTTCTTATTCTTTTGAAATTTTAAAATCTCAGAAATATTAATTAAAAGTAAAATTAAATTAAGCTTATAGTTACTGTTTGCTTCACATAGATATTTTAATTTTGTATTGCTTGATATTTCTTATATTTTTTAAATTCTTTTATATTAGGTATTGTTAGTTAATTTTTCAATTTTCTTTGGATATCTTTTGTAATCAAACGTAATAAAATTTTAACTAATGTGTAATTAAAATATTTTTATCTTTAATGCAATTTTCTTTTAATGTCTCATAACAAGTCTTTCAATAGCATAATTAATATGCCTCATCATTTTTACTCCATTACATAGAAACTGTAAAACTATGAAGGCCAAGGAGATAGTGTGTAACTACATAATACCAAGAGTAATAAATCTAGTACAATGAACTAACATTATTTTAATAGTTACAAAAGAAATCAGAATAATTTCAAAATTTTACCAAAGCGTCCGTGATCAAAAATCTAATAGAACTGTAAACAACAAAACTACTCCAACACTTAAAGGAAATGCTGTGCAAGACTAAATGGCTACGTGACCAGAACTATTGCAGGCCTAGACTGCTTGAAGCGAGACAGACCTTCTGGACCATATGTGTACTAGATTGAAACTGCTACGAATGTACGATGGAACTAATCTATCTTGAGACTCAGAGAAAAATGTCGACGTCTTCATACCCAGTAGTATTAATGCATTGTTAAGCAGTTGAAACATTTCTTTTAAATTTCAACTTAAATTATATTATTTGAAAAAAATAGTTTTTTGTATGGAATCAATATACTATTACGTTACTGAAAATTTTTGATATATTAAAAATACTGATTTGATTGTTAAAAACATTTCAGAATCAAATAGTTTGTTCTGTTTTTATCTGTGTAAAACAGAAAAACAACCTTTGCATTTCAACTATCTACCCTAATAACCAAATATCTAGAGAAGAAAGTTTTCCCTTACTGTATGACTATACATCTTTTTTTCCAAAAATAGGACAATGAACATGATTCTTTATCCCGAGTAAATTTATTCTTATCACCAGAAATTTAATCTTTTTTATACTTTAATAACCTCTTGATAATACTTTAATGATACGAAAGGGTAATCGGCTTGGAAATATTTTCTAAAACAGCAAATGAACTCAGTTTAATGAAATCATAAAATAAAAGGTTTTTAACATTTTCTTTTGGGTTTATAGCGAAAAACCCTGATATTCTCATATGAATATTTTATATTTCTTAAATATATACTTATACATTGATTTCTTTTTAAGGAAATGATTTTGTATTTTTTTTAAGAATTAGAAATTCAACACCTTAAGCATATTTAAATTTTAATATAATTGTAAACCTAAAAATGTAAAATTGTCTTATACATTATTTTATTTTTAATTAATATGCCTCATCATTTTTACTCCATTACATAGAAACTGTAAAACTATGAAGGCCAATCAGATAGTGTGTAACTACATAATACCAAGAGTAATAAATCTAGTACAATGAACTAACATTATTTTAATAGTTACAAAAGAAATCAGAATAATTTCAAAATTTTACCAAAACTTTCGGGATTAAACTCTAATAGTACATATAGATGTAATAGAAGTGTAATTATGATTGGGAAAAAGCGAAACTACTCCAACACTTAAAGGAAATGCTGTGAAAGACTGAATGGCCACGTGACCAGATCTATTGCAGGCCTAAAACTGCTTGACGCATGACAGAACTTCTGATGAGACTACAGGTGTAATAGATCGAAGCTACTACAAAAGTAAGGTGGAATTAATCTCTCTTGAGACTCCAAGAAAGATGTCGACGTCTTCATATGCAGTAGTATTAATGAATTGTCAAGCAGTTGAATCATTTCTTTTAAATTTGACCTTTTAAATGTATATTATTTGAAAAAAAAATTTTTTGTACTGAATCAATATACTATTACATTACTGAAAATTTACTAAAAATACTGATTTGATTGTTAAAAACATTTCAGAATCAAATAGTTTGTTCTGTTTTTATCTGTGTAAAACAGAAAAACAACCTTTGCATTTCAACTATCTACCCTAATAACCAAATATCTAGAGAAGAAAGTTTTCCCTTACTGTATGGCTATACATCTTTTTTTCCAAAAATAGGACAATGAACATGATTCTTTATCACGAGTAAATTTATTCTTATCACCAGAAATTTAATCTTTTTTATACTTTAATAACCTCTTGATAATACTTTAATGATACGAAAGGGTAATCGGCTTGGAAATATTTTCTAAAACAGCAAATGAACTCAGTTTAATGAAATCATAAAATAAAAGGTTTTTAACATTTTCTTTTGGGTTTATAGCGAAAAACCCTGATATTCTCATATGAATATTTTATATTTCTTAAATATATACTTATACATTGATTTCTTTTTAAGGAAATGATTTTGTATTTTTTTTAAGAATTAGAAATTCAACACCTTAAGCATATTTAAATTTTAATATAATTGTAAACCTAAAAATGTAAAATTGTCTTATACATTATTTTATTTTCACTAAATGAAATATTTTAAAATTCATTTATGTCCAAGCTTTGTCAAAATTTTGAATGGAAAAATTACAGTTAATTATATAGATAACATATTTTTTAAAGTCAACTTTTTTTCAGAGAAAAATAATTCAAGATAATTTCAAGAAATTTAAATTGATAAAAACATATGAAAAAGTTTAAGAAATTTTTAAATCTGAAAATGGAGTAAAATTCGTAAATGTAATTTATACGTTTTTAATTACCATAAGAAAGAATATTCTTAGGTAAACGAACTTTAAAATAAGATTGAGGTTATGGGATATGCGGTCTTTTTAGCTAAAAAAAGTATTAATTACTGCTTTATTATTCAGTAAAAGACATGTTGTTTGTGTTATACTTTTAATTAAATTTGCACTATTGTTTAAACTAAAAATAAAGACATTTTATCAGATTATCTTGTTTAAATCCTTCTTAAGTTAATTAAACAAAATTACTTAAAGTAATTTGCTCTGAAAAAGAAGAAGTAAAAATGGCTAATTTTTAAGTACAAAATACATAGACGAAACTAGAATTAGTTACATGTGCTGTAAAGGATAGTGTGCCCGCAGACATTTTTGCTTTGGAAGCTAAGTTGAAGGAAAACAAAAGTAAATCAATGTTTTTTAATGGTAAATGTTATTTTTGATATAAATGCTTGAATTAACAGTAGAGTTGTAAGCAATTATTTAACATATATATTCATACTTTACTCTTATTTCTGTTATTTTTGCATACCGCTTTTAACTTATCTTTTGTTTTTTCATATTGACTATTTTCTTTTTCCATAGCCATAAAAAACGAAAAACTAAGGTTGAACTATAAAAATGATTATAGTATAGTATAGTGTAGTATAGTATACTATAATGTACTATACTATACTATACCCTACTTTTCTTCATACCAATAATTATTATTAATATAATTAATACCGCTTATTTACATTAATTGACATATATTCCAGTTTTTTTCTGTGATATAAACTTGCATATATTACAGTAGGATAATGTGATTTAGGGTAAATCTGAATATAATATACAAAAGAAAAGTCTGCAGTCATTCCATTCGAACCTTCATCATTTTTTCACTGTCATCATTCTCATTTCCTTTTCCCGTAAAAACAATCAATCAATATTCACCTTATTAAATATCTTATATCTTTTTCATATTTATACGACTAATATTTATAATTCCATATTTTATATAAAAGTTATAAAACATCTATATGAAACATAATTATAAAACATCTGTATAAAATATATATTTAAGAAACTGGCAGCCAAATAATACTACACTAAATTACAAATCAGGTAAGGCATCATTTTTCTTTCCCATTTCTATAAAAAACATAAATCATAAGCATAAAACATTTGTATGAAATATATATAAGAAATTGGCAGCCAAATAATACTACACCAAATTACAAATAACGTAAGAAATCATTTTCTTTCCCATTTCTATAAAAACATTAAATCAACGTGTCACCGTGCTAAAGTTTCTAGATTTTATTTTTCTTCAACCTAAAGTTTATCATTAATCAATGTTTACATTAGTAAATTTTATTTCAATGAAACGTTTTTCCTCGTGCTCTCTGCTATAAGGTCGTGTTAGATACATTACAATAAGAAGACAAAAGTGCTTTTCACTAAAGCTGAGTTAAAATCCATACAATAACACGATGCATCCAAGGAAATGAAACTTGCACAGTGAATAATAAACTACAAATCAAAGGAAGTAGTCTCTTGAATACAGTGGTAAAAATATTTAAAACATATGGTAAAAATAAATGTTGAAATCTTGAGAGCCAGAAACTTGAAAGCTCAGACCCTAGAAAATTACAAATCAGGTAAGTTCCTATGTAAAAGAGTGTAAATGAAGACAGAAATCCAGAACGTTGTTTACTCTGCATTCCAAAATGCTCAAGTAGAGTGTAAAAATACAGTGAAATAATTATTCATTTATTCTGGTTTGTCCTGAAAGAATTTTAGGTAAGTGTAAAAATGTTGTCGAAGCTTCAATACAATCATTCTTTAACTGATGCTTTTGATTTGAAAACTCTCGAGTTCACTACAAATTTATCGGTTTGGGGATTTTTAGTCTTTATGTATAAGAGTTATGCTAGTTCTAGACGACTAACTCATTTGTTTGGCCTCTTCTATCGAAATGTACTTTGCTAATATTTATATTGATTTTAAAGTTGTTAACAGATAACCAACAATGTAGAAAATTTATTATTTTTATTCCTTAGTAATTGTATTTACTGTTTCATATTTTATTTAAATTTATTTGGCTATCAGTATCATAATTGTTTACTTTGTATTGTTAATTGATAAGCATCAAAGTGGAATTCTTATTATCTCCATTGCTTAATAAACTTATTTATTAACTGGTAAATATTTTTTGCTATCACTGTGATAAATATACTACTTAATAATTAGTTGAGGAAACTAAAATTAGAACTTGGCGATGCAACTGTTATAAAATATAATTAAAGTTTACGGTTGAAAATGAAAATAATTTTACTGTTTTAGATAAAATTGAACTTACATTCATATCAAGAATATCATTATATTTTGAGTCAATTTAACATCATCTTCTTTTGCGCTTTAAAATGATTATTTCAGTTTCGCTTTATAAGTGTATGAAAAGTTAAAGTGGTTAAAGCAAGTTCAAACTTTTTTATGAGCCATTTCACTAAGTACACATCTTCTAATAAAACTTCCTTAAACATTTTAGAATAATAACAAATATTCCATGGGTAATTTTTTTTATTTATTTCAGAATCATTAAAATTGTTTCTAAAAAGTAATATTAATCTAAAAATGATGTATATATACGTAAATAGATATACCCAGATTAGCAATTAGTTTTATTAAATGCAGTTTTATGGTATTCACAAATGAAGTATATAAAACATAATTAAAACATTAATAGTCTCACTTTTCAGTAATAATTTAAAAGGAAATATAAAGCTTTGTTCCGTTTCCAAGTTCTTACAGGGACAGTAAAAATTAAATAGTAATTTTTAAATATTCAATATATATACATGCATATATATATATATATATATATATATATATATATATATATATATGTGTGTGTGTGTGTGTGTGTGTGTGTGTATACATGTATATATGTAGATATATATTTGTTGATGTACATATAATTATATGTGACAATAAACTTTACAACAAAATGATTTTTCACTTCTTCTTCCTAAATTTAGAGTCACCTAACAATGTACTCTACAGACAATATTAACTTATTTCGTTTCAGAAAGTAATAATTTCAATTTTCTTTTCTTTGTATATTATAAAATAAAAAATAGATGATTTTGATAGAGATAAAACAGTTGCAAATGCACTTAAAATGTCTGAAGTGTTAGAAAATGTGGGGGCAGGGTGACACTTAGTATAATGTTATTTTTCTATATATATTTTGAAGACAATTGTATTAAATATGAAATAATGAATATTAAACCCTCTTTCATCTTCTAATTATTATTTATCTTTTAAAACTGACTATTAATTACGTAATGTTATTTACTTTAACAGACGCTGACTGAAATAACTATCAATATAAAATGGTGTAAAATTAAACAGAAATATGTAAGGTAGTAAAGTTACAGATCGAAGATATAAATATAGTTCACAAATTGCTTTGAAATGATACAAAAACAAATTACAATAAAAAAAACTCTAGAAAATTTTATACTTAACCCTTTCGGGACGGGATGTTTCTCTGTATGTCGGAAGTTAAAGAAAGAAGTGTTAAATTTATTGCTTTCTTTTATAAACAATTTCTTTGATATTGGTACTTTGTACAGCAATAAGCAGTAAGAATGAAATAAACGGTATTTTCAGAGTGGATGTTAAAATAACTCTGCTAAAACAGGGCAGCCTTTACTTCTAACGTCTCGCGGCTTGGTCGAAATATTGACCATCCGTCCCCAAAAGGTTAAACAATGTCTTTTACATTAAGGTAACTGAATATTATTTCTTCTTTTATTTATATTACATGATTTAGCAATATAACTGAAAAAATTGAACACATTTCATTAAGACTATTACTGAGAACATTTCTAATTAATATGGTTTTCCATTCTTTAGATTTGTGTATATTTTTAAACCAGTGTACTAGATTAAACACAGAAATAATCCTAAGGCAATCATTAAATATCAGATTATGTATTATCAAAGAAAAACATGAAAGTTCATTAAGATAGAAAATTATGCGTCGTCCCCTGTGTCGGACTAACTACACAAGTTCTATAAGAAATAAGAAAATTTGCAAATTAAAACGAGCTTTTGCTTTTAATCTATTTAAAAAGAGCTAACACAAAATGAGTACTTTAAATATTTATCTATTCTGCCTCATTTAATTATAACTGTAGTTACACAAAACATAATTAAAGATTCTTCTGGGCTCCATTCAGTATTTTTATGCATATTTAAGGGAAAGAGCAAACAGGTAAGTGCAAACTAGTGCGCCTAAATAGGCAGCTATACATGGTGTTAAAAGTTTAGCCTGAATATATTTCTTTTTCGTAATTTCTTACATTTCCGATTGATATTACTAAAGATAACTAGAAGGAGGTTTTACAAAACTTCGAGTAGAAGGATGGGGCATTTATTGACAATGAATCTTCTCTCATTCAAAAACCCCTTAAAGTCGTCCCTTAAGCCGGAAATCTCGGAAAACAAATGATACCTGTCCATTAAGAGACAAAGAGAAATAGTGCCTCTGAACACTTACTGTCTTCACTAGGAAAGGTAATGTTCCAACTAAAACGCTGTTATTTAATAAATGGTATGTGAGTATTGTATTGTTGTACACACACAAGAATATATAAATGTACAAACTATCACATGGATATGTGTGTATATCTATACACAAATTTTAGAAAATGCGTAATGTGTTCGGAGGAAATTTTCATATTAGAAGATATTTTTCATTCTAAAGGCCATATCAAGTGTCAACATGTATGTATTGAAAATGCAGCTTTACGTTGAAGAAAACTGGAAATTCTCTTGTGATAGCAAAAAATTTTCAATCCATTAATAGCCTTATCAGAAATGAACTGGAACCTAAATAAATCGATTAAGAACTTCTTCGTGTAACAGTAGAGCTTCTTTGCATGTACACAATTTTTTACGCGTTTAAATAATCGTAAACTAATACATACATGTAGAAGTGTGATAAGACCTTAAGTTATAGTCTATATATTTCCTCGCCCCCCTTTCTCCCCCCTGAAAAAAAGGAGACAGTTTTTATTTCAGGTAAAATCAAAATCCTCTTATCCATCAATCTTAAATTTCCCACTTGTTAATAACAGTTCTTCAAACAATATAATTAATCACAAATAAAATTTAAACTCAATTGAAACTCAACAGTAAATAAATGAAAAAAATTATACACTATTTTCAAAGTCGTTTATTCTTATTCACAATATGTTGGGATAAAAAAAAGATTGTCAAAGTAAGGCAAAAATAAAGTCCCATTTACAATTGTTACATAAGACTACAGATTAAGACTTTTCCTTTATAAAAATAAAATATAAATATAGTTTTGAAATGTTTAAGAACAGGGCAGCACCATGCCGTCTATATCTTCATTTATAACATAATTTTATTCTTCATATCCTAAAGGAAAAAATAACACCACTAAATTCTGAAAATGTTTAGGCCTTAAATATAAGTGTTTCTGAAGTATTTTGTCTTAACACGAAATCCACTTTTAAAAATTCAGATTAGGTCTAGTGTTTTTAGATACAAGAGAATCTAATTGGGTGTTAAATTCTCTTTAAGCCTGGTTAATTCTGATTTGTGAGGTATTGTATGTTATATGGTTGTTTGTTTTGGTGCCTGTGATTCCCCTTAAGTTTACCCTGCTCTTTACCATCAAGTTTAAATGGTTTAATTTTTAATCTAACACACAGACGACTAAAAAAACCAATTATCATCTTTGAGATCAGGTCGCAGATGTATGGTAATAACTTCAACAATTTTAGCTATCTCTTTGATGAAATGACTTTTGTAGAATCGAAGTGAACCATCAATATAGTAGATAGTTTTATTCCATTACTTCAGTATGAAGATAGATGTTTAAAATAAACAGGCAGCACAAACGTGTACTAACTATTTCTCTTTGATACCGCTAGCATGGATAAGTCAATGGTCACCAAAGCTTCCTATAATCATGGTTTAACATCACCCAACAAACCATATAGTTTATTGTTATTTCTGCTCTCTTTAAGGTTAGTAAAAAAATTCACCGGTAGTGGAAATTTGGTTTTCATCAAGCATTTGGTTCGTTTCCCATACGGATGTTCTAAAGTTTGGGCTAAACCACTGGATCTGATATGACTGACTTCAACTATCTCAAAATTATAAAATTGAAAAGGAAGATGATGAAAGAGAAAATTGCAAATAATAAGATGTCGTTAGATTTCCGACTTCCTATGACCAACACTGATACAGACGCCATGGATTAGGGAAGAAATGTAAGGAGGAATTCCTTGAGAACTCTCAAGTACACAACATTTTGGAGGACTCTGCATCTTATAGAATTCTTAGGGAAATGAAAGATCTGCCAAGAAAGTGTTTAGAAGTGTAGTACATAGATTTCTAGGCAACATTAAACAAATTCTAACAGCTGGTGAACAGTATGCAATCGACAATCCATGAACTCGGATATGATATTTCTTAAAAATTCCTTTCTCCCCTCCCATCTTGATATATGTCCTGAAAATTGTGTAACTGTAGTCAATAACCACTGTAAATGATGCTACAAACAGCAATGTAAAGCAATTATCTGCTATGCAAAGCAAATATTTAGGTGATGAGTGTGTCAACGTTCCCTGATTATTGCTAGACTGTTAAAAGGTATGCTCCGGATTTCACATACGAAAGGACATTCACACGAATAGTCTAAAATCGACCAGTCCTTCCTTGTATAACTAGAAAGCTAATACAGAAACTATTGTTTAGTATTTATCAGTCACCAATGTACATTTGTGTTTCTTGAAAGCAGGAGATAAAAAAAAAGTCAGTAATATTTGTCATTATATGTCTATTTAGAATAAAGGGACAGACAAACAGAAATATGATGCTGTTGCGGAGAGAAATCACTTTAAAATACCAAGAAGTCCTTCCACCAAAATTTTATGTAAAGATTTTAGTACTCATTTTTCTACATTCTCAAAATATCACATTTGGATTCCGAGGAAAGAGTGACGGAAATATAAAATTTTTGACGGAAACTTAATTTTCTATATTATTTGTAGATATAAGTAAATATAAAAGTGAAGAATAACAGCAGTATTCCAACATAAATAAAAACTACGAGTACTTTCGTAGAATTTGTATAAAACTATTGTCGGAAATAGTTTTTCCCAGAACTTAAAAAAATCAACATTTTTTTTCAAAAGAAAAACTAAAGTGAGTTCTAGATGTTTCAAACGTGAAGAAAATTTGAGTATTAAAAATAACTTTAATCTTGAAGAGGGAAGACATATTTTCGATAAAGGAACTGCTTTCAAGAAATAAAAAAAAAATGTAGTTCAAGAGAAGTTTGTAAAAAAGTTCTGAATTATTTATAAAATTCTAACTTTCAGATATTACTTGAGATAAGTGAGTCATATAAATTAAAACGCATAAGATTTGATAGATTCTTTATAATTTTTATTCGTTAATTAATAAAATCATGCTTACTGAGGTAGGTTTATGATATATTGTTTATTATTGTTTAATTTTTTAATAATTATTAGACTCAAATTTAGTAGCACATTTTATTTATTTAAAAAAAAATCTATTTCGGTATAACTATACAGTTTATCTCATAAACTATAATTTAATTTTCCCGTAAAAAAGAAGATTTAATTTATAATTTCTATAATTTGGAGAAACAACTGCAATGTTACTAGAATATTCTGTGAATATTACTTTTCTAGATATTATTTAAAATTAAATTAAATTGTATTTATGTTAAATTTCATGAAATTTTCTCTTTAAACAAATTAACAACAACTAATATTTGAATTAATTATACGACATTTTAATAATATGCAATTTACTCAAGAATATATTTGATTCATTTTTAAAAAATAATTAGATATTTAATAAGAAAAATCTTATATTAATGAAATTATACTTTTACAAAACTTGAACTTTGATATTCATAGAGTTTTTAGAGTAAGAATCCGAAAACACACACTAAACAAATATTTGTATTTTTATACGTTTTTATTTCAGATTAATTTTTAATTGAATAAATGTACGACCTAGTGCAACATTAAAATTTAATACATGCAGTAATCGAACTGAATAGTGTAAATGGAGATAAAAAGGGAGAAATTTCCTCATTAAAAATTTATTATTCATATTTTTAAAATTGATGTTCAAGAAATTGATACGGATGTTTTTAAAAAAAATATTTAAGTA
The DNA here is from genome assembly GCA_032207245.1 of Pardosa pseudoannulata. Taxonomy (NCBI): domain Eukaryota; kingdom Metazoa; phylum Arthropoda; class Arachnida; order Araneae; family Lycosidae; genus Pardosa; species Pardosa pseudoannulata. The sequence goes on from CM063498.1 coordinate 125,958,620, forward strand.
CATATGTGAACTTAAGTGTTCAAGGTTTAAATACATATTCAAAGACATAACGAAATAGGTGGGTTGCTTTAGATTCTTAAATAAGCAGTAAACCAGATCAGAAGTATTAATCAGGAAATTATCCTTTTTCAATATAAGAATAGGAGTGGAAAATTCTCCCATCTCTGATTAGATATCTTCTTACAAAGATCTTCTCTAAAGAATTCTAATACAAATGAACTGACTAACGTGTTTAGAGCTACTTTTACAGGAAGAGTTTTTTGGACCTGAAACGTCTTAGAGTGTGCCAAACCCTAAAAGTCGCAGAAACTATGCCTAACTTTGTAATTTGGGTAACCTTCAAGGACTTCTATCTCCCCAGTTCGGCGAGATACCATAGAAATCATAAATCAACATAAAGCTCACGTATCGCTTATTTTCGTGCGCTTAATTCGTAACAATTTCTTAACAGTTTTTTTTCCTCTGATTTTGCTGAAGTATATACTGTTAAACTTCTAGTTTGCATATGAAATACTAACAAATTTAGAATTAAGATACCATTAAGGATGTTGCAGTTATATAAATAATAAGAATTCTATATATTAGTTTCATTAAAAATAGGTTTTACCCATAAGATAGTTTCATTTTAGGTTTTCAAAACAAACTTTTATAGATGTACTAAAAAAAATCTAGAAATTTATTGTTTAATAAATGTATTAATGAATGTAAATACTTTCCATCTTTTATAACCTCACTTCGATAATATAAAATTTCAATTTATTAAAAAATAAATAAATGAATAAATAAATAAAATAGATTAATAAATTAATTAAAGTTAAATAAATATTTTCCAAAGAAAGAATTCATCGTAATTTCCTCCTATTAAAAATTAGTTGAAATTACTGATAATTTATTAGTAGTTTAAATATATTTTTGAAGCTATTGATTTGTAATTAATCCAATATAACATTAAAATTTTTAAATGGCAAGAAAATTTAGTAATTTTTAAGGTATTCTTAAAACTTTTAAACAGTTTCATTTCATTTTTGTCATTAAAGCATATTTGTTTTTAAGTGCATTTGAATATTTTATTAAACGGCGCCTCATCCAATATGCATCTGGTGGCCGAGAAAAAATCCACATTTTACTTTTAGTCTCTCCATTTGGAAACTTTTGGGACTAAGGCCAGATATTTGATAAGATTATGTTATTTTTACGTGCACAGTCTACTCGATGTTTTAGCCAGATACGGTTTTATTAATCTGTCAAAGAGTCTCATAATAGAAACGTAATTAATCATCTATCTACCCATGCCACGTTTGTCTTTGATAAGAAGAAAAGAAAAGGGAAATACTTAAAGCAAGGACATATTTACTTGAATATATAATTAGAATGTAAAAATTATATCTTAAATATATTTATAGTTTTAACTATTCTATCTTCGTTATTCACGTTATTGCTTTTTGTTTTTTGAAAATTTATTATAGTTAATTTCGTGGAATTAAACACGAATTTATAAGACTAAAGTAATGACATATTTTAATATTGAAGTCATTTTTTTCCACATTTATGTAGATATTTTACTTATGGCATCCAAAATTTATTGGTTTTAATTTAAATTATAATATTTTGTAATTTTACAATATAAGTTTCCCAGTCATTTAGACGTAAATATATTGAATTCAGTGTTACTGAAAAATAATATTTAATAAAACATCTTGTACCGAGGTACTTCCCCACTGTGGTCTGCACGTGCATGCACAGCTGTGGGAGAGTGGTCCTAGAGGAATTTAGGACTTCGATAGTTCACGTCGAGTTTAGGGACCCGTGAAGAGAAGGTATAGATCATGGAATGATAGCGTAACGGTCAAGCTCGCACAGAGACGTAACCGTGAATTATGGGGGCAGGGGCTAAAAATAATGTCAGCTAGCACAAAAGGGGCTACTTTAATGAGCCCAACTGCACTCCCAAAGGGGGTGCAGATGTGGGAAAATTTCCCAAAACAAGTGATTAGAAAGGAAGAAAAAGAGCCGTTAAAACCGAGGTGAAGTGTTGGGAAACGAAGTTGAGGAGAATAGTTGAAGTCAGAATTCGAGAGAAGTGGGACATAAATATCCTAAGCCCCTCTCACCAGCAACAACTCGTCCCATGCGCCAGGACCGATACCGCATGAGGAAAGCAACTGCCTGATCTTTTGGACGCACTGAAGGACCGACACATCACGTGAGGAAAGCCCCTGACTACTCCCCCTGTGACTTTAATGTAGGTAAAGATAAAATAATATTTACATTCACTTAGGCCTCTATTAATAATTTTACCTTGTAATTGAGTAATTACGCATTAAAAGAGAATTGTAATAATTATAGTGTAAATATAAGACATAAATAATTGATGATTATGATATATGATAACCAAGAATCAATTTGTAAATGAATGTACAGAACAAATGTCTGAATCTCAACATTAAGTATTATATTCTTACTGTGTTTCCCCTTTGTAACCGAACACTGGTGTTAAGTACATTATAACACATCTTTTATAAAAATCACTGGGAAATATAAATCAATCCTTTTTAAGGTTGCAAATAGAGGTATACAAAGTGACAATATTAGAGTGAACGCTTAAAATTTATTTCGGCTTAAATTAAATTACTCTCTAATATATGACCCTTATAAAATATATAAAATTTCTTTTTGCGGGTAGTTAAAAATCAAAAGTACCGTTTTGTTCCGCACTAAAAGTGTTATTTTAATGATTATGGGACAACAATAAATTATTATCATTCAAGAATTTTAGTAAATAAATAGATAAACAATTTATAACTGCTATTAAGTGAAGAATTTTTATTTGTAGTAACAAGTAACAAGAATGGAATCCAAAGCAAAGAAAACAGATATATGAAAACATATTTAAATACATATATATTTTACAGAGTAAAATTAAGTATAATACTGTCATCTCTTGATATTTAAATTGATTAAGAATAGAAAATATGAAATTTTATTCATTAGCCTATAAAAGCAGTTTAAAAGTTATTTAACATGTGGACATGTGGGTACATGGTACGGCAAGACCATGGCAAAATATTTAAAAACATCAGTGTTTAAAACTTCTATCAACTGATATTTTTCCCAACCATTTGTATTCAGTTATTTTTCATTTTTAAGTATATATTATTAATTATTCAAAATAGTAAAATGCTATAATAATATAATTTCTATCATCTGTATCCAAATGTAAAACAAATTACATATAAATACTGGAGTGAAAGATATTAGAATATATTTTACAATTTCCTTTCAAATATCATTGATAATATTACTGTTAACGCTTTATAAACTCTAAAACTGATACATACATTATTATTTCGTAAATTACGTTGTAAATTAAAAATCTGATTCGAACGTTTCATATGTTCCTTTAAATCTTATTCAATTATAAGCATAGTCGAAAATTTTTGATTTTTCAATGGATCATAAGAATATCCATTTGATTTATTTTCTTTGACGCCTTAAAATTTCACTTATCAACTTAACAGTGTTATCTGTGTAGAGAGATTGAGTACTGCCGCATGGATTTACCGCATTAAAACACATTACTTTGAGAAATTTAAATTATATTCATGTTTCATTATAAATACATTTTTTTTTACATTTATAACTATTTATTTTTTCTAAGCTAACAATAAAAATACAAAATTATGATAGATAGTTTATATTTTTTTAATTACACTTTAAAAGCATTGTTTTAATTGCTTACAAATATTGATATAACTGCATTTAAGTTTATCGTTGCGATGATAGCAGTGCTATTTTTTTTATAGAGAATTCCGTTAATATCCTTTTTTCGAATTTTTTGATCACATAGCTTGACGACTGCAATAAAATTGGGTTTGGTTTGGTTTGGAGCGCTGCTGTCTACTTTTTGCAAAACGAGCGTTAATGAGACCGGGACCTACTGCTTAAAGCCGATTCCGAATGGCTACGAAAATCCATGCTGCTGTGGGGTAGTACATTGCTGTTGTTACTTCAAATCCATTAATAACCCAAGTTTCCTTTATATCGTCTTTAGTAAGGTGCTGCTAGTAGATGCTGATAGTAAAATGCTGCTGATCTATATTACAATATTCAAATATAGACGAAAGATAAGGAAATATATAAAAAAATAAAAAGTAAAAGAAGCACTCCACGTGCTACAAATAAAAGAAAAATTGCCAAAAACTAAGAGCACGCTGCATTCTTTTCCTTCCTTAAGAACTACTCCAGCAACCCTACACTTTATCCATTATCCTGTGCTGATGCGTCTGTTGTTACATAGTTCTGTGCACAATGCGTCATTTCCCGGCTCTGTCCAAATTGACCGAAACTCCAGACATGGTCCTGAATTGCCTCCTGATGACCAATCACAACTCTCCAAAGTTGGTAAAGTTTAAAAGTACAGTCGTTTCCACTGGTCACACCACACGCCTCCTTTAGTCGCGAAAAAATACCTGGGCAGGAAATCCACAAATTGTGAGTGCGACGAACAAATCTGTTTCGCAAACCTTATGTAAAACATAGCTACACTCTCACACTCCTCCCCATCGACAGCAAAAAATAAAAATCCTTATGACGAACATATGAATAAAAGGGCACTGTGGGATTCGAACTCACGAAGTCCGGTTCCGTTCGGCGCTATAAAATTAGGAGTTTTTTTAATTAAATGTAATATTAACACTAAAACTCAAAACTTTAGTAAAACATTCGATGATGACGTAGCAAAATCGCCAGTCTACTATATAGTTTATTTTATAATAAAGATTACTGGTTATAAGTAGTAAAGTGAAATTAGATCTTTAAGAAATTGGCAAAACATTTGACATATTTCGCACAGAGGGGTAAACATAATTATGCAATTTGTTTAAAAGTTAATATCGTATTAAAATTTAAATATTACTGTTAGTAATTATCTCACGACAGGTGATGGAAGTTTATTTCTCCTTTTTCTCATTCTTCTAAATGAAATAAATGTTTTAGACATGACTAATTGTCCTTGGGAAAATTAGGTAACCCAAATAATTTTTCTCAAATTACATGCCCCTACTTTAGTACTGTGGTGACTTAAATTTACCTCTACATTGATAGCTGCAACTCTGGCATCCAATCAGAGCCTGACTGAAGAATATTTAAATACGATCCTGGCTGAACTGTTTCTAAAACTACGAGAATGTCATTGACCTGCGTAGGAGTTTTTCAGTATGCATGTGTTCAAGCTTGAATAAAAATAGTTTGGTTTTGTTAAATGGGGTCATTACTTTAATAGAATTAATTAACACACACACTCCAATAATACCCTACATTACTATTCTAGAATAGGTTTTTCAACATACCTTTTCCGTTTCGTAAAATATATAGCAGTTAAAATAGTTATTTTTCATTTATTTAATCATAATTTAATTGTGGTTTGTCACCTCTTTAAAAAGTAGCCTGGCTTTGTAGCCTGTATATTTGAATGAAACACTTCTGTTATAATTTATTTTGATTTGGTACATTGTGAATCTTCTAAAATAAGAATTCTTTAAAGTTCTTTTCCTCAGTATAATATGTATTTGATATATACTTTCTTTTCGTAAAATGTATGAAATTGTTGAACTAACTTAATATATTATTTAAAGCTCAATAACCATAAAAAACTCCTTAAAAATAACTCGTACTTTTGGTTCTAAAATTCTATCCAACTGACTAGTCATTATGTATTTCTCAAACTATTAGATTTAATATTTTATTGCGATTTTGTGTAACATTTTAAAATGTTTTATTTTATCATTTATTTAGTTTTAAAGTGGGATTTTCTGCCTTGCTGTTTAGGGTTTGTCAGGATTACTATGATGTACTTTTTTAAAACACGAGGTCTAATGTAACCAGGACCTACCTTATTTTGTGGGAATGAATGTTGTTCCTGGCTGTGTATTTTTGAATGGTTGAGGGAATCGTTTTCCTTATTTCATGCGAGCTTGCCTCTATAATGTTTGCTTCTTATTGGGTTGGACAACATTAAAATCGGACCATGACTGGCCTCTCTTAGGTCAGCAAGGGCTTGGTAGCTGTTATGGGTAGCTGTTATGCTGATTGGTCATCAAAGGTTGCTGCTGTATATCTCCGGATGGATAAGCGTAAAACACACTTAAATTACTTCATGTCTTCGTTGCTTTGTAACATTTGGGATGACCAACCAAGTGAGAAATTCAGTGCTATTTTCTTTTAACATGTCTTATTTCGAGAACCAATAATATTTCTTTTTTTACTATAGGTCTAAAAACTAAATTTTCAGTACTAAATAAAAAAAATTCATTCTAATCTTTATCACTTTTGAGATATGTAGATAAGTAAGTACATTGGACGGAAAAATGTCAAGTGTAAGCTATGAAAACTTTATTACAATGGGACCAAGATGGATAATTAAAATTGTGATTTTTTTTGGTTCATATACATATAAACATATTGCTTAAACAAGTCAAACTTTATTTATACATCTCCGTAATGGATATTGCTGAATAAACCTGAAGAATGAAAATATTCGTAATTACAATATTACATTTAAATTTAAATAATTAAAAGAAAAAATAGAATTTCTAGTATTACAATTTCAGTATTAAAAGTTCATCATTCAAAATTCAGTATTTTTTATATGTAATGTATATGCACTTACACAAGTTGATAACAATATTTTGCAAGATATCCGTTAAGAAAGTTTAAAATAAGATATATTAAACAAGCATTCTAGTCGGCAAATTATGTATAAATGTTAAATAATTCGATGATTATTTAATTATAACTGTCGACACATTTATACTATAGCTAAACTGATGTTATCAAAATCTGCGAAATTATTTTCCCTTTTATACATAAAAAAGTTTTAAAAATAAAAATTTATTAAAACTTATAATGGCATAGTACTTTTAAAGTTAAAACATTCTTATTGTTACAATGAATCATTATAAAATTAAAAGTACTACTCTGTATAGAATAATTTTTTCCTGGGTTGTTAATGGCTTTCCATTTTTTTAATTCATTCTCTTATACGAAATAGAATATTTTTATGAACAATTAAAGGTAGAAATTCACTTAATTGCAAAATAAATTCTAAAGTTTCTTAGAAATTATTTTTGACATCAAATAAAATCTAATGACATAATTTTTATTACCTTAATACAAGCAATATGTTTCATTTTATAAAATTGAAAAAAAAATTAAGTTTTAAATTTCTAAACCTTTTTTAGTTTTTTAATTTTAAAAGTTTACATACCGTTGAAGTTACCAAAAACTTACATCACCTACTGTTTACAAAATGGGACATATATTTTACTTCAATATGGTATAAAAATTAGTTTATAACGTACATATGTCAAAAGATATCTAGAAGGAAAATTATTTTAATTATTTTCATCTAGCAAATCAAAAATTTAATTTAATAAAAATAGGTAAGAATATTTAATTTAGTGGGTTCTTGAAAAATTGTAGTAAAGTCTAGAAGGGGTGAAATATTTTATTTTATAATGATTTGGAAAAGGGTTGTGATAGTGAATGTTTTACCTCTCGATAGGTTCTATGTATCTCTATTAACCACGAGGTACCTTAAGTTAAATATTTTAATAGTTATGTACAGGAAAAATTAAATTGGCATTTTTTACAATATTAATATTTCTACGAAAGCATGTGAATACAAACATCTTAATAGGATTGTAGAGAATTTTTAATGAAAGTTATTTTTGAAACCATCAAATGATTAATTACATTTAAATGAAACAATATTTTAACTTATTTTAAATAAATTTATTCTAGGGAATATTTTAATCTTTATGTCTATTACCTCGTGTTAAAGTACAATAGTTTTTAATTATAGTTTGGCTTAAGAACATATGTGAAGAACACAAACTTACATACACTTTTAGTAAAAGTTGAAAACATTTTAAACTTTTAATTAGTTTTTAAACTTATATACCATTGAGATTTATGTCATGAAAATTGTTCAGTTAACGTATACCAGATAGTTACATCAGAAAAAATACTTTGTTAAGAATCGATGATTTTCAATTAATTTTTCCTGTAGTTTAAATTTTTATCAATGCTTTTATCACTCCTAGAACTAACACCTAAGTAGGAACTTAAACAGTAACAAAATTGTAGTTATGTAAGTAATTAAATTTTAGAATACTAGAGTAAAATTAATTTATGAAGTAAAATCTCTATACTAGCTATAATTAAAATAAATCAACTGTAACTATATGCATTACAGTTATTAAAAACTATTTTTTCAAAAACTGAATTATCATAATTATATCTTCAGTAGTTAGATAAGGAGTTATCTAATAGGTATATAATAAGTGTTATGTAAATAAGTATTGTATACCCCATTAAATTAAACCCCACTACATAAAATTATGTTATTTTCTGCTATATAACCTGGTCAAATTCATTCATTTAAAAAAAGGAATTTTAATTTATTTATAAATCGTATGAAGAGGTAGTCTGGATGTTTTAATGGTTTACCGTAATTACATTTTCAGTGCTTTAATAAGAAGATATATAATGCGTATTATGTAACTTATTTGCACTACATTGAATAATGTTATTTTCTACTATAGTCCTGATCTAATTAAATTATTAAAAAAAAGCTACTTTTAATTTATTTTTAAAAAATATTTGCTTTATCTATTAAAGCATATATTTTACATTTATAATATATACATATGACTTAATGGAACGTTTTTACATTTACTGTTATTAACTTCGTAACGAAACGTGAATAAATTTCAGACACTAATATAGAAGAAAGTTATTTTTATTAAATCCCTGCATCAGTATTTTTCATCATGACAGCTAAGTTATTATGCGGTTTCTATTATAAGTCTTCATTTACCAACCAAATCTTCATGACCGCCCCGGGAATAAGTAAATAATTACTTTTCCAAATATAAGGAATTTATTTTGCCCTTTATGGAGAATAATTTAGTTATATATGCAATTTATTTCCAAAATATAAAAGGCACTGGTTAAATGTAAGATGAGTTAAATATGAGAAGGTTATATTGTAACTAAAATGATTTTAAAATGAGACTAAAAAGTTTCCAATTTCACCGAATATTAAAATTCTTAATGTAATAAAATTTTTAATATTTTATGCTAAACTAAATTTATGAAATATAATATTCTGTATGCTTAAAGAAAACTATATGCTGACTGTCTACTATTATACTGCAAAGGTCTAAATTAATTTAATTTTTTAACTAAATATCGAAAAAGAATTAAGCATATAGAAAATGTATTTACCATAAACAATAGTCCAATACTTGGTGAAGCGTAATTATAAAAATATTTATAATCTTCTCAAATTCATAAAGCATATTTCATAAATAAAAATTGTATTTTATCTTTAAATGAAATAATTTTTATTCCATTAGTTCAATTAACAAAGCTTATAAAATTAATATAGAAAATGTATTTACCATAAACAATAGTCCAATACTTAGTGAAGCATAAATATAAAAAATATTTGTATTCTTATCAAATTCATAAAATATATTTAATAAATAATTTTTTATTTTTATTTTTAAATGAAATATTTTTTATTTCATAAGTTCAATTAACAAAGCTTATAAAATAAATATAGAAAATGTATTTACCATAAACAATAGTCCAATACTTGGTGAAGCATAAGCATAAAAGTATTTATATTCCTTTCAAATTCATAAAGAATATTTCATAAATAAAAAATTGAAGTTTATTTTTAAATGAAATAATTTTTAAATCATTACGTCAATTAACAATGCTTATAAAATTAATATAGAAAATGTATTTACCATAAACAATAGTCCAATACTTAGTGAAGCATAAGTATAAAAAATATTTGTATTCTTTTCAAATTCATAAAGTATATTTAATAAATAATTTTTTTTATTTTTAAATGAAATAATTTTTATTCCATTAGTTCAATTTACAGCTTATAAAACTAATATAGAAAACGTGTTAAAAATAAACAATAGTCCAATACTTGGTGAAGCATAAGCATGAAAATATCTATATTCTTTTCAAATTCATAAAGCAAATTTCATAAATAAAAAATTGTATTTTATTTTTAAATGAAATAATTTTTATTCCATTACGTCAATTAACAAAGCTTATAAACATAATTGAACTAAATATTTGAATTTATAACAAATTGCGTATTTTTCGAACATATCTCACTCTTAATATTAGTATAATATATTATTATACCTCATTCTTAATATTAGTATATTATATAATATTAGTAATATTTGTTATAAAAGAAATATATTATATCCACAGATTGAACTGTCATTATGGACATATTTTTACAAAATTCTTATCTTTCAAGAGGATGGATTATTTTACAGGTTTACGTAATTACTGAAAAAAGCGACGTTTTAAAAAACTTAATAATTTTATAATTACCTGTAGAGGAGACTGTGATTGTTCATATTGTGTAATTCATATTAACCTTGTTAAGTCTTAATTCACAAAATAACAAAAATTGTAAATGCCAAAATACATGCTGATCTTTAAATGGCGTATTTAAAGGTTGAAAAAGTCCCAGTTTTCTTAATCTTTCCATATATTCTTAATAAATACAGCTCAATTTGAATAAAACTGTCAAGAGCTTTTTGGTTTGAATAACGAAAACTAGTTATTATTATTATTTTGAAGTATTTTGAAGAATAAGCAATTTATTACACTAAAGTACAGAAACTCTATTTACATAATACGCTCATAATAAATTATTCTTCTAATTTATAAATACTAGTCACTTATAATCTTTTCTATGTTATATATCTGAAACACAGACGTATATAAACACAAAGTACTTTCAGAAATTTAATAACATTAGTTTACCAACTATTTCTGAAACTTAGTCTCATTCCTTTATCACCAGTCTCAAGTGACATTAACTTACAACATTTGGAAAGTTTAACTTCCTTTAGATAAAAACAACCAAGGATTTTTAGTTTCATACCTGTAATTTTAAAGGAAACATCCTAAAAATAAGTAAGAATTTTTAAAAATACATTTAAAGCCCCAAATTGCTTTGAAGTGAAAGTAGGGAATGGTGTTTCAAGTTAACGAATCTAATCTCGAATTTCATTTCCAAGAAATAGACCGTCACACACAGATTTCTTTTCGGTTTCAGGCAAATGAAATGTTTGACGGAAAATCAGTAAAAGTTAACTTTTTTTCCCCTCTTCTTTAAATGCCAGTTACAGGACATGATTTTCGCTTCCTGATCGATAGAAAGGCTCTTAAAAGAATAACGTTTAAAACTTTAACAGTTATACCTTTAGGGTTAATTTAACTTTTGCAAAGCTGAAAAGTTCTTTTTCCTTTTAGGAGATTTAATTATCTCGGATTACCACAAAAAGTGAACAGTGTTACGCCAAGTCACTGTTGGATACATAATAACTACATAATATTCAGTGTTAAGAGTCTTAGTAGGTCTCATACCTAAACTTATATAAAAGGGAGTGTACGATTGTAAGTACAACATACTTATCTGATACTTTTTAATATCAATATACTCTTTTATTTGTTCGCTTATGTAATCAAATTAATTTTTTTTAAACCATTATAAGTACTGCAGATACGAGCGGATCCAAAGCTTCATTCCAACTCGTATCGCAAATGAACGTTGAACAAAAGGAAAAAGATTGAGCCGTTAACCAAAACTTAACATTTATTTCTACTTCATTCAAAAATTTCCACGAGAGAAATAATACAACAGTTAGCAGGATATTAGCGAGGTGAGAGACTCATGCACTGCTGTTCATATCTTGCGCCGGTAAGTGTTGTATCTTTACAGCTACATGTCACCTCCGCACGTCGCTCGACCAGCCGAACGATGGCAGATTGGTTAGGGTGCTGGCCTTCGGTACCGGAGTTTGGAGGTTCGAA
>CM063498.1:125975541-125995541 GCA_032207245.1 Pardosa pseudoannulata
ATATATATATATATATATATATATATATATATATATATATATATATATATATATATATATATATATATATATATATATATATATATATATATATATATATATATATTTATATATATATATATTATATATATATATATATATTATATATATGTATATATATATATATATATATATATATATATATATATATATATATATATATATATATATATATATATATATATATATATATATATATAATATATATATATATATATATATATATATATATATATATATATATATATATATATATATATATATATATATATATATATATATATATATATATATATATATATATATATAACGCTACCTGATTAGCTGTATTTTAAAGTTTATTGTCGAAATTTTCAAAACACTTAAATTTTGGGGCTAAATCCATCACATGTATTCTCACTTTCTGAACTTCTATGTCCCAAAAGTATAATTAAGAATTCCAAGTAGAATGCGGTAAGTCTCCAGCGCTTGTAACCCTATTATTTACCAAAGACTTTTATACCTCCTCTCTTTAGTTGGTAATTATCTACTAAGTTATACGTAAGTTATTATACGTTTAATTACTGATAGTTGTTCAAAGTTACTAATCTGTATATGTGTAATTTTTTGCTTAATTATTATCTAGATTTCATTACTAAATTTTCAAAAACCTGTTATCTTTTACCAGAGGGTACAGTATCAAAAATAGTTAAAGTTAGTAGTTGATTCATTTAAAAGTTTAATGCAATTAAGTGTTATTCTAGTCGATAATAGAATATGACTAACTTTGCTTTCGCAAAATTATATCTAAAATTATATCCACCAACTTGAAAAACCCAATAATTTTGTGTTCTGTTGGACTAGTGACTGTCAGTCTGTGTTCCACAGGGATTTTTCAAAAATATTATTAGAAATACATTCCTTCATATCGTTAGTACTAAACTTTCTAATTATCTTTCATCAAGAGGACAGCCTCTCTTGCATTCGCGACCACAAGTCAAGCTGTTTATGTCCTCTGGGTTGTGCTAAATGTGTAACAATCTCTGGAGTATACCTCCTGTAGGTCACAAGCACGAAGTGCCCTAGTGATCTGGGTGTCCATTTCTTCATGGTAGTCAAGATATTTACTCTTTAGTGATTACTCCTTACCTAGTTGGTCAATATTAGAATGGGATCATGTCGGGCCTCTAGTAGGTCAGCAGTTATTTCGTAGCAGCTTCGGATCTCTGCCAGGGGTTCAGTGTTTCATGTTGCTGTATGGGCTTTTGATATGGGTAAGCATGATAATACGACTATCTTGCACCATATATCATCTTCCATTTTTTCACTGTATTGGTGTTTAAAGTGTGTTATTCTTAAATTTTGTTTATGTTAATTAGACTCATATTTTCTTGCACTTTTTGCTGTCAAATTTGGGAGTAAGCTTTTCACCTTCTTAACATATGATTGCAAAATTAACCTGTGATCTCTGTCGTGCATTTTAGCTATTCAGTGTTTTAGTTCAATAAGTTGCCTGTTGCTTTTATGAAAGTGTGTTGGGGAAGACTCTTGATTTTTACATTTCAAAATAATTAAAATTGTGAAAAAAGTAGAAAATGAAAAAAAATATCATTTGTAATTTAATTAGCAGCATTCTGAATGTAAAATACAAAATACATCTTCAACAGTTCAAGAGTTAATAATGAGGTCCATCTTTTCTATTTCATAAAGCGGAGTACTGTACAAAGTCTTGGTATACATTAATATTGCCAGAAAAATGGCTAAAACACACACTTTTTTTTAAATTTAAAATTGTGTTATTATTCAAAAGGTCAATATAACAGTGTTTTAAAAATGCTATTCTTGTTTTAGTCCCTCTTAATTAGACTCATTCTTTCTTCCTAGTTTTCCTTTCAAATATGGGAGTAAGCATTATCCTTCTTAATTTATGATTACAGATTTCATCAACATCGTTTATTTTTTCTTCTCAAAATTTTAGTTAAATAAGAAGGTGCGTGTTGCTTTTATGAGAGTGTGTTCAGGAAGAATATTGACTTTTACATTTCAAAATACCTAAAAAAATTATGAAAATAGCAGTAAACGAATAAAAATATTCTTTCTAACAAAATTGGCTGCATTTTGAACGTAAAATAAAAAATTCACCTTCAAAGGTTTAAGAGTTAATAACGAGGACCATACTTTCTATTTTATGTAACGGGGCACTATACAAAAACTTGGTATACATTAATATTGCCAGAAGAATGGCTAAAATACACACGTTTTTTTTATTTGAAATTGCGTTTGTAATTACTCAAAAGGTCACTATATCGGCGTTTTAAACGTGTCATTTTTGTTTTTATTCCTGCTAATTAGACTCATTCTTTCTTGCAAGTTTTGCTTTCAAATTTGGGAGTATGCGTTCTCCTTCTTAACTTATGATTGCAGATTTCATCAACATCGTGTATTTTATCTACTTAAAGTTTTAGTTAAAGAAGAAGATGCGTGTTGCTTTTATGACAGTGTGTTGGGGAAGACTCTTATTTTTTACATTTCAAAATAGTTAAAAAATTATGAAAATAGAAGTAAACCTATAAAAATATCTTTGTAAAAACATTCGCAGCATTTTTAATGTGAAATACGAAATATACCTTCAACCGTTCAAGAGTTAAGTAGAGCTAAGTTCTATAAAAAGGATTGTTATACATTAGTATTATCTAGAAAATAACTAAAATACACACTAGATTTTTAACTTGAAATTGCGTTTATAATTACTCAAACGGTTTTCTTAATATTTTTTCAGATCTACTTTTCGAAAGTTTTACATGTTATAATTTAGGTGTGACTGAAATGATTTTTGTGTGCTGTGAGACAAAAAGTTTAAAAAACTGATAAACGTAACACAAAATTAAATATATTTTCAGCTTAATTTTGTGTATGTTTCATATGTGATATTTAAAAGCATGTTGTAGATAGTACTCGTAAACATTTTACCCTAAAATATGTTGCGGGCAACCGCATTCCAGCATATTAAGACACTTGTAGTTTAATAATTTCACTTATTTATAGATTAAATCTCCGTTAGAATCAATAATGCCAGGTACGGTGCACTTTACTGGTTTCTCTCACGTATAACATTAATGTGAGCTCACACCTCATGTTAGATCACCATAGAAACAATGTCCTCTCAAAAGCGGGAGCAGTTATTGCTTCATTCCTTTTGGATCAATCGAGCTAATGGCAAGCCAGTGAAGTAATATAGAGTCGTGCATCTACGGAGGAAAAGCGAATTTATTCTAATATGTTAACTGATCTTTGTGTGCATAATACTGTAAATTGCAGATTTAATGGTAAATTGTTAAGTTTCAGGAAACTGTATCTTAAAGCATTCCATAGTATGTAGGATATACATGTTTACAGTAATAATATGATGTTGTTTTTCAAAGGATAAAGAAGAGCCAAGAGAAATGTTTAACTAGGGATTGTAACTTTTTCTAGATGCCTTAAGAATATCAATTAAAATCATAGTGATAGTAATAGTGTCTATTTTGTTTAATTTAGTATTAAAGTTAGTAGGTTCAATGTACCTCTTAGTATGTACATACTAAGTATCGGTAACTTACAAAAAGGCGGAGGTTAAGAGAATATATATATATATATATATATATATATATATATATATATATATATATATATATATATATATATATATATATTATATATATATATATAAAATATATATATATATTATATTATATTGTATAATATTTATATATATATATATATATATATATATATATATATATATATAGATATAATTTGTATATTATATAATATATGTATATATGTATATGTATATATGTATATATATATATATACATATATATATATATATATAATATATATATATATATATATATATATATATATATATATATATATATATATATATATATATATATTAATAAAAGTGTTAGATAGATAATAGCTGCAGAATTATACTGAGTGAAGAAGCCTAGGCGGAAGTAGACATAGGAATTTTGTTTAGGTAGCAATGCAAAAAAATACAGATCTGAGTGGGAACTCGGGATGATAAAATGCACCATACTTGTTGTGGAAAATTATGAGAACAAAGAATATATAAATGGCATAGCCATGGACAGAAGGGTTTCAATAAAGAAGTTTTTATATATGAAATGAAATATGTCTTCCATGCCTTACCCACTCGTCTATGTTACACACACACACACACACACACATATATATATATATACATATATATATATATATATATATATATATATATATATATATATATAAGCAAAATTTGGATAGTTTATAAATATAGAAATACATTAAGTGCAAAACTTTATTTTAGGAATTCCCTAATTTAACATGATGTTTAGATTCCTTTCTATTGCTTCATTTTTATAATGGACGAATAATCTGATTTTATCTTAGAACCGGAATAATTACTCGAGTGATGCAAGGACTTTGAATGTATTCTGTCCAAGTTCGGTTACCAGCTGAGCTGACATTGCTTTGGACCTCTCTTTCCAATATTCTCTTCCAATGTGACATCAGTGACTAGGGTGGTCTACATACTTTAGTTTGCGTTTCATTTTGTTTTTACCTTACTAAGACTGATTTGAATGTTCGTCTTCTGTTATCAATTCTGTCATCAAAATGTTTTGTTTCACATATATTTTTCATTTTTATTTTATAATTTTCTGTCCATTATATGTTTTATAGGTAATCACACTTACTGTAAAGGGATTGTAAAGAGTTTTTTTTTTAGGTTTTATTTAACCGTTTTCATCATTATGCTTAAGATCTGAAAGATTTCCTAAAATAAAAGTCATTACGACCTTTAAACAAGTTTAGAGGATTGTTGATTACTAAAAAAAATTAATTAATATTAACATGAATTACTCCTACAATCGGTATTAAATGGTAGAATAAATTGAATTTCTCTATCAATTTATTAGACATTACTTGATCAGATGTCCATGGCTATTACTGAAATAAAGTTTAAATTTGCTAAATTTTACAGAAATACCGAAAAATGACATTAAAACTCATGTAAAATATTGTTTCAATTATATAAATTTTTTCATGCAATATACAATTTTAAAGTTTTAAGATCTCATAGTGCTTTTTGGGGATTAATATTTTTATAATTCTAACCGTCTTTCGAATTGCTATAAAATAAAAAATTCTACTTACTTTTAGAAAGAACAAGCTGTTTCGTCCAAAGCCTTTGGTCTATGTATTAAAATATTTCAATTAAATATTCAGGAGCACTTTTAAAGATAGTAAGACGTATTAATAGAAATGTAATCTAGCATGCTGCTGATTGTTCACAAACATGATAATTTCTGAACAACTGACAATCCCAGTTATAAATATGTACGTGCACATTATTTTCCAGGAAATACAGCGAAATTATACTACTAAATTCCTGGATTTTCTATACTGCAGGAGTTCTTGGATTTTTTAAGTCCTTATAAATAATTTATTATATCTATCAAGCAGGCTTAAACTACATAAAATATACAAAACTTTGTTAGACACTTTACGTTATTGAACCATTCGATTACTTATAGAAATTGTAACTTTATTAAATGGTTAAAGCAAATTTTGATTCAATTTTGAAAAATAGTAAAAATATATGTTGTTGCATTCGAATATTACTTGCACAGAATATAATTCCACGTGATAGATTGGGGGAGGAAATATTAATCTCAACAGTGAACATTTGACGATATCCAATATTATGTAAACTACAATAAACCGTATGCATTTAAATAAACAAAACATACATAATACAGAGATTGTTTTATGTATAGAGGTATTACCTATTCATTAAATGGTACAGATGCAGCAAAGGTTCTCATTGGCAGGTTTTGCAATTTTGGCGGGGTTTTTTTTATTTGTTTTCATCTTACCAATATCTTCTAATTTAAAATTTTAGTTTTTATCAGTATATTTTATTGTTATCTTTGCGATTACTTTACACTCCCGTGAATATTATGCCGCAATTCTACTAGCGTTTTGGTATATTGCATATGTTCTTATTTAGCGTAAACTTCAGTTAGATTAAAAATAGTTATAGTAAAGTAATTAAAAAGTAAGAAGAATAAATGTGAAGTAATACTACTTTTAATAAAACAACAGTATGCTCTAAATTCAACGTGGATTAATATAAAGAAGCTATTAAAGATGAAAAACAGCCGTGTTCTATTAAATTACAATTTTAATGTTACCCACTCTTGAAAGACATCTATTTTTCCCCATTTTCCTATTAATGATTTTTTTGTATTAATGTTTTAAATATAAAAAAGTTTTAAATATCCTAAGCTATTAAAATGAGGGTGTTTTCATTTAAGAAATGTCAGCTATAGAGTACAAACAAAACAAACAGAATACTTTGACCTTATAACTTTTTAAACTGTACTTATTTTCTACCGTACTGAAATTTGAAATAAAATACTATAGGTTTTGTTAATTAGAAGTGATAAGTTTTATTTAGAGAAATGGCAACTGTGAAATAAAAATAAAACTGTTAGAACATGGCGAGTTTATAAATATTGAAAAAAAATCTCACTAAGTTAAAAACAGACATAATACTTTCCTACAAAAAATGAATATGTAGAAAAAATTAATTTATTAAATAGCTGTTAGTGCAACCTAAACTTGACATATACACATACGTTGATATGTTTTAATAGTTATGTTAATTTATACAGACATCAAATATCTGACGATAATGACGCCAACAATGAGAATCCGGTTGTTGTTTTTCAGTCCAACTCAACGGTAGAAATGAGCATTCCACATAATTCAAAAAGATGTTTTTGTCGGTTTTTCATTAATATCTTTACAACTAATTGGATAATCAGAACGCGAATGTCCAAAATTTCTTCCCTAAGCAATGCCACCAATCGTAATTAAGAATAAGTGAAATAACAAATAAATATTTTGGAATCGCAAATGGTCGAAATGACATCCCTGTACCGTTCCGAGTTTTTTGGTACCTTTGCCGTCCTTCTACGTCCATCGGTTATTAAGTTTTGAAATATTACAGGAATATTAATTCGTGGAAAATACATAATTGTACTCTCAACGCAATACTGATATTAAAAAAATGAAAAACTAAATAAATTCCTTTGAACTGTATAAAAATAATCATATTCATAATAAAGTAATAAATGTTATTTATCTTATACAATAACCTAAATATGCTTCTATCATTATAAAGAAATTTGATACCTATTGCCAGAGGGAATCAGAAAGTCAAATTTCAAATAAAACATTCTTTGCTTTTGAATTCTTCGTATTTCCACAGTAAACAGATAGTTTCCTAAATTCTTCTTTATGTACATTTTGACAAAAAAAAAATTCAAATAAATATATTCCGCATATATTTGTGTAAAAAGTATCTTTCCTTTAGGTGAGACTTTTCCTAGATGTTGGTCAATATATATTTTTACGTAGCGTTGGTAAATAACTTTCACTAAAGCAAGCAAGCGAAAAAATGTAAGCATAGAAAAATGCACCTTGTAAGGACAAAGTACCTTTCAAAGAAAATGCATTCTTTCTTACAATATTTTTTTACCCATGATAAAATAAAAACTTTTCTAGATTTAAAATAATATTTTCTATGCTCTTTAATAAACACATTTTTAAAGAATTTTGTGTATTCTTAATTTAAAAAGAATTTAGAGTATTGTTTTTTTTAGGGCATTAATTTTTAATTTTATAAGTATTTTGTAAGTTTAAAAAGGAATTAAACAGGAAAGTGCATTCATTCCATATCATAATTAATTTTTATTATAACTGTTACCTTCGAATCACAGAAAAAATATAGACATTTCTAGTTTTACAATAATATTTTTAAACTCTTTATATAACCGTATTTAATAACCTCCTCAAAAATTGATTCCATTTACTAGGAGAAAAAAAATATGAGGTTAAAAAAAACAGTTTTGTTAATTTTTAATTCGGAAACATTGTATTGAACACATTTTATTATCAGTTTAGTGTTTATAGTAAAATTTTATTTATATTCTTATCAGCCATACAGGGTTTTAGGTTAGATGAACTTTGAATTTAATAATATTGTAATAAGCAGTGTAGACGGCTTAAATTTCACCTTTTAACTGTCATGCCCGAGATAATCTCGGGCACAGCACTGGTGTTTGAACATGTCACTCCCGAGTATTAATCGGAGTAATTTTTTATTAATGAATCGTATTGTTATACCGAATATATATCATGTACTTCAAAATATAAATTTTTAACTACTAAGTATAATTTATTTTGTAGTCAATATTTGGGTTTTGCAATAAATAAATTTGACAAATTGTGTACCCAAATTATCAAAATAACTTGACAGTTAAAGGGTTAAAAAAATTGGTTTTCAAAATGTTGCGTTAAGCTAATTTATATAATATATTTTACAATATTTATAACAAATAAATTATTTTACATTTGTGAAAATTACAAAATTTAGTCGATAGTTTTTATAATTAATTTCTAAATTAATTTTACATTTTAAAAATAGTATCTAATTTCAGAAAATGTTTTTTTTTTACACCAGAAGTTATTAAGATACATAGAGCAAGACTACAAATTTAATTTTTTTTAACTTATCAATTTCATGAGATATATTTTGGAAAACATAAAATATAAATCAAATAAAAAATAAAATTATTTGGACCAAAGTTAGCTTTTTGTATATACAAAAATATAATCTTTCCCCATCTGAAATTTTATATCAAATAGAAGTTGAAGAATTTGTAGTGCATGTAATAAAAATTATGAAAATACTCTTTTTTATTTTAAGTTTATTAAACACCAAAATTCAAAGCATTTATAATGTATTCTGATAATTTCATAAATATTTATGTATTTGGTATTTTTAAGGTTTTAGAGAAGCAAAAATTTAAGCTCCAATTTTGCATGAGTTTTTACATAAATAAATAAAAACAATATTGATATGTAATTAAGTAAATTTAAATTTTTTATTTACCCGTATATATTTTATTAATTTATAAAAATACAGTATTTGAAACTAGAAGACTATGTAAGTTTTAGTGAAATTGAAAAAATATGATATTCCAAAAGGATGAACATATTTCTTTTCAAGATGAGACGTAAACAAGTCTTATAGATGCAATTTTTCAGATAGAGAGACACTTTGATTCCTTGCGTATAACATTTTTTAGAAATAATAGATTATATACGCTAAAGAAAAATATCTATTTCACTTATTTAA
The DNA here is from genome assembly GCA_032207245.1 of Pardosa pseudoannulata. Lineage (NCBI taxonomy): Eukaryota > Metazoa > Arthropoda > Arachnida > Araneae > Lycosidae > Pardosa > Pardosa pseudoannulata. The sequence continues at coordinate 125,984,816 of CM063498.1, forward strand.
TAACACGGATATATATTAGAAATATTTTATATGGATTAATGCTCAATATAATTTATTTCTACTTCTAATTTAACGAAACTTATATAGGTATCTAATAATTTAAAATTATTTAATATACAAGTATTTTAGAAATGGCAAAACTTTAAAACTATACAATTTTCCCACACTTGAAATAAAATATATTAAAATAATTAGTATAAGACTATTCATAAAATAAAAAAGGTATATAGCTAGAATTTAATGTAATTTTTTCTGTGTGTTTCTTATGGAAGTAATTTTTTCCCTCTTTTCCATTTAGTTTACATTTTTATGATTACTTAATGCATAAAATAGTATAGTTAATCACATAACGTGCACGCTCGAGTTAACTCGAGCTCGGTAAACTCGCCAAACTGTGCATCTCGAGATAATTCGAGAGGCTTTGAACTTTATGTTGCTATATTTTTTCCCACTCGAATGCAATCGAAAATTGAAAATAACAATGTGAAAGAAAAAAAAATCGATTTATTGATATTTATCTTTTACATGGGATTGTAAGCTATATTCGACTATTTTCAGCAATGTTATCAAAATCCAAATTTGCAATAAAAATTTTGATTATTTTTGTATTTTTGTAATTTTTTTGGCAAGACAGCGTTCTAAATTGTGTTTTTAACATAAAACAATTTGATTTTTTTGGCCGCCCTTCTTAAAAAACTGTGCATTAAGGGGTTAATATTGAAAAGTTTTCTTAAATATGAGTTAAATTTGTATAAAAAATCAAGTAATATTATTTTAATTTTAAGATGAACTTGAAAAACAGCGTGTTCTAATTTAGATTTCTCTATTTAACAGGCCGAACGCTGGCTGATTGGTTAGGGCGCTGATCGTCGATACCGGAGTTCGTGGGTTCGAATCCCACTATGGCATGGATGTTCGTAGCCGTTCGGAATCGGCTTTAAGCAGTAGGTCCCGGTCTCATTAACCCTCGTGTGCAAAACAGTAGACCGTAGCGCTTCAAACCTAACCTAACTTCTATTTAAAATTACTATATATCAATAAATATTCTGATAAAAAATTTTATATATTCTCTATACATGCATTCACTAAAGTCTACGTTTTCCATATCTAGCTAATAGGTTTTATATAAAGTAAATAAAAAAGAAAAGATATATGTTTTTAATATATATTTGTAATTTTTTGTCCAGTAAGCTTTTGTCTTGTGGATTATTGCAATAATAATGATTTTAGATTCAGATAACCTGAATAATTTTAATAAACAACCAATCTTACTTTTTAAAATATTTGATTCTAGAACACGAAAAGCATATATTATCTCAGTAATATCAAAGTAATATTTCTGCGCAAATGAAGGAAAAGACGCATGGATCACATGAGAAAAGCGGATTTACTTGGAATGAGTTTTAAACGATGAAAAATGGCAATTCTCAGTCAAGTAAGTTTAGACTGATCGTATGTCGAATGAAATGTTCCTTTTACTTCGCTCATTTACACAAAGATGTATAGTTTCACAGGAGATACTTCACTTTGTTAAATGATACCATTTTATTCTACCTTGTATGTTTTCCATATCTTTCCATAGCTAATGGGTTTTATATTATGTAAAGAAAAAAAACATTTTTAATATATATTTGTAATTTTTGTCCACAAGCTTCTTATTTGGGGATTATTGCGATACTAATGATTTTAGATTTTGATAACCTGAATACCCCTATATAACAATAGCCTAAGTTCCGTCTGCCCTCGAATTTATGAAACGGTTTGAACTGGTATGGATATAAGGACCCATATTGGATTCTTACTCAGTTAGGGTTAGAATTTCAGTCAGGGTTAGAAGTGAGTTAAAAAACTTTCGAAATCCATCCCTTTCCCCTTTTCGATTGTTTAATGTCACCACTTCAAGCCCTATTTTAAAGTTAAGAGCAGACGGTGATTAAATTCCTCAATTTATCATATTTTAAGTAGTTGAAAATAACATTTTTTTCTAGCATTATGACGTCATTCTTTCAACCATCTCATTTAATCACTACTTATTTTAAATTACTTAATATAGTCTGCTTTATTTTCATACGTTTTATCACTAAACTTAGATATTTCATAAATAATTTTCTTTTATATTTGACTTAAGTAATAGATTAGATACATATGTGATAATTTTAATTTTAAGTATTGATTATTTTTTGTTGCAACGAAATTTTTATCACCGGTATTAACAACAAATTCTTTTCATAAAAGTCTAGGAGTTTATTTCACTGACTAATAAATATCTAGCGTTTAAGTTATGTATCTTTGAAAATTAAGAAGTTTGTTCGTTTGTGTGTTTGTGTTTTATACATAACCACACAGTTTGCAATCGATTCTCTAAATTTTGAACATAATTCATATGTAAAACCGAATAATCCCTGTCAATATTAAAATCTCTGGTGATCATCCTATTACGTATTATCACAAATTAAATTAAGGTTTTCAATTAACATGAGATCAGTTAAGATAAACAAATTATTGAGCTTGTACCAGATAATTCTCAGCCAAAAAACAAACCATTTTTTTACCTGCCTCATAAGGCACATTACAAGTCTAGAAAATTAAAAATTTTAATGATCCCGTCATATGACGTGCTGTATACTAGTTTTTAATAAACAACCAATCTTTCATTTTTAAAATATTTGATTCTAGAACACGAAAAGCATATATTATCTCAATAATATCAAAGTAATATTTCTGTGCAAATGAAGGAAAAGACGCATGGATCACATGAGAAAAGCGGATTTACTTGGAATGAGTTTTAAACGATGAAAAATGGCAATTCTCAGTCAAGTAAGTTTAGACTGATCGTATGTCGAATGAAATGTTCCCTTTACTTCGCTCATTTACACAAAGATGTATGGCTCCACAGGAGATACTTCACTTTGTTAAATGATACCATTTTATTCTACCTTGTATATGTTTCTACTCTCATTAAGTTTTTCTGATTTTATTTTTCTGATTCTAAGCAAATGTATATTTATTGCTTTACAATTGCTCTGCGATTACGGTGAAACTAGCGATTCTTTTAGAGGGAAGTACTTAAATGTTTGTAAAATCTATATATAAATTATTAAGTTATTGACATGAATTTACGAAAATGTGGGATATTAAAGGTAAAGAAATAATATTTCATAAGTTAAATTTTCAGTTTTATGTTACCTTGTATATGTTTCTAATCTCATACATTTATGTTTCTTTTAATTTTCTGATTTAAGCAAATGTGTATATATCGTTTTACAGTTGCTTGGCGATTATGATGAAACTAGGGACTTTTTAGAGGAAGCACTTAAATGCTTCTGAGATCTAGGTGTAAATTATTTTATTTAGTTTTACGATGACGTGATACATGATTTTATGAAACTGTGGGATATTAAAAGTAAAGACATAATACATCATTTGTTAAATTATACAGATCATATTACTTTCTATATGTTTCTATTCTCATTTTGTTAATATTATTTTCCTGATTGTAAACAAATTTTTTTTTATTGTTTCACAATTTCTTGGTGATTACAATAAAACAAGTGATATTTTAGAGTAAATTATTTAAATGGTTTTAAAATTTATAAATACATTACTTTATTTTTATTAAAGTTTACGATGACAATTTTTAAATGTGAATATTAAGAGAAAAGATGTAATACTATTTTTGTTAAATGATATATTTTTATAATCCCATGTATATGTTTCTAATTTCATTAAGGTATTTTTCTTGTTTTATTTTTCTAATTATAGTTTTATAATTATTTATTGTTTTAAAAGCTTAAAGATTGCAAGCTATATAATGATTATTTAGATGATATAATTTAAATCTTTGCACTCTATGACTCTGGAGCAGAGCACTTTAATATTTGTCTTCAAACTCGAGGGCTCTGCTACGGAGACAATGCAAATAAATTAGATTTTACGATTTGCTTTTGTTCTTATGTTTGAAAACTGATAATTATTTGATTGTCTCTGTAGAGGAGAATTCGAGTTTGAAGACAAATTTTAAATGATTTCACTCTGGAGCCCTCGAGTGTAAAAGGTTAATATTTTGTAAAATTTGTAGCAAGTTTTGCAATAGCATTATTGGAAATAACATTTAATGAGTAAAGATAAATATGAAATATTATGAGTGAAGATATTATGAGTAAAGATTATTTAGAGCAAATTTAAGTGAAATATCAAACATATATTTCCTTAGACAATGAAGGAAAAAGTCAGTTACGATTACATAATTCACTGATTTTAAGCAAATGCGTATACATGGTGTCCCAAAACGACAACATAAACTCTGCACAGCCTGATTCCTCTTTGGGAGTACATAAAAACTGCCCAAAGAAGCGTTCCTGTACGATCCAAAGTTTACGAGAAAAATACGAAAAACAAAGTCACTGCTGGTTCGAGAAAAAATCATTTATTGGACATATCAGCAAAGTATTTTCATATCTTTCATGGCCGAATGATGGAGTTGGTGGGTTCGAATCCCACAGTGCCGTAGATGTTCGTATCAGTTCGGAATCGGCTTTAAACTGTAGTCCCGGTCTCATTAGTCCTCGTGTTGCAAAAAGTAGACCGTAGCACTCCAAACCAAACCAAACCATATCTTTCCAGACTTTAATGTTTAAAACTTTTGCTGCGCATATCGGTTCATGCATAGTTGCTCGTGACGTAATGACAACACCACTTACTTGCTCGGCTGCATTCTGCTTGAACTTCCGCGGACACTTTGAACATTTGCTTTAAATTGTGCATATACTGTCGTTGATATGTTCAATAAAGTGTTTTTTCTTGCAACGGGCAGTGATGTCATACTTTGTTTTTCGTATTTTTCTCGTAAACTATGGATTATACATGAACGCTTCTTTGGACAGTTTTTATATACTTCCGAATCTAGCTGTGCAGATTTTATGCAGTCGTTTTGACACACCCTGTATATTGTTTTTAAATTGCTTGACGATTATGATGAAACTAATTACTTTCTAGATTAAAGTACTTAAATGCTTCTGAAATCTATGTATGAATTATTATTATTTTTTAATTTTATAAATTTTATAGTTATGCAATGACGTGATACATGATTTTATGAAAATGTGTGATATTAAATGTAAAGATATAATGCACCACTTGTTAAATTATACAGTTTATTATTCTATAAGTTTCTATTCTCATCAAGTTATTTTGTTAATATTATTTTCTTGATTTTAAACAAATATGTATTTATTGTTTCACAAATACTTAGTGATTACAATAACACAAGCGATATTTTAGAGAAAAACAGTTAAATATTTGTAAAATCTACACATAAATTATTAAGTTTTTGACATGAATTTATGAAATTGTGGGACATTAAAAGTAAAGAAATAATATTTCGTAATCTGAATGATGCAGTTTTATATTACCTTGTACATTCTTCTACTCTCATAAAGTTATATTTCTTATTTAATTTTCTGATTTTAAGCAAATGTGTATATATTGTTTTACAGTTGCTTGATGATCATGATGAAACTAGTTACTTTTTAGAGGAGAGTACTTATATACTTTTGAGATCAATGTATAAATTATTTTAATTAGCTTTACGATGACGTGATACATGATTTTATGAAAATGTGGGATATTAAATGTAAAGATATAATACATAACTTGTAAAATCATACAGTTTATATTTCTTTCTATATGTTTCTAATCTCATTATTTTGTCAATATTAATGTTCTAATTCTTAAAAAAAATGTGTATTTATTATTTCAAAATTTCTTGGCTATTACAATAACACAAGCAAGATTTTAGAGGAAAGTAGTTAACTGTTTGTAAAATCAGTACATAAATTATTAAATTTTTGACATGAATTTACGAAAATGTTGTATTATAAAAGTAAAGATATATTATTTCATAAGTTAAATGTTGCAGTTTTATATTACCTTGTATATGTTTCTACTCTCATAAAGTTATTATTCTTATTTAATTTTTGATTTTAAGCAAATGTGTGTATATTGTTTTACAATTGCTGGACGATCATGATGAAACTAGCTACTTTTTAGAGGAAAATACTTAAATGTTTCTGAAATCTATGTATAAATTATTTTATTTGGTTATACAATGACGTGATACATGATTTTATGAAAATGTGTGATATTAAATGTAAAGATATAAAACATCACTTGATAAATTATACTGTTAATATTACTTTCTATATATATTTCTATTCTCATTAAGTTATTTTGTTAATATTATTTTTCTGATTCTAAAGAAATGTGTATTTATTGTTCCATTTTCTTGCCGATTACAATAACACAAGTGACATTTTAGATTAAAGTATTTAAAGTTTGTAAAATCTATATATAAATTATTAAGTTTTTGACATGAATGTACGAAAATGTGGGATATTTTAAAGAAATAATACTTTAAAGTATGCAGTTTTATATTACCTTGTGTATGTTTCTTCTCTCATAAAGTTATTTTTCTTATTTTATTTTCTGATTTTAAGCAAATGTGTATATATTGTTTTACAATTGATTAACGATTATGATGAAACTAGCTACTTTTTAGAGGAAAGTACTTAAATGCTTCTGAAATCTTAGCATACATTATTTTATTTAGTTTTACGATGACGTGATACATGATTTTATGAAAGTGTGGGATAATAAATGCAAACATATAATACATCACTTACTAAATTATACAGTTTATATTACTTTCTATATGTTTCTACTCTCATCGAGTTATTGTGTGAATATTATTTTCCTGATCGTAAACAAATGTGTATTTATTGTTTCCCAATTTCTTTGTGATTATAATAACACAAGCTATATTATTATATATATATATATATATATATATATATATATATATATATATATATATATATATATATATATATATATATATATAAATTATTACATTTTTGACATGAATTTACGAAAATGTGATGCATTAAAAGTAAAGAAATAATATTTCATACTCTACATGATGCAGTTTTAAATTACCTTGTATATGTTTCTACTCTCATAAAGTTATTTTTTTTATCTAATTTACTGATTTTAAGAAAATGTATATGCATTGTTTTGCAATTGCTTGACGATTATGATTAACCAGCTACTTTTTAGGGGAAACTATATAAATGCTTCTGAAATCTATGCATACATTATTTTATTTAGTTTTACGATGACGTGATACATGATTTTATGAAAATATGCGATATTAATTGTAAAGATATAATGCATCACTTGTTAAATTATGCAGTTTATATTACTTTCTTTATATTTCTATTCCCATTAAGTTATTTTGTTAATATTATTTTTCTGTTTCTAGAAAAAAATGTGTTTATTGTTTCACAATTTCTTGGCTATTACAATAACACAAGCGACATTTTAGAGGAAAGTTGTTAACTGTTTGTAAAATCAATACATAAATTATTAAATTTTTGACATGAATTTACGAAAATGTTGTATCATAAAAGTAAAGATATATTATTTCATAAGTTAAATGTTGCAGTTTTATATTACCTTGTATATGTTTCTACTCTCATAAAGTTATTTTTCTTATTTAATTTTTGATTTTAAGCAAATGCGTGTATATTGTTTTACAATTGCTTGAAGATTATGAGGAAACTAGCTACTTTTTAGAGGAAAGTACATAAATGATTCTGAAATCTATGTATAAATTATTTTATTTAGTTTTACAATGACGTGCTACATGATGTTTTAAAAATGTGGGATATTAAATGTAAAGATATAATATATCACTTGTTAAATTATACAGTTTATATTACTTTCTATATATGTTTCTATTCTCTTTTGTTAATATTATTTTTCTGATTCTAAACAAATGTGAATTTGTTTCATAATTTCTTGGCGATTACAATACCACAAGCGATAATTTAGAGGAAAATAGTTAAATATTTGTAAAATCTATATATAAATTATTAAAGTTTTGACATGAATTTACTAAAGTGTGGAATATTAAAATTAAAGGAATAATATTTCTTACTCTAAATGTTGCTGTTTTATATTACCTTGTATATGTTTCTACATAAAGTTATTTATCTGATTAAATTTTCTGATTTTAAGCAAATGTGTATATATCGTTTTACAATTGATTGACGATATTGATGAAACTAGCTACTTTTTAGAGGAAAATACTTAAATGCTTCTGAAATCTATGCATAAATTATTTTATTTAGTTTTACGATTACGTGATACATGATTTTATGAAAATGTGTGATATTAAAAGTAATATAAAACATCACTTGTTAATTTATAAAATTTCTACAGTTTCTATTCTCAACAAATTTTTTTTTGTTAATATTATTTTTCTGATTCTAAACAAATGTATATTTATTTTTTCACAATCTCTTGGCAATTACGATAACGCATGCGATATTTTAGAGGAAAGTAGTGAAATGTTTGTAAAATCAGTACATAAATTATTTTTTAACAACTTTTTAAATGTGGATATTAAAAGTAAAGATATAATACTGCTTTTGTTAAATTATAAGTATTTATATTCGTTTGTATATGTTTTTAATTTCATTAATGTGTTTTATTGTTTGATTTTTTCTAATTATAATTTTCTAATTATTTATTGCCTTACAAACTTTAAGATTACAAGCTAATTAGTGATTATTTAGGGGGAATAGCTTAATATTTTGTAGAATTTGTAGCTCAATCATTTCATTAAGTTTTGCAAAGTCATCATTGGAAATGAGATATTAAGAGTAGTAAAGATAAATATGAAATATTATGAGTGAATATATTATGAGTCATTATAATTTAGAACAAATTTAAGCGAAATATCAAATATATATTTCCTTAGACAATGAAGTAAAAAGTAAATTGCTATTATATAATTATCTGTAAAGTAGAGTTCAGACCTTTTTATCATTCGGAAAACTCTTCTTAAAACATACATAGCATCGAAACCCCAGATAAAGTATTACTTAAGGAAAACCTAAAGGTCTGTTATAGATCACTGGTTATTCATAATTATAAATACTAAACAAAACAGATCAGTAAAAAAGTGTAAATAAAACTTAGGTTATGGGAAAGTATTTATTTTAATGAAATGAACAAGTAAAAAGAAACATTGAAGAATGTTTCTCTTCTTCTTTTTGCAGTACTACCAAGTGTGGTTAGAATAACTTATTGTCACATCATTGTTCTGTTTCTTATTGTTACGTTTATGGCGTATTAGTTAATTTAATTATCCTGCGGAAGGAATTAGGAAAAATTGGAGAATAAATTTACAGATTTTCTTCAATGTTTCGACGATGTTTAAAAAGTACTTAAAGAATTCGTGGAGCTTCGTTGGGAAACTCTAGGGTTCCAAGGAACACACTGTGAGAAACACTATTCTAATACACTACATATATTTAGATAAAATAATGCAGAAATTATAGATTCCATCTAAATAATCATATTATTGCAGTAAGTTATAATAAATCGATAATTTTCTTAAACTTAGAGTCGTTGAAAAAGACATGTGAACATTTATACTGAGTATGCTCTCTCCTGAGACAGATAAAGCTAAAATAAGAAGCAGTATTTTAGTAGGAGAGTATTGATCAATAAAGGGAAAGCTCATAATTAGGTCAGATTTTTTTCAGATGCATATTAGATACATCTATTATTTCTTTTATTTGTACAAACGATATCAGCCTAGATTCTCTAAAATCGTCAATGAGCAGCTGTAGCTGCGTCGGTAAAGGCAACAATCTTGTAACTGAAAGGTTGCGGGTTCGGAACAAGATCCGGCTATGTTCTCTTTAACCCTTTAAAGGTCACCAAAATAAATTCATGGGTATTTAATGTAATTTGTTTATAAATGTTATCTATAAGCCTTGTATACGTAAAATATATACTTTTTTTACATTCCTTAGAAGGGTTTGCCTTTGAGGATACCAAATTAGGGTTTGAGAAGTGATTTAACTGACTAACCCCTACCCTTGTACAACTTGAACATTATGCCTTTTTAAAGTTTAACTATACTAGAAGAACAATAAATGATAATCCTTAAACTGATATAATAAATAAATAGCTTAACAACTTAAAAGTGTTGTTTGTGTAGATACTTTTATTTGAGGTCATAAGTAAGATAAATTGAATCTGACTTCTCAAGTACAGCACGTTTAAATACATATATTTCAATAGAAAAAGAAATAAATAAGTTAAACGTAGAACTATCATCTGTTATATTTTTTTAAAATATCAAAAATATAATATGTATATATAAATATATATATATACATATATATGCATATATATATATATATATATATATATATATATATATATATATATATATATATATATATATATTATATATATATATATATATATATATATATATATACATATATATACATATATATATATATATATATATATATATATATATATATATATATATATACATACATATATATATATACATACATATATATACATACATATATATATACACATATATATATATATATACATACATATATATATACATATATAGATACATACACACATATATATATATATATATATATATATATATATATATATATATATATATATATATATATATATATATATATATATATATATATATATATATATATATAATCGAAAACTCATCCATGTCTCCAAAATGTTTTTTTTTAATTGCAAAAGCTCTTGATTCTACATCATTGGCTTCCATATATCACAGATGTATGACATTGGAGCCGTA
>CM063498.1:126000541-126003041 GCA_032207245.1 Pardosa pseudoannulata
ACATCAACACATTGCTTACGTGTCACAAATTTGTGTTTAGCGGGCCGAAAGCAGTGTCCGGGTCACGAGATAAATCGCTTTCATGTTTTTACGGCTGAATAAAAGCATAACTAATCAGAAGCAAATATTATTGCTATGTTACCAGGGAAAAAGTTAGTAACTAAAAAAGTTTGTTCATTTTCAAAAAGAAGCGAAGGAAAATTCTGCTGCAAATCATGATAAACATCATTGAACAAATAAATATGCTTTACTAAAATTATATTAAAGCATTCAGGTTTTTGAAAAAAATGATAGTTAAATTATAAAAATTCTTATATATTAAATAGATGTATAAATTATATAGTTATATTTAAGAACTAGCATATATCCCGTCACATGACGGGATTAGTAAACTTTTTAATATTCCAGAATTGTAAAGTACCCTATGAGGCAGGAAAAATTTGTTTTTTGCCTGAGAATGATATAGCACACGCCCACTAATTTGTTTATCACCATATTCCTCTAAAGTCCCCCAATACTGTGAATGCCATTGTAGTTTAGAAGTAAGTTGGATTCATTTTGTGGTTATGTGTAAAAACAAACACACAAACAAACCAACTTCTTAATTTTCAAAGACATATAACTTAAAAACTAGATATTGTTTAGTCCGGGAAATAGACTTCTAGAATTTTATGAAAAGAATTTGTTGTTAATACCTGTGATAAATTTTTCATGGCAGCAAAATATAATCAATGATTAAAATTATCCCATACGTACTTAGGCCAATGTCGTTTAGCGACTAACCGCGATTAACCCATGTGACAACCAATGGTGGTGCGCAGTTCTCCGATTAAACAGAGATTAACCGTGGTTAGCCATTAAATGACCTTAATCTATCACTTAAGCCAAATATAAAAGAAAATTATTTACGTAATATCTAAGATCAGCGATAGAACGGATGAAAGTAATCCAGACGATATTTAAATAATTTAAAATAAGAATTGATTAAATAATATGGTCAAATATATAAAGTCATAATCCTAGAAAAAAAAAATTTTTTACCTATTTATTATGTGATAAACTTACACCATTATATCACGCCCTTAATCACCTCCTCTTATCTGGGGAAAACAGGGATGATATAATGGCATTAAACGCTCTAAAAGCGTTGAAGGGGTGGATTTCGAACGTTTAAATTCTTGCTTTGAATTTGGCTAACCCTAAATCATTGAGAATCCAATATGGATGCCGTTTATCCATTCCAGGTCCAACCGCTTAATAATTTCGAGGACAGACGGGCAGAAAACTTAGGCTATTATTATACAGGGATACTTTATGTAAATATATTACCAAATGCAAGGTAAAAATGTCCATATATACTTTCTATAGCTTGCCAAGCTTGCTGCTAGGGAGTTCTAAAATATATGAGCCTTAGAAACATGTTAATTGCACAGAGCACCGTATGCAATGTGTTAATGCGGAACCTCCATATAAGGTAGGTAAACATTACTTCCTGTGAAATAGTGGCACAGATGGCATTTAAGCCTCACGAGGGATTTCAACCCGTATTCCAACTTGGCAGTGAAAAACTCTAACTACTGTTCCGACCTGGGAGATGTTACATTAAATTTGTTAATATTACAAATTTAAACTGTTTTTCTTTTCCATCTCAAATATGGCAATTTATTTAGATAGGAAAGATATCCGAAACTAATAATATCCATTAGGTTAAAGCTGATAATATAAGTAAAATTTGTACGAATATTAAAGAAAATAATTTAAGGGATAATCGTAGTAAATGCATTATATAAACGGGAATATGATGCAGCAGATAAGTTTTATCCTGTGTAAGTACGCTCAGTTAATTTACAAATTTTGTTCTAGTGAAATTTCGTATTCGTATATTAAGTTAGAAAGATAGAATCGCATTCAATTTTACATCCTGGAAAAAGGAAATTTCAAGACTAAAGAGTATAGGTATATGTATCCGATCAAAAACTGCTTATTTTAGATAGTAAAATTCGTATTTTTACAGTGAGATTGAAGAAGAAGAATTCTCAATTATTTCAAGAAGTGAAAATACTGAAATATGAAATCAGTATTTATACAGACTAATGTTACCTCTCTAGGTACTGTAATGTTAAAAAAATACTAATAATGTTATTAAAAATTTTAATTTTTTTTTTCTATTTACCTGTTTCTTCAATTAAAATACATCTTGTACAGAAATTATAAATAAGATACATATCTGTATTTCTACTACTTTTTCCTCTGCTATCTCACATGCATATTTTAATTCAAACGCTTATCACTCATATTTAATAGTAAAACGTTCAAAATATTTTGCAAAATATTGGAAAATTTCCAAGAAACCTCTTTAAGAAAAATATGTTTATCATTATAGCCCGATTATGGCTTAAAGGATTGGTACTTTCAGTATGGACAGATTGTGGTAGAAAATGCCCTTAGAGATCAACCAAATCAAACTAATTTTCTATTGGCTATGTATAATATTGAATCT
>CM063498.1:126008041-126010541 GCA_032207245.1 Pardosa pseudoannulata
CATGTCAATTTTGGAGAGAAGAAAGACTGATTTCTTTACAAATGTGAGTATGATATAGGAGAAATTGGTAATTTAATACAACTATATTTTGAATCACCACAAGGGATAAGAATCAGCTGGAGTGGCCGAAGCTACCCTGATTCCCTAAGTAACTATATTTAGAATATCTTTGCAAATTAGAAAATTATTACTAATGCTTGATTTTTTTTTAAATTTCATAACTAAAGGGCTGAGAATTTATGTCCGTTATAGAGCATGTCTTTTTTTGTTCCATAGGAAATTTTTATCTAAGATAAATGATAATTTTTATGGCACTATCGAAGAGTTATTAAACGATCTACCAGTGTATTGTATATTTTTGTTAATGGAAGGCCTAGAAGATTGAAACAAGCCTCATTGCTTGATTCAGTCTCTTTATGGACATAAAATTAAAACCATTATTTGTTGGGAAATATATTAAATTATATAATTTGACTTTTATCAGTTATTGAAATAAGATTTATTAATGTACTCTATAGCTAAGCATAAATATTCTAATAAGATCATAAATAAGATTTGCTTCTAATTTTTATAAAAAATATTTTAAGCCAACAGAGAAATACCTGCATGCATAACAAAACTACTTTCAGAATAGTTTATAACACTGTGACATAAACTGAGAAAAATGACATTTTTCAAATGCATACTATTGGAAACATATTTCGCCAGGAAATAAGTTCTGTTTATTTATAGTCCCTTTGTTTGGACTTCGGGAATAAATTTTACTTCGTCACCCCTCTGATAAACGAATTCTTCTCCACCTTCCTGGGTTTCTTGAAGAAGATTGTATTTACTTTTTTACTCCATCAGATTATTTTCATCATAACAAATGCTTTTGGGATCATTATTCTCCTGGTACACCGAATGACGAAATACTACATTAGGAGTTATTAAATAGCTTTTTATTAACCTTTCTATGTTTTCTTCAGCGCCATCTGGTGACAATATTTTTAAAAATAATTATATAATTTCTTTTACTGCTTTTACAGACGTTGTTGAAAATGCTTTGTGATATTCAGCCTCTGTAGTGAGGCATTTAGGAATTTATTTATTTATTATTTTTTTGTAATAGTTTGATGCTTCTTATTAAGCCTTAGAAAATCTTCAACTTATTTTTGCTTAATTATTTAGATATGCATTTTAGATGTGAAAAGGCTAAGTTATTGATGGCCAAAAGGATCTTTTAAAGCACTAAATATCCTTCACTGATAAATTCTTGTTGGTTAAATACTAGTTCCAAAGTGTCATCTGCTTCTCATATTAGAAACCTTTTATACAGTATTATTTGGAGTCCTTTTGTTTGTACTTAGATGACCCACACCCACATTCAACTGAAGAGTTTATGGATACAGAAGCCTAAGTGGGTGAGGAGAACTTTTCGACATTATTCATTTTAATGTTAAAAAAAATATTACTATCACTATTTTTACCAAGTATTTTCCCTCATTTAAAATTTAAAATTTTTTTTGTATATAAGAGTAATTTTAATTTAATATATTATAAATTTCCTTTAACTTTTTAAAATGATTACGATTATTATCTATTTTTTTTAAATATTCGATCTGTGTTTCGTTCTTTTGTTTGTACAGGAAGCAAAAAAATATTTCGATGTCCGTATCACACATTAATTCTTCTCCTCCTTTTGGATTTTTTAAAGGATTTTTCTTTTCAAGCATCAATACATTATGCCATAATTAAAAGAGAAAAAAATACGTATTTTATCCTGAAAAATAATTATACATGAGTAAAATTACATAAGATATATTTAAACCGAAAAACTGGCCAATAATAAAAATGAATACCCAACAGATTCACATAGATTTATATCTCTTTAAATCTAATTCCAAATAAATAAAAATAATTTACGATCTATTTAATTTATGGTTTATTTTTCTTACTTCTTTTATTTGTTAAATCATGTGAAACATGCTAAATTTAATAAGTCTGTGTTTATTTTGTAGTGAAGAGTTTGCAAATTTAACTTTCCACTCAATTTGATCTTTATACATACACATTGGAACTAAAATTATGATTGGTAAATATATTATGACTTCATAGAAATATAGTCAAAAGGGAAAATATCTAATTTTTGAAAGTGGGCTGTGGATCTTGAATTCCTTCCCCATGTTCGAGAGCTATGTGTGGCTCAAGATAAAAGGTTATTTAATTTGAAAACAGTGGCAAAAGAATTGATACATTTTTGAATAACAGAATATAAAGAACAGATTTTTTAAAAAGAAAATCCTGCAGAATAAGACATAACTCTAGATGTAAACCTAAAAAATATCCCATCCTGTCAAGTGGAAAGATTGATTACGGAAATCCTTGAGTGCAAACTGCATAAATGTAGAATTATTTTTCCCATAGTAATATATTAATTAAATTTAGCCTATGATGGTTTAGTCATAAATTAATACTAAAAGATATACATTTAATATACTCAGAACCATCCATGATTTTT
>CM063498.1:126015541-126020541 GCA_032207245.1 Pardosa pseudoannulata
ATCAAATAATAATAATTGTTATAGAACTTTTCCATGTGAAAATACTCCCCAGAGAACACCACAGAGAGAGAAAAAACTGTTCGATTCACATTTTCATTGTGTATTACTATTTTTAATCTGGTTATTAAGTAGGTAAGAAATCCGAAATAAATATTTGATTATTATATAATATTAAAAAAGATCCTAAATAAAACAGCCTTTAAATATTCCATACATTTCATTGCATTAACATTGATTCAGAAAACAATACATATTAAACGAATGTACTACCTTTTGAACTAAAATGTCTTCAATTTAGA
This sequence comes from Pardosa pseudoannulata, assembly GCA_032207245.1. NCBI lineage: Eukaryota > Metazoa > Arthropoda > Arachnida > Araneae > Lycosidae > Pardosa > Pardosa pseudoannulata. Next base: position 126,015,841 of record CM063498.1, read on the forward strand.
AACCAAATTTTCAATTTTGCATAAAATAATAGTTCTGTGCTGGTTAAAATAATTTTTTCTTCTATATGATCAACTGATATAATTTTATATAAAATATTTTGTTTTGCAATATGAAGCAAAATTTTTTAAAGAACAAAAATAAACCTGAAATAATTATTTGATTATTACATAATATTAATAAATATCGTAAATAAAGCACCTTTTAAATTTTCATTCATTTCATTCGTGTAATGTCGATTCAAAAAGCAATACTAATGAAACGAAAGTAGTAACTTTTAAATTGAAAAGTCTTCAATTTAGAAGCCAAATTTAAAATTTCACATAAAATAAAAGTTCTGTGCTGATTAAAATGATTTTTTTCTAGATCATCAAGTGATATAACTTTATAAAAAATATTTTGTTTCGCAATAAGAAGCAATATTTTTTTAAAGAAAAAAAATAACCTGAAATAAATATTTGATTATTATATAACATTAATAAAGATCGTAAATAAAATAGCTTTTAAATTTTTCATTCATTTCATTGCATTAACCTTGATTAAAAAAATAATACAGATTAAACGAAAGTAGTACATTTTGAACTAAAAAGTCTTCAAGTTAGAAGCCAAATTTTTAATTTCGCATAAAATAAAAGTTTTGTGCTGGTAAAAATAAATATTTTTCTAAATAATCAAATGATATAACTTTATATAAAATATTTTGTTTTACAATATAAAGCAATATTATTTTAAAGAACAGAAATAAACCTGAAATAAATATTTAATTATTATATAATATTAATAAAGATCGTAAATAAAACAGCCTTTAAATTTTTCATTCATTTCATTGCATTAACCTTGATTCAAAACACAATACAGATTAAACGAAAGTAGTACTTTTTTAATTGAAAAGTCTTCAATTTTTAAGCCAAATTTAAAATTTCACATAAAAAAAAAGTTCTGGGGTGATTAAAATGATTTTTTTTCTAGATCATTAACTGATATAACTTTATAAAAAATATTTTTTTTTGCAATATGAAGCAATATTTTTAAGAACAAAAATAAACCTGAAATAAATATTTGATTATTATATAATATTAACAAAGATCGTAAATAAAACAGTTTATAAATTTTTCATTCATTTCATTGCATTAACCTTGATTCAAAATACAGTACAGATTAAACGAAAGTAGTACATTTTGAACTGAAAAGTCTCATTTAGATGCCAACTTTTAATTTCACATAAAATAAAAGTTCTGTGATGGTCAAAATAATTTTTTTCTAGATCATCAACTGATATAACTTATATAAATATTTTGTTTTGCAATATGAAGAATATTTTTAAAGAACAAAAAATAAACATGAAATAAATATTTGATTATTATATAATAAAGATCGTAAATAAAACAGTTTTTAAATTTTTCATTCATTTCATTGCATTAACCTTGATTCAAAAAACAATACAGATTAAACGAAAGTAGTACATTTTGATCTGAAGAGTCTTCAATTTCGAAGCCAAATTTAAAATTTCACATAAAATAAAAGTTCTGTGCTGATTAAAATAAAATTTTTTCTAGATCACCAACTGATATAACTTTATATAAAATATTTTCTTTTGCAATATGAAGCAATATAATTTTAAAGAACAAAAATAACTTGAAATAAATATTTGATTATTATATAATATTAATAAAGATCGTAAATATAACACCTGTTAAATATTTCATTCATTTCATTGCGTTAAACTTGATTCAGAAAACAATAGAGATTAAACGAAAGTAGTACCTTTCGAACTGAAAAGTCTTCAATTTAGATGCCAAATTTTTAATTTCACATAAAATAAAAGTTCTGTGATGGTCAAAATAATTTTTTTCTAGATCATCAACTGATATAACTTTATATAAAATATTTTGTTTTGCAATATGAAGAAATATTTTTTTAAGAACAAAAATAAACCTGAAATAAATATTTGATTATTATATAATAAAGATCGTAAATAAAACAGTCTTTAAATTTTTCATTCATTTCATTGCATTAACCTTGATTCAAAAAACAATACAGATTAAACGAAAGTAGTACATTTTGAACTGAAGAGTCTTCAATTTCGAAGCCAAATTTAAAATTTCACATAAAATAAAAGTTCTGTGCTGATTAAAATGATTTTTTTTCAAGATGATCAACTGATATAACTTTATATAAAATATTTTATTTTGCAATATGAAGCAATAAAATTTTAAAGAACAAAAATAACCTGAAATAAATATTTGATTATTATATAATATTAATAAAGATCGTAAATATAACACCTGTTAAATATTTCATTCATTTCATTGCGTTAAACTTGATTCAGAAAACAATAGAGATTAAACGAAAGTAGTACCTTTCGAACTGAAAAGTCTTCAATTTAGATGCCAAATTTTTAATTTCACATAAAATAAAAGTTCTGTGATGGTCAAAATAAATTTTTTTCTAGATCATCAACTGATATAACTTTATATAAAATATTTTGTTTTGCAATATGAAGCAATATTTTTTAAAGAACAGAAATAAACCTGAAATAAATATTTGATTATTATATAATATTTATAAAGATCGTAAATAATACAGCCTTTAAATTTTTCATTCATTTCATTGCATTAACCTTGATTCAAAATACAATACAGATTAAACGAAAGTAGTACTTTTTTAATTGAAAAGTCTTCAATTTTTAAGCCAAATTTAAAATTTCACATAAAAAAAAAAGTTCTGGGGTGATTAAAATGATTTTTTTTCTAGATCATTAACTGATATAACTTTATAAAAAATATTTTTTTTTGCAATATGAAGCAATATTTTTAAGAACAAAAATAAACCTGAAATAAATATTTGATTATTATATAATATTAACAAAGATCGTAAATAAAACAGTTTATAAATTTTTCATTCATTTTATTGCATTAAACTTGATTCAAAATACAATACAGATTAAACGAAAGTAGTACCTTTTGAACTGAAAAGTCTTCAATTTAGAAGACAAATTTTCAATTTGCCATAAAATAAAAGTTCTGTGCTGGTTAAAATAAATTTTTAAATCATCAACTGATATAACTTTATATAAAATATTTTGTTTTGCAATATGAAGCAATATTTTTTAAAGAACAAAAATGAAACTGAAATAAATATTTGATTAATATATAATGTTAATAAAGATCGTAAATAAAACAGTCTTTAAATTTTTCATTCATTTCATTGCATTAACCTTGATTCAAAACACAATACAGATTAAACGAAAGTAGTACATTTTGAACTGAAAAGTCTTCATTTTAGTAACCAAATTTTAAATTTCACATAAAATAAAAGTTCTGTGCTGGTTAAAATAATTTTTTTCTAGAACATCAACTGATATAACTTTATATAAAATATTTTGTTTTGCAATATGAATCAATAGATTTTTTAAAGAACAGAAATAAACCCGAAATAAATATTTGATTATTATATAATATTAATAAAAATCGTAAATAAAACACACTTTAAATTTTTCATTCATTTCATTGCATTAAACTTGATTCAAAACACAATACAGATTAAACGAAAGTAGTACATTTTGAACTGAAAAATCTTCATTTTATTAACCAAATTTTAAATTACACATAAAATAACAGTTCTGTGCTGGTGAAAATATTTTTCTATATCATCAACTGATATAACTTTATAAAAAAATATTTTGTTTTGCAATATGAAGCAACAGATTTTTTAAAGAACAAAAATATTGCCACAAAGAATAGAGTCAGAACGAAAATTTTTTATTTCAAACTTTTTATTTACCAGCCATTTACAAGCTGAAACTTACAGGAGAATAAGTCAGACTACCCAATATTTCGAAAATAGACTGTATATATACAACCTAAGAACCAGTCGGGTTCTGACAATTAAGAACCAACAAGGACCTTTCCAGGAAACAAAGAGCTACAGAATTACAGAAAAAAATAAATAACTTTGCTTATATTTACTTTTAAATTATAAAAAAATGACAAACTTCTACCTGCGGCAAGGCAGACTAGCACACAAACCGACCACGTCGGATCTGAGTTGCAATGTATATTTCCGCAGTGTAAAAGTAAATATAACAAATTACACAGAAAAACTTTTGAAATTTATGAAATAGAAACTCATTTCTTACATAAAAAAGTTAATTATCTTTCATATTCTGTTAACTTCAATCATACTAATACTAGTAATTAATTTTACCTTACGTACGATAAAGGCTATATACTTTTAATGTTTTATAATATGAACTACTTCAAACAGCAAAACAATAAATTTTCAACATTAAATTGCTAAGGGAAACTAAATCATAACTTATTGTTTTATGATTCAAAAGGTTCTTATAATGAAGATTGTAAGTCTCGAAATGTTCTATACCCCATTTCTGTAAGGAAGCGACAACGATTTAAGGAAACTAAAATTTTAATGTTTCAATAACGTTTGCAAGACTTTTTTTTATTTCAATGGCAAATATATTACTTATATGTTGCTATTAAGTATTGTTGAATGTATTTGTAAAATTCTTCAAATAAAAATGCACACTAAAATTTTACTATAATTTTTTTATCGAAATTTATGAGAATTTTATTTCAGTTCATATTTTACTCTTAATTTTTGTTGAAAAATACGGATTTTTTATTAAAATTTTAATTATATATAAAATAAACTGAAGTTAAGATTAAATTAATGAAGTGTTTCAA
>CM063498.1:126025541-126038041 GCA_032207245.1 Pardosa pseudoannulata
AAAAAGGTGGTTTGATACAAAATGTGTCTTAGCAGTTTTTCAAAATAGGATCAAGTTGGAATTTATTTTTAATAATAACGTTTAATATGTTTAATCTTAACAGAGCTTTTAAGTAAATAATAAAAGAGTGATGGTTTTGTCATCATATATAAAATAAGTAATTTATTTTCCTGCACTCACTATAATGTTAACAAGCGTTAAGTATTTTCTTTTTACTTTGCGATATAAGAATTTGAAGGAATAACTTTTTAAATAAATATTTAGGAATTGTTATATAACAACTTAGTTACTTAACTTTTAAAAAATCAAAATAATGCTTTTTAATAACTTTATGTCACTTGTTTTGCTGTTATTTGGCCAGAGTATAAGAAAATGTGTTTAAGTGCACTTTGAAAAAGATTTTTTAGATAATGGTATTATGAACTTTAAATTGTATTTTATCGAAATAATGAGCTTTCAGTGAGCTTTAAATTTCATTTTTACTTTAAAAGAAAGATGCGGATATCTTAGTTATAATTTATCAATTTCTAAAGAAAAAATGTGTCATTATCTAAGTATTGAAATATGAAATATTTAAAACAAAAAATAATTTAATGAAATGGATATCTCTAGAAATATTTAATGGATTTTAAATATAATAATCAAATGTGCGTGGTTGTATATAGAATTATTTTCTTCAGTAAAACTGAACTATAAACTTTCAAGATTAGATAATTATATGATATATTCGGGCAGTGTAAAAAATTCTTGCAAGTTTTTTTCAGGGATAAGTTTAAAGAGCTATACAATTCAAAACCGTTTCTTCTTCTTTCTGACGTTTACAGTTTGTAATGGAAAATTGGGATTTCAGTAGGATTTCTCTAACATGTGATAAAAAAGGAATAATTAAATCACTTGATTAAATTTAATTATGCTAGTTTAAAAGACGAAAGTTTTACTGGGACGCAACTATACAATTCTCTTATGGATTCCTCTAATGTAGCTGTATCTGTCAAAGACTTAACTGATGATAGCTCTTAACCATGGTTATTTCATAAGGCAGATAACAAGAAATATCTTTGAAAAAGAAAACACAAAGATTTAAATTAGCTTGGAAATTGTAGATAACTCAAGTTTTTACTCTCTTTCTTTCTTTTATACACAAATATTGTTCTCATGCTGCGTTTGCAAACAATAAAAATATTGGATTAACTGATGCTTAAAATGACTCTACTAACTGAAAAGAGAAACCCCGAGTTAAATTATATTATTTCACTCATGGCTTCTGACTTCAAAACAATAACCAAACGTTAGGTTAAAGCACGATCTTATTAGACAATGCCACACGTATGGTGCGATTTGATTATCCCTGCTGTAGTCCGATCACACATACTAGATTTCGACTTGCAGAGTACCACACAAATTTTATTCATTCTGTAGGGACAAATTTAGGTTAAGTCGAAATTATGCATATATGTAATAAATCAAAATTATTTAACTTTAACATTTCCTTAAAAACCTCTTCTCTCCCATTTTAATTCCTTCAAATCTTTTTCCAGGCCTCTAAATGTCTTAATCAAAGGAGCCTTCTCGATTAAATATTCTTTCGTGACATTTCCCAAATCTTTCTGTCCTATAGATGTAAATTTTCTATCTATTCAACACGTTTCCGTGCTGTCGCTGGCAAATGGCTCCGCGTTTTTCCTCATCTTACAATTAAATTCGCTGTGTAAGTAGAAAAATTCTTTCTGTCTTCGCTCTTGTGTGCACCACTGTTCGAGCAGAGTGATTTTTTTCTCTTCTCTGACGTTGACTAATAAACATGTCTGTTTTAGCAGATCTGATATAAAGTTTTAATTAGGCTTGTGCCATTCTCTTCAATGTTGGCCGACTGCATTTTTGTTACTATTAGTTGTTTAGCTTTGTCATTTTCCAGCACTTTTATAATTATTTTACTTCGTTGAAGTACTTTTGATATTTTGTATACTTCCTTGAAGTACAAAAGTTATGAATAATGACATTATCTTTGACTTGTCATATATATATATATATATATATATATATATATATATATATATATATATATATATATATATATATATATATATATATATATATATATATATATATATATATATATATATATATATATATATGTATATGCCCGACTGCATCGGGTCCAAGAGGGTATCTTTCCTTTGTAATGGGACAAATTTGTCATTACTTTTATATATATATATATATATATATATATATATATATATATATATATATATATATATATATATATATATATATATATATATATATATATATATATATATATATTTAGCAATAGTTTGCAACATATCATGTAAACGAACTTAATAAAAATTTTAGGAACTAAATATAACTAAATTAAGGTTTTCCTACTTCTGAACATGTTTTCTGATGCTATTAGTTTCATTAACTTACTTTCTATCCATTTCAGATACGGCAAAAGTATTAGTATGAAAATATGTAGAACAGATTTCAGCTTAATATACACGAAAAAACAAATCGGTTATGTTTATTGTAATAGAGTCTTCTGACTCATTAAAAGAAAATGTCCTCAAATTTGCACATTTCAATACTTGTACGCTTGGTTACAAATCGCAACATTAGGCAAAACAGAATTAAAATCATCACACGATTGGGGTGATTGTTCGGCAGGAAGTGCAACTAAAAATGCAACGTCATGATAAATGACATGGCGAAAAGAGAGTTGTGTGAGTTGCAGACTCGAAGAGTGATTACTTGGCTCCATTTCAAATAAAAGAATTTGGTTGTAGAAGAAATACTTAGCTGTCAAGGGGAGTAATAATGATTCTTTAGCTATGTAACAGAAAATCAAATTTTTAAATCCTTTACTATAAAAAATATATCCAGAAAAGTGTTTGACTGGCCTTTATCCTAATAATCATTGTTCGAAGACTTACACATCCATTTACTAAAAAGTTTTAAATGAGATAAAACTTTAATTCTCGGTTATTTTAAACTGGAAAATTTTTTTTAGAAATTAGAGAACCAAAGTTATTATAATTCTCTCGCTACCCATCATTATATTTATTGAAAATTGAAACTCGTCTAAACAACTGTAATGCAAAGGATTCCTCTGTTGTGTGATATAAATTGACCAAAATATTTAAATTCAAAATTTTAAGATTTTTCTTTTCCATTTAGGTATTAATAGATTAGTTTCAGTATTTCAAGATTGAAATCAGATTGTAATGCCCCCTTATGGTGAAATAAAATTAGGGTTTTCCGAGTATAAACTGATATTGTACCTATAGTAGGCTGAGGATGCACTATATTTTACAGTAAATTAACTTGTTATTTCCCTTCCCTCTTTCTTACATAAAAGGTCAGGTTCAGCCTCGTTTTAATTTCGAATTATTGTAATTAATGTATGAGTAGATCTCTTCTCAATAAAAAGAGGAAAACCATCTTTAATTTTTTACAAACTTAATATCTTGGACAACTTTCGATGCGCTATAGTGAATCTTTTAGAGTGACCAATTTTTTGGGGGAGGGAAGAATTTATCTTTTACATTACATGGTAAAAAACAGAAACACATATGAAAATTTAGATTTTGTATTTTTTTGTCATATTGTACTTTTATTACTAGAATTACGATAGCGGATATTTTAAATGGAAATCGATTTTAAATAAATATAACTATCTCATTTTTTATAATTTGGTTACATCTCAACTTTTCTTAAAATCTTACGGATATTATATAATTTTTCTCTCTCTCTTTTTAAATAGTTATTTTTGCCAATATTACTGTGCATACTTAATATTATGGATACTGGTCATTTGGATCATATCAGAATATTTTTGTTTTTTCAAGTTATCTTTATGGCATTGTTACCTAATTTCATGTTTGTCACAAGGAGGATTGTGTATATTCTTAGATTGCACAGATACAAGAAATTATCCTAAGAGAAGATTGGAGAGTGTGAATCACTTTCTTTGAATTTTCGCGGGCTCACAGATGTGTGTTAAAAATGTATTTTTATAGATACAGACACACCTAACTTCATTACATTTTGAATAATACCAGTATCCTGACCTACTCATTTTGGGACTTCTTCATCATGCATTTTCGTTATCCATGTTGTTGAGAATCGTAGATTAATGTTCTAATGCTAAATGTTTTCGAATGTCTTCTTGATGATAATTCCTGTCGAGAAATTGATCATTATACGGAAAGTACATCCTAAATTATCCAACGAAGAGTAATTTGTTCCTAATGCTGCACTTGGTAAATCCTACTCACGTGATGCGGAAGTTCATTCACGAAACAACAAATAAAAGTATATCAAACTATTTCAGAACCAGCTGCTAATAGCTTCTAGTAGTGAAATCAATGGCAATATTGAAATTTATCAAGGACGATAAAAATAACTCGAGGACAAGGAAGACTTATAAAATGTTTGAAAATTGAAATAGAGGAAAAATAGCAAATGATAGTTCAAAGAGGAAAATAAGAACTTTTAATTCACGTGTTACAAGAAGACGTTTACGGCAGAACATTGAGAAATAGCGAGACCAACTTTATATGCAAAGAGAAAAATAACTGTAGAAAATACGACCAGTGCATCATCAACATCAACATTTTCAAATACTTGCATATAGAAGCAACAAATATTTCGACAGTTAAGTAAACTTTAAAAAAATTTAAAATGTATCTGTAATGTGCACAGCTAAGTTAAAGAAATCAGTAATCTGCAAATACTGTCTAGCCTAATAATTTAAGGCATTAAACTATTTTTTATTAATTTATTTCTTGTAGAAACCTTGAGATAGTCAGTCTATAAAATATTTTAAAGTTTTAAAACACAAGAATTATTATCCAATATTTTGTCTTTACATTTTTACTTCTGTTATTTTTCATTATCAACTATAATATTTATAATTATTTAATCCTTTTTGGATATATAAATATTTCTTATTTACAGATGTTTACTTACTAAAAAGCAGCTTGTTTACTCGTAAGCTTTCACTTCACATATTATTAAAAAAACTCATTTTCTTTTACTTGGATTAAGAGATTAAAGTAAATACATCATTTTAGTCCTAGGTATAAGGAAAACTATGTAATTTTAATGTCAAATTTAAAAGTACTACGAAAGAAATCCTTATTTCATTTAAAACATTTTTGTAACTAGAAATATACGAGTAAGACCAATGTCTGCTATAGTAAAAGGCTGGTTAAAGACTTGTCTAAGCCCCTTACATACTGAATATTGCAAAATGTGTTTTTTATGTCTTCTTTTGCATATTATATATCTGGGTGACCACACAACTTTACGTTGTATGTTTCATCAGCAAATGTGGAAACAACTGCGATTTATTAAAATGTATTTAAATAAAACTGGTGTTTTTTACATGACTTTTTCAGGTGTTCATAAATTTTGGTATAGATTTTAAAAACTATTTACAAAATATATCCATCTTTTGTACAAGATATAAATTCAGATATTAATGAAATGTCTTTGATTAAGTTCAAATGCCACTAAAGAATTGTTTTCTATAAATATTTTCAGGAATTTAAGCAATTAAAAATTTGCAAAATTAAAAAAAACTCTTTTAAATTGTACTGAAACAAATTGTATGTAAAATTGTGCAATAAAATTAAAATGTAAATAAACTAAAAAATGAATTCTTATGAAGTCATTTGACAATGCAAATTTTCTGCATGTGTTTCAACATTTGCTTAGTAAGGAATTTAACTAATCCTTATACAATTACTTCCAAAAGTTAACCACAAAGATGGAAATGCTAATTGCAGGAAGCCAATAAAAATAGAAAAGGATGCAATTCGCTGCAGAGGTAGATGGAATTATGCAAATATGGTAGTTAACAGACTTTCATGTCAAGAAATATGCAGAATGGTCAGTCTTGTAAGATACCAGCTTTAGGAATGGTTACAGAAGTTGATTGTAAGTGCTGACAGAATTTGTTTAAAACTTTCGTACAAATTGTTTTCAAGACATACGTGCTTATATGACTTCCAAAAGACGAATGGAAGATTCTGAGCTCTGGCATGCTGTGGGGCGTATTGAAGCAGGACAGTCGATGACAGATGTTGCTCTTTTCTTCAGCGTTTATCATTCTGTTATTTCACGTTAATGGAAACAATTCAGAACCACACAGACTGTTCTCCTAGAGCCGGTCGCCCAAGGGTTACAACCCCCGAGGAAGATCGATATATTTCTATTTTAGACAAGCGGAATCGCAGAGCGACCTCCACACGTGTGACATCTATGGTTACAACTTCCATTGGTAAGGCTATAGCTGCAGCTACTGTAAGCCGAAGATTACATATGAGTGGACTGTGCCTCGAGTTTGTGTTTTTCTATTCGCCTAATCAAGAGGGACAGGATTAAAGTGGTGCCGGGAACATGTGAATTGGACTGTATTTGAGTGGAGCAATGTCATGCTTACTAACAAGTTAAGATTTGCTCTGTAGCAAGATGACAAGCTTATAAGGATATGGCATAAACAAGGAACACGCACAGTAAGCCCCAAAACATCACCGAACATCATGCATTTTGCTGCTGAAGTATTATGTTGTGGGGAAGGGATTTCATCAGGATGCCGCACCGACCTGCATATCTTTAAACGGGGTTCTGTGACGGCCGTCCGATATCGAGAAGAAGTCCTATAACTCATTGTGAGATTTTACGCTGCAGCAGTTGGCCCTAATTTTGTTTTAATGAACGATATCGAACATCCCCATGGAGCTGACATCGTCGACGACTACCTGGAGAGTGAAGAGATTGCACGTACGGCTTGGTCAGCATATTCGCCCGACCTTAATCCCATTGAAAATATTTGGGATGTTCTTGGCCGTGCTGTATCTTCACGTTTCCTACCTCCAGTCAATCTTATTGATCTGGAAACTGCTCTACAAGAAGAATGGCGATTGCTTAATTCTGCGGTGGTTGACCACCTAATTGAAAGCAGAGTTACCAGGTGCAAACTTTGTATACAGATAAAGGGGGGATAACATACCTTATTAATGTCCTTTTTTTATTTTATGCTTTTTATTTTCACTTTACACATAATTCTGTTTAAGTCTCCAGTATGGCATTATCTGATAACTTACAAAAAAGTAATATTGTTTTCATTTCCGTATATAATTATTTTTTTTGTTCTATGCATAAATATATATGCTACTTTCTGCCGAACTTTGTGTCAATCAAAGCAGTATTTATTGATTTTTTTGTATTTTACATCTTCTTTTTTAACTTTTGGAAGTGAGTGTATATGACTTTTAAGAAATCTATTATTTAAGGGAAATAATTTTGATTATTCTGATTTTATATTTTATTATTAAATCATCTCTGATTTTATTACTATATTTTGTGAATATTTCCATAAGGTCCACGAGTATATTCTAGATAGTCTTGCCTTCGATCAGTTGTCGTCTTGCTGACTCCTGTGTTGCATGGAAGAAAAATCGTAAATGGATCTTCACAGTCTCAAATTTGTAATCCATTTTAATTTCTTTCCTAAATACTCTCCTTCATTCGTAATTATTGGATAAGTAACTGATGAAATAGTTCTCTATATATCGCACTTTTATGTAACTCTCCAATATTGTCTATTCAGTAAAAACCGAACTCACAATGAACAACCGTGTGCACTTCCACACAACATTTGGAATGTAAAAGAAACTTCTCTATCATTATTATGTAAATGATTAAAAACGATAATATTTTTTTACTCTCCTTATTATTTATGCTACTTATTTTGTTATTGTATTTGAAATGCAGATGATTATAAAAGTAAAATTTTACCATACCAAGCTTCAGTTAACCCTGCATTTCCTGGTATCTGGATAAGCTCAGTATAAAAAGTTCCTACTGTTATTCTATGATACAACTTTTAAATAAACAAAACTACCTAATTTCTACCTTTAGAAACCAGTTTCGCCTAATTTACATCATGGTTTAATGTAGGGAAGTTAGTATGGTTTGTGTAATTAAAAAGACAACTTATACAACTTTCTACCTTACACCATGGTAATTGAATTTTTATATATACTAATGTATTCATTAACTTAAGAGATTAAAATAATTTGTTACAACAGACTATTTTGGATTTAATATAAAATTAAAAGATTTTTCCTTGTTGCCCTGATAAATTAAGTTATTCTAGCTTTATAATATTATTTAGTTTATTCCATAAAACAATGCCTCTCTTATGTACACCAGGTGAAAAATATAGTAATCTACTTACTTGCATAATAAAATCTAAAATTTGAGATGTCAACTAGAACCTAATTTTCTTTTCTGTTCTATGAAATTCAGTTTTCTTTGTGAGAGCTTCATATGTTACATTAAACCATGGTAAAGACTTTTTATAAACTTTTCAGTTACTTAATAAATTTTGTCTTTTTAAATTTAAATGTCCTGATACTTTAAAATTTAACGCTTACAGAATAAAATAGATAATTCAATTTAATTTAGTATAGCAATTTAGTTTATAGTATACATACTTCAAAAGTTATAAAGAAAATAAAATATTGTATGAATATTTCTATGACATGAGTTAAATCAATGAATGCAATTTATTTTTTATAAATAATATTTTTTTCTTAAAAATTTATATGAGAAAGGATTCTTAGTTTTAAATTTCAAATTTTTTAAAAGTTTTAATGATTGTATAAAGTTTTATACTCAACATTATGTAATAAACATAATTTCACTTAAAAGTATATACATTTTATTTATAACTTTGTATATTTCGGTGCTTTAAAAGAAATACAAAAGCTTACTTAACAATTTTTGTATTTTTAAATTAAAATGTCATGATACTTTAAAATTTAACATTTACAGAATAAAATAGATAATTCAATTTAATTTGGTATATTAATTTAGTTTATAATATGCATATTTTAAAAGTTATCTTTTGGTTATTGAATTTCATTTTTTTTTCATTTGATGTATGTTTTGCAAGATATATTTTAAAAATATACTATAAGGCAAAACAAAATAGTTTCTCAAGATAAGAACATTTAAAATTTATAATTATTCTAAAAAGAACAAAACAGTTTGCTTTATGAGAAAATAAAAATTCAGTTTAATTTATAATATACATATTTTAAAAACTATCTTTTGGTTATTGAATTTCATATTTTTCACTTGATGTATGTTTTGCAGGATATATTTTAAAAATATACTATAAGGCAAAACACAATAGTTTCACAAGGGAAGAACATTTAAAATTTATAAATATTCTAAAAAGAGCAAAACAGTTTGCTTTATGAGAAAATAAAAATTTCAATTTAGTTTATAATATACATATTTTAAAAATTATCTTTTGGTTATTGAATTTCATTTTCTTCACTTGATGTATGTTTTGCAAGATATATTTTAAAAATATACTATAAGGCAAAACAAAATAGTTTCTCAAGATAAGAACATTTAAAATTTATAGTTATTCTAAAAAGAACAAAACAGTTTGCTTTATGAGAAAATAAAAAATTCAATTTAGTTTATAACATACATATTTTAAAAATTATCTTTTGGTTATTGAATTTCCTTTTTTTCGCTTGATGTATGTTTTGCAGGATATATTTTAAAAATATACTATAAGATGATACAAAATAGTTACTCAAGGGAAGAACATTTAATATTTATAAATATTCTAAAAAGATCAAAACAGTTTGCTTTATGAGAAAATAAAAAATGCCTGTTAGAATGAAAATTTTAAATTTGAAAATTAGTAGTATCTTCCCTGAAAATTAAAATAAAATATTTAGATATATAATTTATATTCAAATTTTAGAATATAATGTTATGAAACTACAACGGATCTCTAGATAATTTATGCACAAAGAAGTACGAATCTCCTTAATATTATACATACCTACCATCAAATGTGACACGAAATAGATGCAGGCGAATGATAGAAATATTTTCGGAAGTATTTTCTGGTGGCTTAAGTAAATAATTGGCGAATTCATTTACAATGAATTCCTTTCTCATTGAAAGAATGTAATTTCAAAATCACCTATTACAGAGTAGAATGCGTAACGAGAGAGCAAAGTGCTCTGTGTGTGTCGACTGCAATTTACAAGGCAAATAAAGGCAACGGAATACAAAACCGTAATGGACGGAACTAATATGCGTCTGGATCTATTGTGTGCCACAATGAACGTATACTGCTCCTTTCATTTGTTTGTGTCGCCGAACACTAGACGCCATTCAGTGAAACACCGAAGAAGACACAAATGTGCTTCGACTAACGAATGCACGAACTAGTTTCCGTGATAAATTATCAGCAGACGCTGCATTTCAAAGCACTCGGTGAATCATGTTTCAAAGTTGCTGATTAGAGAACACTAGAAAAAATTTCAAAAGTTTTACAAATGTACAAGTGTATTTTTCTGTGTTGAGAAAATAAAATTAGGTATTTCTTATTTTTTAAAGTGTAACATTTTACACAATGTATAAACAGGAATAAACAAAGTTTATCTTAAAAGTACTATTACTAAGATGAGGAATAAAGCTAATCTTTAATTATCACTACTCAGACTTCACTATATAGTCACTATACAGAATTATACATAAATTTATAAATATTCTAAAAAGAGCAAAACATTTTGCTTTATGAGAAAATAAAAATTTCAATTTAGTTTATAATATACATATTTTAAAAATTATCTTTTGGTTATTGAATTTCATTTTCTTCACTTGATGTATGTTTTGCAGGATATATTTTAAAAATATACTATAAGGCAAAACAAAATAGTTTCTCAAGATAAGAACATTTAAAATTTATAATTATTCTAAAAAGAACAAAACAGTTTGCTTTATGAGAAAATAAAAATTCAGTTTAATTTATAATATATATATTTTAAAAACTATCTTTTGGTTATTGAATTTCATATTTTTCACTTGATGTATGTTTTGCTTTATGAGAAAATAAAAAATGCCTGTTAGAAAGACAATTTTAAATCTGAAAATTAGTAGTATCTTTCCTAAATATTAAATTAAAATATTTAGATATATAATTTATATTCAATTTTTTTTAATTTAAAGTTATGCAACTACAACGGATCTCTAGATAATTTATGCACAAAGAAATACGACACTCCTTAACATTATACATACCTACAATCAAATATGATACGAATCAGATGCATGCAAATGAAGCCGTATAAACATTTTCGAAAGTATTTTCTGGTAACTTAAGTAAATAATTGGCGAATTCATTTACAATGAATTCCTTTGTCATTGAAAGAATGTAATTTCAAAATCACCTATTACAGAGTAGAATGCGTAACGAGAGAGCGAAGTGCTCTGTTTGTGTCGACTGCAATTTACAAGGCAAATAAAGGCAAACACCCGCAACGGAATACAAAACCGTAATGGACGGAACTAATATGCGTCTGGATCTATTGTGTGCCACAATGAACGTATACTGCTCCTTTCATTTGTTTGTGTCGCCGAACACTAGACGCCATTCAGTGAAACACCGAAGAAGACACAAATGTGCTTCGACTAACGAATGCACGAACTAGTTTCCGTGATAAATTATCAGCAGACGCTGCATTTCAAAGCACTCGGTGAATCATGTTTCAAAGTTGCTGATTAGAGAACACTAGAAAAAATTTCAAAAGTTTTACAAATGTACAAGGGTATTTTTCTATGCATAAAGATAAAATTAGATTCTTCTTATTTTTTAAACTGTAACATTTTACACATTGTATAAACAGAGTTAACAAGATCTATCTTAAAAATACTATTACTAAGATGAGGAATAAAGCTGATCTTTGCTTGTCACTATTCAGATTTCTCTATATAGTCACTATTATAATTTGTATATATATATATATATATATTTATATATATATATATATATATATTTTTAATACATATATATATATATATATATATTATAATATATATAAAAGATGTATATATACATATATATATGTATATATATGTTTAAAAAATATAGTATATTATGTATGTATATATATATATAATATATGTATATTGTAATAAATGTATATGTATGTTTATAATTTTTATATATATTAAATTAAAGATTTTATATTTTAATTATATATATATATAATATATATATATATATATATTTTATATATATATATATATATATATATTTTATATATATATGTATATATATATATATGTTTTATATGTATATAAATGTATATGTATGTATGTATATAAATGTATATATATGTATATATATATATATTATATATATATATTTATTTATATATAACATATATATATATATTATTTATATTATATATATATATTTAAATATATTTAATATATATATATATATATGTATATATATGTATATATACATATAATATATATATGTATATATATAAATTATGTATATGTATGTATGTATATATATATATATTTATATATATATATATATTATATATATATATATATATATATATATATATATATAATATATATATATATATATATATATA
>CM063498.1:126043041-126053041 GCA_032207245.1 Pardosa pseudoannulata
AGAAATAACTAACCAGAGAATTTTGTTATAAATGCAAAAAATATTATTATATACAAGCCTATGCAACTCTTACAAAGTTAATCACCAATCATCGCCATTAACGTCCTCAATTTTTTATGGCATATTTCTTTACCTTTTTAAAATATTAAATTTTTCAAAGCATCATTAAAGTTATAAAATGAAAACTTATCCTTATTTGCATAACATCATTTCTTATAAATATATTTATTTTGAACTTTGTAAACCTGTTTATATAAAGAGAACGAGTATTTATCTTTAGGTATTTGTTCAACATTTGCTCGAGTTCATTAAATTTCAAATTCTAGTGAGGCTTCTTTTTTCATTTCTAGAACCTCTTTTTAAACTTTATTAAATTTTATATGATGATACACAGTACACATTTGTATACTTTCAGTAGTCATGTAAATCTAATTTGCGCAATAAGTACCACGGAACGAATAGCACTTTACAAGCGATATCAAAAGTGAACCCTTCTCTTCAAAACGTTGAACATAGATATCTTCAACAAACGGAACAATGTCCGAATCGTAGAAAGCTGCTCCTCGGTACTGGAGTTCGATGATTCGAATCCCACTGCTGGCATAGATGTTCGTAATTGCCTTTAAGCAATAGATAACGTTTTTACTAGCCCTTGTGAACAAAACAGTAGATCCTAGTGCTCCAAATTAAAACAACTAACTGGAATTAGTAGTGTTTCAGAGTCATTATGTTTAGATAATTCCACAAAGTACCAACTGAAATTTCATTTGAAAATAATTTCTAAATTAACTCACCTATATGTTAAGTAAATATTGCTAATTTGCCCTCTTTAATGCATGGTTTTTCTGTTAAGAGGTTGAGAGTAATTATTCTACAAACTGCTACATGATTTGCAAATTTTCATATCCACACTACAAGGAGTAGTATACATTGCAGTGTAATTGAAGTAATGAAAGCATTAAAAATATTTATTAATCATTTTCATTTTTCAGCAAAATATTTATAAATTTCTAAATTAAATATTAATAAATTCAATTAAACATTATTAATACAACATATTAAAATCCAAGCTACCATTAGAAAAAATACTTTTTTTTTAAATATTTGCTATCTTTAAAAAATATATATGTAAACCTCATTTTCATATTAAACATATCCACCTAACAGGACAATCTTAAAAAATATTATGCTACGCTTGCACTAAAAAATAGTTAATTCCTCGTTCGTGAAAGTAATATTTGCCAAGTAAGCGATAAGTACACTAATGTTAAATACATCTTTAATTTAAAAGTATTTAACATATGCACAGACGCACTAATTTTATTAAACTTTCGGAGTGCTGGAAATCAAATTATACAGCAGAGATAGCTGTTTAAGTCTGTTTAATGCTGATAAGCTCTGAAAATGTATTTAAATTTGAAACGCGAAGCCTAGACTCACATCTACTTCCTAGTTTATATAGAGAAAGTCGTAGGCGTATTAAATCTAATTTGCTCTGTAAATGAAAGATTTTAAATATTTTATTACTTCTAGGATGTAAATCCATGATTTAAGTATCTAGATATATTATTGCAAGATTCTGAGAAATGTTTCAATATTTAAAAGTAATATTCTTGTCACTACGTGTGCGAAACCAATATAGGTCTAGTCAAATTATTAAAATTTCATCATATTCTTATATAAATTCAAAAATATGAATAAGGGAAGATAACAAGATAATAATCATGTTGTAGATATAACACTAGTTCTTAAACTGAGCATATTTAAATTTTCAAAAGGCTTAAATGTAAGAATTAATAAAATTTCTGGAGAATATCTTAAATCTGATTTTACATAACATGTGTCATTAAGAGCTATTTATGAAGCGTTATATTATGCTTCATCTTAATTCAAATACTAAAAAAATAAATTTACAAAATAAGACAATCCTTTTGAAGTATATGTATGAACTGGGAAAGAATATATATATATATATATATATATATATATATATATATATATATATATATATATATATATATATATATATATATATATATATACATTTTTCCATTAAATATAAAATATTTTTTCAGAAAACAGATTTCACTTCGCATAATATTTAAAAATGTGAAATGAAATAACAGTTTCACGATAAGTTGAGATAAACGAAAAAGCGTATCATAAAATTGTACTATTTTTATGCTATCATGAAATAGTACATAATAGCATAAAATAGTATGTGAAATCTTTAGAAAACAATTTATGTATTTACGAGCATTTACCGGGGTTTTATATTGACATTAAGTGTTTCGTGAAGCAGAAAATTCTTGAAAAAATAATGCCAAATGCTTGACTTTAAATGCCAAAGAATTAAATTTACAAAATATGACAATCTTTTGATGTATATGTTACTGTGAAAGACCGAAATCTGGAGAATGTCGACTTTCACCGATGAATGTCAACATTCACGTAGTCATTTGGTGTATGTCCGAAATATTTGCTAAATACTTTTATTTCTGACTTACACCGGTAAATGTCGACATTCACCATGCACTAATGGTGAATGTTGAACATGTCGGATATTTATATTTTCTTCTCCGTAATTCAGTCAAATCTATAGTAGTAGCACATGTAACTGTTGAACTTAGAACAAACCGGACACTCTTAGAACAGAAAATCATATCAATAATTAACTTAATTATCTGATTGACGTTATACTATCTTATTTGTTGCAACAATTTAAACTGTTATAGTAATTTGAATTGCAAAAGGAGTCCCTTATATTTTTAATGGCATTTATTAATGAAACATTTCTTTTTACAATGACAGCGTTTATAGACATGCCCTCCACTTCTCGAATTAGCTGCAGCTGCTTCTCTCAGCGACATTTCTTGCGAAGAAATCTCATATATAGAGAGTAACTTTTTTTTACAAAATATAAACTGATTACAGGTATAAAGCAGCATGAGGGTACCATTTTTCTTTACTAGTTTATAAAAGTCAGAATCTTCTATTTCAATAAAAACCGACAATACATTTCGGGCATATGTATGACCACGGTCGACTACAGGGCCTGGTATTCGCACAGTGTCATCGATTTGAGCATTAGGAAATTTTCTTTTTGAAGTTTGTAACATTTTTGTTGCATACATTAGAAGATTATCTTTAGTAGCAGTTCTTTTAATAGAGATAAACATCTGCTGTTTGATCAGGGCTTGATAGAAGGTGTAGTAAGTTGAAGCTTCTCTTTGATATTTTTCTTTGGAATCGACACAGGGACTTTGGAGTATTCCTTCATGGTTTGTGCTATTTTGACATATATCGTTATACGTTTTAATAATAAAATATGATTTAAAAACGTAACAAAAATATTTTTTCAACATTCACCATCAGTGCATGGGGATTGTCGACATACACCGGTGATAGTCCGAATATATAAGAATATAATAAAATATTCCGTCTTTCACCGACGTATTTGGTGTATGTCAACATTCACCGGTGAATGTCGACATTCTCCAATTTCGGACATTCACAGTAACATATATACATGCACTAGGAATGAATATATATATATATATATATATATATATATATATATATATATATATATATATATATATATATATATATTTTTTCAGAAAATAGAATTCACTTCACATAATATTTAAAACTGTGAAATGAAATAAGAGTTTAACGATAAGTTGAGATAAATAAAAGAGCGTATCATAAAAATATATTATTTTTATTCTATCACGAAATGATACATAATAGCATAAAAATAGTATGTGAAATCATTCGCAAACAAGCTCAGTATTTACAAGCATTTACCGGTATTTGATATTGGCATTAAATGTTTAGCGAAACAGAAAATTCTTGAAAAATAATTCCAAATGCTTGAATTTAAATGCTAAAGAATTAAATTTACAAAATATGACACTATTTTGATGTATTTACATGCACTGGTAATGAATATATATGTATATATTTATATTAAATGTAAAATATTTTTTCAGAAAACATAATTCACTTCCCATAATATTTAAAAATGTGAAATGAAATAAGAGTTTAACGATAAGTTGAGATAAACGAAATAGGGTATAAAAAAATAGTATTATTTTTATGCTATCACGAAATGATACATAATTGCAGAACAATTGTTTATGAAATCAGTCGCAAACAAGCTCAGTATTTACAAACATTTACTGGCGTTTGATATTGACATTAAGTGTTTAGTGAAACAGGAATTTCTTGAAAATTAAATATATTTGCTTACAATGTAGATCTTACACTTATAAAGAAAGGCCTTCTGTTTTATACGGATACATAGGTTAAAATGAAATTTCCAGTCAGTTTGATGTTTCATAATAAATAAACCACGTAACAATAATATTTTATTTTTCAATGATTTCTAGATGATTCAGCAGGGAAATACAGTTTAATGGTAATCGTAGTGATTAAATGATTGTATCTTTATGCTTGAGAAATCTGGGGAGAAGTTTTTTGAAAAGACTGAATTTAATGAGAAATATTTTCAGTTTCTGGAGTAAACATAATCCAGTAATTTAACATATATATGGAATGCGAAAAACCGAAAGTATCTTTACATTTACGAAGCATAAAATACCTACTTATTTCATGTAATTAGTATCAAGTTTCCGTTTTCATGATTTATCCATTTGAATACAGGTCTTTAAGAAAATATTTTAAATCCAATTTCATGTTCTCCCATTCGAAATGTAGATTTTTTTTCTAGTTTAACATCTTATTATTTGAAAAAACTTTTTACAATTTTATTAGTATGTTACATAATTTCATTTATTTTATAACTGGCAGTATGTGGACTCCAACTTTCTTGGGAGTTTATTAATTAGTACACGTTTTTGCACGTCATTTAAATTTACTTATTGGTATATATGACCATTCACTTCTTTAACATTGTCAGTTATACATTTACTAAAATATCCCTTTTTCATTACATCAAAATTTTAGAATATTAATTGGTTTGGTTTGGTTTGGTTTGGAGTGCTACGGCCTACTTTTTGCAACACGAGGGCTAATGAGACCGGGACCTACTGCTTAAAGCCGATTCCGAACGGCTGCGAACATCCATGCCACAGTGGGATTCGAACCCACGAACTCCGGTTCCGAAGGCTAGCACCCTAACCATTCGGCCATCGTTCGGCAGAATATTAATTGAACAATGAGAAGTATATATTAGTTCAACTTTTGCGGAGCTTAAATGCTTAAATACTGATATCTGGTGGTGAAAGGTAGAAATTTAATGTTTGTTATATTGAGATTTATCGTTATATATAGTATAGATTACAGTAAAAATAGAGGGATGACTAATGCTACAATAGTTTAATAAATAACAGCATTATACGACGAATGGTTTTTGACTAATACAGGGTACGTAGATACGATTTTACAGACTTTCAAACTCCATCCAGGTATGGTTAAAATGGATAGTTAAAGTCCCATAGTTTATTTACGCCCATATAAATATAACCAAACAAAATACTCGAAAATAAGTAAGGCATGGTTACAACGTGTACTGTCTATAAAACTTGAATCATAGAACTTTTGTGAACATAATACCAATTCAATGGAAAGGAGTAAGGATGTAGAAAGTATTAGCATTAAAATTAAAGATACTTATTATCAAAAAAAGTTATGTAACATTATACAGATGGTACACTAAGTCGTTAATGACAGGTAGTACACACGTTTCTTCAAAAATTATGAGGTGAAAAATAATATTTTCACCTTAGACATGGTTTCCCAATCGGGAGGGCTCCACCCATTTGTTAGTTATTAAGAAATCTAAAGAGGCTCATTTGGTCTAAAGCAAGTTTAAGAGGCTTAGGGGAAATTTAACTTACATCGTTTTCTTGTCTGTTCTTCGAGTCTTTTTAATTAAGAAACACAAAAAAGCTTTTAGAAATTAACAGAAATCTGTTTTATATGAGTAACAATGCAACACTTTCGCAATACTTGCATGAATATGCTGAAAAGTTTGATGCCTCACAAGGGGTCGACTTCCATAACGAGTATAAGATGTGTGTATTACCACAATTGATAATCCCTTCAGCTTTCATGTTACTCAAGTAATTTTTTTTCGCAGGATTTCTTACATCTCTCCTGCCTAGTAACTTGGAAGTACAAAGATATGCTGACCCAAAGCTTTATCTAGGAAGTCTTCTGCACATGGAGATACTTACTGTAGCTACAAAGCTCGAGTTCGCAAACTTGAGATTTTAGCCAACACTTTTACCACTAGGTTACATCGGGCTCCTACTGAATATAATCAAATGCATTTTTCAACACTGAGTTACAAATATTTTTATCAACACAAGAACTTAGTACTTTAAGGTTGTCAATATAATATATTGAAAAATTAACATTGTCACTATCTGCTCAGATATTTTCAAGATTATATTATATTTTTTAAAAGATGCTTACTTGTTAATTGAATTTAGACCAACACAATATTCAATTTTATTATGTTTCAGTTACAGGAAACAGTATAACTTTTTTCCTAAAAGAGAGTAATGAAAAGATCTTATTAAAAAGAGGTGGAGGTACAAAATACATTTGAAAACTTGGTTCTAAGAGAAGCCAGAGTTTGAAGCATTTCACCAGTTTCACTTCTTTCAAAGGATTCTGAAGCAATGATTAATTGAATGATGGGTTGCCTGATTGGAGTGTTCAATAAGTGTAAAGAGATGACCGTTGTGTTTAAGTGAATAACATTCAGAGCTTACCCTATCCATTCAGCTAAGAATCAAAAACTTGAAACAGAAAGATCTGCATTTCTGAAAAATAACACAATCATCACCTGGAGTAAAAGTCATCTACTACGCGAAATAAAGTGATTGTTACAGAAACCATTTGCTTTATTATTTCCTTTCTAGTCAGGTGTAAAGGAAGTATTGTGAATAGGAAAATTTAAAGTTTTCGTATTGCAAGGAAAATATACATTTGACTATTTCTGAATCTATTTTTACTGGCTGCAACGCAGTGTCTTTAAGTACTATCTTTCATAAATCTGAAAAGATTACAAGTAGAGCGTTAAAACTTATATTTAAGATTGGTTTAATGAGTACAATTCCTATTTATTTGAGATCATCACTATTTTTAATGAAAACTCAAAATATAACTGTTATCTTATATCTGCGGATTTTGTTAGATAGCATTATTTAAGCTCTACTCAAAAATCACTGTAATCATGAGATCGAAGAAATCCGAGTCTCTAAGGAGATACGCAAATGTTAATTTTCTTGACGCATCATGCAATTAAAACAATAGATGTGAAACATTTATTAGGTGAACAAGGAAGTCATGTGCTCACATCAGATTTTTTTTTATTGTATTCGTTTTGTATAAATAAGACCGTTAGTATATTTTACTGAAGCATGCAATGCGAACGCAATGTGTAAATTCACACAGACTGAATTGAAATATTTCGACTGAAAATTTATCTCCATTCCCCTTTCTTTATGTAACAAAATGACATTGTTATACATACAGGGGTTATACATACATACAGGGAACTGCAATATTTCGAGGGAAAAATTTATCTCCATTCCCCTCTTCTTTATGTAACAAAATCACATTGGTGTTATACATACAGGGATATATACATACAGGGGTTATACATACATACAGGGAACTGCAATATTTCGAGGGAAAAATTTATCTCCATTCCCCTCTTCTTTATGTAACAAAATCACATTGGTGTTATACATACAGGGATATATACATACAGGGGTTATACATACATACAGGGAACTGAAATATTTCGAGTGGAAAATTTATCTCCATTCCCATCTTCTTTATGTAACAAAATCACATTGATGTTATACATACAGGGATATATACATACAGGGGTTATACATACATACAGGGAACTGAAATATTTCGAGTGGAAAATTTATCTCCATTCCCATCTTCTTTATGTAACAAAATCACATTGATGTTATACATACAGGGATATATACATACAGGGGTTATACATACATGCAGGGAACTGCAATATTTCAAGGGGAAAATTTATCTCCATTCCAGTCTTCTTTATGTAACAAAATCACATTGGTGTTATACATACAGGGATATATACATACAGGGGTTATACATACATACAGGGACCTGCAATATTTCGAGGGAAAAACTTATCTCCATACCGTATTCTTTATGTAACAAAATCACATTGGTGTTATACATACAAGGATACATACATACAGGGTGTTATGCATATATACAGGGGTGTTACACATACCAAAAGAAACTCAACACTACTGGCCTAATCTATCTAGCAAAAAATTGAAAATCTTAACTTATAAAAGAATTGAGATTAACATCTCAGCAAATTTAGCTCCTTTATAAATAATTAGCTCGTAAGTAATTGTAAATTCTTTTTAAACGATATGACCTTTTCAATTTACCTCATAACATTTTTTTATATAAAAGTTTCAGCCAACCTGCAAAACTAATTCATGATGAAAAGTATATGTTTGGCAGAATTTGTTATTAATCCCATGTATAGTATAGAAAGTAGCAAAAAGCGACCAAAAAATTCAGTGTTCGCTCAAACTTTCTAATAGTTAGCCATACCCAATTTCCTTCTAAATAAATGTATACGAAAGTTTTACGAAGTAATTAAAAGTACTACTATCTTCTTGATTTTATCTCATGTTAACGTTTGGTTATTTTACGTAGAAACTTTTTAGAATCATGGTATGCTGGTGTTCAAAAAGTTTGATAGATTCCCCTTTCTTCATAAACTAATAATGCAAAATTATGTATTCTACTTTTATTTTTCTCTTGAATTTATAATCTCAAAATAATCTACAAAATTTGCATCAAATGATGCATGTAACTTTAAACTTGTTTTTAAAGTTTGAACAAATACAAAGCAAAAAGAAACGCAGACTGTTTTTAATAAAAATACCAAATAATTCACAGGAAAGTATAATTCCGGGAAAAATAAAATAATGTTTAAAATATTAATTATTTTATTTTCAGGCATGCTTAGAAAAAGTATTTTTTTTAATTCAGATGATTATTTTTGAAGAACTAAACGTATTTCATGAATAATATAAATAAATCAGATAAAGTACTTTTTAAATATATTATCTTTAGAAATGTTTAGTATGAAAGTTTTTGCCAGTACAGTGCTTCATTAAATTATCATATTATTTTTCTGATGATATACTCTTTATGAATATTTGTTTCTATTATTTTCGCGTATTTACTAGTCATAGCTTTAATGTAAATGAAAAACTTACTGTACTGTATATTATCTTCCATGTAATAATAGTGCTCTGAGCGATTAACGTGTTTCCAAGGCCCATATATTTTAGAACTCTCTAGCAGCATGCTGCAAGCTATAGAAAGCATATATGAACATTTTACCTGGCATTTGGTAATATGTTAACATTAAGTATCGGCTGTATAATAATAGCCTAAGTTATCAGTCCATCTGTCCTCGAATTTATGAAGCGGTTGGACCTGGAATGGATAAAGGTATCCACATTGGATTCTTGATGAGTTAGGTTTAGCAAAAAATGAATAACTTTTATTCGGCATAGTTGTAAAATGGAACAATATTTATTAAATATAAAAGGGAAATCGTTAGCCATACGGTCGTCCCAATAATTGGTTTGGTTTGGTTTGGAGCGCTACGGTCTACTGTTTTGAACACGAGGGCTAATGAGACCGGGACCTACTGCTTAAAGCCGATTCCGAACGGCTACGGACATCCATGCCATAGCGGGATTCAAACCCACTAACTCCGGTATGTCCCAATAATTGAGGACGGAGCATGTTTATTTCGATAGCTTTCTTATGTTATGTTTGAAACACAGTGTGTGAACCGGAATGACTTGTAATCGAGATCTTCAATATAAAATATTTCTTTGATTCAATCAATGTACATTGAACTATGGGGGGCATTCAAACAACCCCATCGCTGATCGCTGATAACTGTACCACTACTCTAGCTCGCTCGCTGTTTGGG
>CM063498.1:126060541-126078041 GCA_032207245.1 Pardosa pseudoannulata
CTATAGAATAATACATTTGAGAAACACTGCTTTCTAATATCTAAAAACTTTCTAATAACTTTCTCAGAAAAACGTAATGACACGCTTTGTATTCTTCATATATGGCTCCGGAAATACAATCACCCGTGACTAAAGCTTAATAGAATATGGAACATAATATATGTTGCTGTGATGCAGTACTTGGCTGTTGTTATTTCAAAGCCATTAATAACCCGAATTTGCTTTATATCGTCTTTAATTATAGTAAAATGCCACTGAACTATATTACAATATTCAAATACAGAACAAAAGACAAAGAAATGTGCTAAAAAACATATAAAAAATTTTAAAAAGTTAAAAAAAACACTCCACGTTCTACACCTGAAAGAAAAAATTGCCCAAATTGACACTTTTCCTTCCTTCTGAACTACTCCAGCAACCCTATACTTTTTCCATTAGCCTGTGCTGATGCGTTAGTAGTCCCATTGTTCTGTGGACAATGCGTCCTTTCCCGGCACTGTCCAGAAGAACCAGGACTCCAAGGATGGTCCTGAATCGTGTCCCGGAGACCAGTCACAACTCTCCAAAACTTGGTGAAGTTTCAGTGCAATCGTTTTCACACCACATGCTTCCTGGAGTCGTGAAAAAATACTTGGGCATGCAACCCACAACGTGCGAGTGAGGTGAGCAAACCAGTTTCGCAAACCTTATGTAAAATATAGCTGCACTCTCACATATGTAACGAACGTTAGCCGTCACATCATCGATCCCAAGGAATGTAGTCGTGCCCAATATAGTCAGCTATGAAACAGGTGGAGAGTGGCATGCAAAGGCACCAATAGCAACAACAGCTTCCACTAACTTCCTTTATTCCTGTTTCACATGATTACAATGAAAGCACACATCAACGAACAACCAGAATCACAAACAATAACGAATAGCCCTTCGAACCTTGGCACTTGCTTATTTAAAATCATGTCAAAACCTGAATCGACGTCGTTTAACTTCAAGAGACAGCCGATCTTGTCACATAGAAAGATCTTGCGAATTCTAAAAACACAACCCAATGACAGAGTGCCGTGTGCAAAATCCCAAAACCTAAAAACGTTGTCATATTAAATTAATTGACATATAGAATTTTGAAACCAAAGCCGAAAAATTTTAAGCAACGCTCTCCACTATTATCTATCTATCTATCTATCTATATCTATCTATCTATCTATCTATCTATCTATCTATCTATATATATATATATATATATATATATATATATATATATATATATATATATATATATATATATAATATATATATATATATATATATATATATATATATATATATATATATATATATATATATATATATATATATATATATATATATATATATATATATATATATATATATATATATATATAAAATATATATATATATATATATATATATATATATATATATATATATATATATATATATATATATATATATATATATATATATATATATATATATATATATATATATATATATATATATATATATATATATATATATATATATGTATATATATATATATATATATATATATATATATGTATATATATATATATATATATATATATATATATATATATGTATATATATATATATATATATATTATATATATATATATATTTATATATATATATATATATATATATATATATATATATATATATATATATATATATATATATATATATATATATATATATATAATATATATATATATATATATATATATATATATATATATATATATATATATATATATATATATACATATATATATATATATATATATATATATATATATATATATATATATACATATATATATATATATATATATATATATATATATATATATAATATATATATATATATATATATATATATATATATATATATATATATATATATATATATATATATATATATATATATATATATATATATATATAGATATATATATATATATAATATATATATATATATATATATATATATATATATATATATATATATATATATATATATATGTATATATATATATATATATATATATATATACATATATATTATATACATATATATAACATATATATATACAATATATATACATATATATAATACATATATATATATATATATGCATATATATATATATATATATATATATATATATATATATATATATATATATATATATATATATATATATATATATATATATATATATATATATATATCCACAAAGTTTTTTATATATTAAATTAAATCTTTACACATTAAATAAATTATTAAATGCAACAAATTTGTCACAGCATTGTACAAAGGTAAAATAAATTTAATACTTATTATTCTTATTTCTCACCTTTTAATACTGTAGTGTTTTTGTAGTAAATAATTTTTGTAGCTTCCTTCCTCTTTCTTTAATTAGCAATATTTCAAACAAAAAGTTATTGTAGTTAATGCACTACCCAAACTGGATAATTCACAAGTAAACCATACCTAACAAGTTTGTATATTTCGAGAGTTTTATTGTTGAAACACATTTTTATCAAAAAAAAATATTTTTCACCGTATATACTGTACTAAAACGTATAATACAGTATATCTCAATCGAAAATCACTTACGTAAATAACTGTAGTAATATCCTATAAAATATCCTCAGCATTGATCTCCAGAAAGATATTTGAGTAGGTAATTGCTACAAGTGGTTATTTCTTTTGGGATGAAATAATAGGTATGGCGACATATTTTGGCTACTGCTTTTATTCTTTTGTAATTCATAAAAACGAAGCTTTAACATGGATGATATTTTAATAACGCTTTTACATATACTTTAAATGTAATTTAGACATTTTTTCTTTAGTTAATCCCTTTTTTTCACTTCAAAGACTGCATGAATTTGTAAAATGAACTTGAAGAAATCTATACACCATGTTTTAAAATATTGAATTTTAGTAACAAGTATATATATATATATATATATTGTTACGAATTTCGTAAGTTGGCATGTATTTTTGTCGTATATTGTGTATTATAATGGGTAAATCATGTATTTGGCGAGATATTGGTTCGTAGGCGATGTTTTTGGCGACTAATTTTTGACGCCAATTTGGCGATTTATCTCCAAATTTGGCGACTTAGTGACTTTCTTGGCGACCGATTGTACCTAGTACTTTCTAGAATATTCCAGTTTCTCCCGAGGATATAAATACCGTCGGCCGATCCTGATCGAAGTTCAGTTAGCTGAGAAATTTGTAGAGGAAAATACCTACGTCGGCGCTAGGAGTTTTAGTGAACTATCGCCTGTGCTAGCCAGTTCTCGCGGTGTTGGCTGCTGTATTCGTGTTTTCCCTGCATTACGAATAAAGTGCTGTTATTTTAATTCAAAGTCTACTCAATCCACGTATGCTACGCTTCATAAATATATATATATATATATATATATATATATATATATATATATATTATATATGACCCGTTCCGAGTGATCAAGGCATGGAAGACACAAATTGGTTCATGTATAAACATTTATTTATTTATTTTGTCTATGGGTAAGCCAGTAAATATCCAGGACGACAAGCTATATTGGACGACAAGCTTGTAGGGTGTTACCAGCAGGAATCCCCACTCAGATGTGCCTTCTGGCGTTGCTTACCCAAACTAATACCTTTTCTCTACTTTCGTGTTAGCTTCTGTAACGGGTATAATTCCACACGAGGGTGTGTTTTTCTTCTATTACGATATCGTTAAAGAGTTCCAAGTATTTTTAATTATAGCTTGTTTAATTCTTAACCCTCATTTTTGAACCTTTAGAATATATATATATATACACACATATATATATATATATATATATATATATATATATATATATATATATATATATATATATATATATATATATATATATATATATATATATATATATATATATATATATATATATATATATATATATATATATATATATATATATATATATATATATATATATATATATATATATATATATATATTACTTGGCACTTAAGCAAGGTTGAAATAGTAATGAAACTCACCTGCAAAGCTTATGAATTCGTTGTTAGCCTAAAGTACCTTAAAGTTCTGTTTTATTTCCAAAATTTTGAATTCTGGTCCGCATCATCCATATTAAGTATTTACACGAGATATGCCAAATGTTATCTATGTCATCAAACATTGAGAAAAGCTCTACTTCCAAAGCAAAATTTTCTTAGGTCATGATTTTTGGATGCTCAGAAATGCAAGCTGGTAGGAAATTAATAATCCCACGTTGTAAAAGTATCAATTTACCTCACAGAAATCTTATGAGAAACGTCTTTTTCCATCACGACGTAGAATTCAAATTAAGTAACATAATTTAGTTACGTATTAGAACAATTTTAAATGTATTACATAAGTTAATATACACATATACATATGTGTATTGATTTACATAAAAGTTTAATTTCAAAATACAATTATATCAATAAATAAAAAAAGAAGATACTCTTAATTTAGCACTTAAAAAATAGATAATGCATTTTAAGTTTCGAAAAATTGCTCTTGGGTTTATTTTAGATTTTAGATAGAAACGAGTTAAAAATGGAATTTATATTATATAATAATATTTATATAATAATAATATTTATATTATAATAATAATATTTATATTATAATTTTTATATAATAATATTTATTAATAAAAGAACGAAAATTGAAAGTTCAAATATAGAATAAAAACTGAGTCACGGTGGCTAAGTTGGATAATGCAAAGCTCTTCTAACTGTAGGATTGCGGCTTCGAAGCCCTAGCCGACCTAAGATCCACCGTGTTCGTTAAAGATGACTATGGTGTGTTGAGGCGATTTAGATTATTCTAATTAATATAATTGATATAAAGAAAACGAGAATTGTAATATGTTAGGGATCTAAATCAGACTTCATCAAATCTTTTGTAAAGGACATAGGACCTATGAAATTAATTAAACGAATTCGTCATGTACGGGTTTCTTAGGCGGGGTTCTGATCACAGTACTAGATTAGAAATTTTTCTACATTCATGACACTAAATAAGAATGTACCTTTGTGGAGTTATTTGTGAGTCCCAATGGGGCAGTACCCAATTTGAAGGGGTAAGGTTTCCCCCACTTTTGTGGTTTAAAGGCCGAGAAATGGAGACCAATGGCTATATACAGCTCTGCTGATGGACGAAGATAAGTAAGCAAGGACAGAGATGAAAATAATATATAAAAAAGAAAAGTTAAGAAGACAAAGTCCGACAGTTAGAGTTTGGCAGTCAGATAGCAAATTTCTGGGACCAAAGGAAGACATGGCTCCGAGAGAAACCCCAGAAAAATAGACAGTTAGAGAAGATTGTTGGAGACCTAAATTAATGTTGAGTCCAAGAGAAACTCCTAAAAATTAACGAGGACGACATCTCGCAACGACCAGAAATGTTGCTGTACATCAGCCTCACAGAATCCCCATATTATTTTAGAAGGCCCCATACAAATGGTGGGACTGAAGTCAGCCATCAATCAGCTCACTAATCGAGAGTACACGCAAAGTGTGTACATCCTTTCACCAAGAGCTCCCAACCTGAGTACCACCCTGGAACATCCATGCAGATCTACAAACGTACTTATTATAAATATTTGAATTTAGTCCTCTCTCTTTTTTATTTAAATATTAGTATATTAAATGCTGCATTTTGAATAATGTGGCACCTAGTAAAAAATATGGAACATCAATTTTTCTGAAGTGTGAAACAAATTTTAGTACATAGACATATAAATAGTATAACAATATTTTTTTTTATTTTTATTTTAAACTATCAACCTTGTTTGTTATTTTAAGAGTGTAATATTTGATTTTAGTAACTCTTAATTTAGCTTATTATTTTTTTGAAAATAAGCCTGTAGTCTCTCAACCTGTGGTTAAATTTAAAACTTAAATAACCTGCACAACACAAGACAAAATAAAATTTAGTCTAAAAAAATAATAAACACTATAAATTGATCACAGGTAAATAACCCAAATTTAAAAAGAGCTACACGACATGGGGCACGTAAAATATATGTCACAATGTCCTCCAAGTTGTCAATCAATGGTTGTGAGGTTGTCAGAACAAGCCTATGGGTCTTCTGCTTCATCCCTGCTTCAAAATTACGAGGGCCCACTTGAGCAAAAGTCGTGCTTTCACCCTTGAGGTGCTTATTAATACGAAAGGAGCAACCCCTTTTCCTTTAATACGAGTAGCGTATGACTGAATCTTCCTTGGTTTGACCAAGTGGCCTCAGAAACAACAGCAACACAATGAACACTACGATATCTTCAACATATTGAGAAAATTAATTTTCAAAGATGTAAATTATGATTCAAAACTAATAATCCCTCAATTTTGTTTTAAAAGTTTTATTTTCCACAGGACAAGTTTGAATTCGTACTGATATTTTGTTTCGCTTGATACATTTCAGAAATTTTTTCATATATGGAAGTCTTATTCTACGATTTAAAAATTACCAGATAAGTAATGCACTATTATCTCTGAAGAGGAATCTGATGAAATATTTTCAATTAAAAGTAATTTACCTATAAAAATTAATATAATTTAAGAATTTATAATATACATATATACATATACATACATATATATATATATATATATATATATATATATATATATATATATATATATATATATATATATATATATATATATATACATATATATATATATATATATATATATATATATATATATATATATATATATATATATATATATATATATATATATATATATATATATATATATATATATATATATATATATATATATATATATATATATATATATATATATATATATATATATATATATATATATATATATATATACTAATAATCTCTCAATTTCGTCTTTAAAAATTCTATTTTCCACAGGGAAAGTTGATATTAGTACTGATATTTTATTTCGCTTAATACATTTCAGAAAAGTTTTCATACATGAAAGTTTTATTCTAAGATTTAAAAATTACCAGATAAGAAATGCACTATTATTCCTAAAGAGGAATCTGATGAAATATTTTCAATTAAATGTAATTTAACATTAAAATTAATATAATTTAAGAATTTATAATGTACATATATACATATATACACACATATATATATATATATATATATGTGTATATATAAATATATATATATATATATATATATACATATAATATATATAATATATATATATATATGTTTATATATATATATATATTTAATTATATATATAATATATATACGCTAATATATATATGCACACACACACACACACATAAATATATATATATATATATATATAAATATATATAATATATATATATTATATAAATATAAATATAATATATATATATATACTATATATAAATATATATATATATATATATATATATAATATATATACATATATACAAATTGATACACATATACACATATACATATATATATATAATATATATATATATATTATATATATATATATATATATATATATATATATTATAATATATATATATATATATATATATATATATACATATACACATATATTTATAAAATACATAAAAGCAAACTTTTAATTACTTTTACATAAATACATTGCTAATTAAATGCTACAATTTCGAACAAATTGATAAAATATAATTAAGTAATATTTTTAAAATAATTATTTTGAATTCTATCCCCTTTTAATGATATAATTGCTGTCTAAGGTTTTAATTATATAAATGAACGCTAGAATATAATCACATTATTTTCTTTCTAAAATATTAGCCAAACGCATATATTTTTATAGTATTCCGTCGAAGCTTCATAAAAAAGAAAAGAAATTGTTTTCCTTCCATTTTCTATCACAAATTCTATATGCAAGCCCAGGAAAACTGTTTCGGTTTGACAACCAAATTTTTGAATAACTTACTAGAGTGGATGGATTGAGAATTTTTCTCGGAGTTATCACTTTTCCATGCATTGTTCTTTCCCTCAGAGACGAATACAAAATAGCATTTCTTTTCATGCACGTCGCTCTTTCATACATTCGAGTTTTCTTCAAAATAGAATATTTCCCCAACACGCAAGTACTTTATGGGTTTAATATTGAAAATCCCAGTCATTCTTTCCTTCCTCTTAAATATCATTCTTCTATTTCTGTTAAGTATTAGCAAAATATAAAAAAAGTTTAAATACCATAGAAATATTTTTGCTGTTCCTTCCACAACAATTTATAGTACCATGCAAAAACATCTTTGCGTCACTTCTTGAAGCAAAATAGAATTGATTTTTCTTTCTTTTCGGTCCTTTATTCCTTTCAGGAACCTTGTAAAAATGACAAACAAATTTTTGAATAAGTTGCTAGAGTAGATAGAATGAGAATTTTTCCTCGGAGTTATCACTTTCCCATGCATTGTTCTCTCCCTCAGAGACGAATAAAAAATAGAATTCTTATCTTGCACGTCGCACTTTCAAATATTCGAGTTTTGTTGGAGCTTGGATATTTTCCGATACGCACAGAGTGCTTTATCGGTTTAATATTGAAAATAGCAGTACTCGGAAAGTGATATATTTTCGATTTTGCATTTAAACTTTCTTTACTTTCTTTACTAGAAATAAAAGACAAACTATAAACAATAAAATGTGAAAATTGGGAATTTGTAAAATCAAGTTTTGAGTCATGATGGATAATTGATATTAAATATACCAATTATTTAATTTAAGCCAGCAAAAGAAAATATGAAATATATTTCTACTTATTTAATTTATCCGATTACGCTCGGCACTAATATATTTATTTAATATTAATGTTTTTAATTTGGGAATTTGTAAAATCAAATTTTGAGTCATGATGGATAATTGATATTATAAATACCAATTATTTAAGCTAAGCCGGCACAAACAATATTAAATATCTTTTTACTTATTTAATTTATCAGATTACGCTCGGCACCAGTATAGTTATTTAATATTAATGTTTTTAATTTGGGAATTTGTAAAATCCAGTTTTGAAACATGATGGATAATTAATATTAAAAATACCAATTATTTAACTTAAGCCAGCACAAAAAATATCAAATATATTTTTTCTCATTTAACCCCTTGCCTGTTTTGCACGTACACCGTACGGGCGTGGTTACTGTGCCTTTAATGATTTGCCCGTACGGCGTACGGGCAATCTGATTTCTTTGATGTTCTCACTGTTTTGGCTGTATCTTTTGTTTTTAAGGTTAAATTAGGCTTAAAGATGTCACCAAGATGTTAGTTTTTCGAAGTGCATTCTGTTTCGTTTGAAAGCTCGAGCTTTCTTATAGGTTTTGCATTTCACAGCAAGTTTTTATCTTTGAGTTTTTGGCTTGATTTTGGCTGGAGGTTTTGAGAGACTGACCGAGAGAGACTTTTTAGAGATAATTCCACCTACAGTTAAAAAACTAAGACCTACAAACAAGTACTATGTGTGTTCACTGAAAAAAATGACAGCAGCGAAAGAATTCGAAAAGAAACTAGGTATTTGTGTCCGATATGAGACGTTGGACTAAGCCTCTTACCCACTTCCAAGATTTATCGCACTATATCTGATCTTTGAAAAAACAGGTTAAATAAATATATTTGTAGTATTTGCATTCGAAAATAATTGTGTAGTAATTGTAATCGAAATTATTTTTTATCTTCATAACTGTAAACACCACTTCCCTATCTAGTGTACATGAGTGAGAAAAGAAACTGTAATGTCCTGAAAATAAGTTGTTATAAATGCTTAAAATAATTAGAAATATTACTTTTGATAACATTTTACAGATTACAAATGTAAAAGGAACAAAAGTATACAATAAAAAAAATATGACATTTTTTGGATCGAATTCGGGAAGAAAATGAAACTGTTAAGGGGTTAATTTATCCGATTATGCTCGGCACCAATATAGTTATTTAATATTAATGTTTTTAATTTGGGAATTTGTAAAATCAAATTTTGAGTCATGATGGATAATTGATATTATAAATACCAATTATTTAAGTTAAGCCAGCACAAACAATATCAAATATATTTTTACTTATTTAATTTATCCGATTACGCTCGGCACCAATATAGTTATTTAATATTAATGTTTTTAATTTGGGAATTTGTAAAATCAAATTTTGAGTCATGATGGATAATTTATATTATAAATACCAATTATTTAAATTAAGCCAGCACAAACAATATCAAATATATTTTTACTTATTTAATTTATCCGATTACGCTCGGCACCAGTATAGTTACTTAATATTAATGTTTTTAATTTGGGAATTTGTAAAATCCAGTTTTGAAACATGATGGATAATTAATATTAAAAATACCAATTATTTAACTTAAGCCAGCACAAAAAAATATCAAATATATTTTTTTTTATTTAACCCCTTGCCTGTTTTGCACGTACACCGTACAGGTGTGGTTACTGTGCCTTTAATGATTTGCCCGTACGGCGTACGGGCAATCTGATTTCTTTGTCGTTCTCACTGTTTTGGCTGTATCTTTTGTTTTTAAGATTAAATTAGTTGTATAGATATCCACAAGATGTTAGTTTTTAGAAGAGTATTCTGTTTCGTTTTAAAGCTCGGGCTTTCTTATAGGTTTTGCATTTCACAGCAAGTTTTTATCTTTGAGTTTTTGGCTTGAGGTTTTGAGAGACTGACCGAGAGAGACTTTTTAGAGGTAATTCCACCTACAGTTAAAAAACTAAGACCTACAAACTAGTGCTATGTGTATGAAGAAAAATGACAGCAGTAAAAGAATTCGAAAAGAAACTAGGTATTTTTGTCCGATATGAGACGTTGGACTAAGCCTCTTACCCACTTCCAAGATTTATCGCACTATATATGATCTTTGAAAAAACAGGTTAAATAAATGTATTTGTTTCATTTGCATTCGAAAATAATTGTGTAGTAATTGTAATCGAAATTACTTTTTTATCTGCATAACTGTAAACACCACTTTCTTTGTCAAGTGTACATGAGTAAGAAAAGAAACTGCAATGTCCTGTAAATAAAATGTTATAAATGCTTAAAATAATTAGAAATATAACTTTCAATAACATTTTACAGATTACAAATGTGAAAGGAACAAAAGTATACAATAAAAAAAAATGTGACATTTTTTGGATCGAATTCGGGATGAAAATGAAACTGTTAAGGGGTTAATTTATCCGATTACGCTCGGCATCAATATAGTTATTTAATATTAATGTTTTTAATTTGGGAATTTATAAAATCAAGTTTTGAGTCCTGATGGATAATTGGTACTAAAAATACCAATTATTTAAGTTAACCCTTTAGCGGATAGTGGTTTCGAAGCGAAACCTCCTGTTAAACATTTTTTCTCTAATTTTTGGAGAAATATAATTTTTTTTTTGTTTTTCTATATTTTTGACATTTAAAACTTACAATAAATGACAGTACCACATTTAATTTATTTTTTCTTTTGAAATATATGTATTTATACTTCCTGTACCTGGAAAGTTAGGAATGCGATTGTTTTTCATTTATCACCCCAAACAAAAGTATCTATTCAAACGACATTTATTATCTTTTAAACTATTTATTTATTTTACTTTTTTAAGAACACTTATTTATAGTTCTTCCTATATAATTAAAATTTTAAAAAGTATTATGTTCACACTGTATAAGGGGATGGATTTGTCAGTTAACCCCCCTATATTCCTCCTCTTTTATCCACTAAGACAAACCCTCTAAGGATTGCAAAGGAAAACTTTAATACATTTTGCATTTATAAGGTTCATAGATAATATTTATAAACTAATTTCATTAAATTCAAAAGAATTCTTGTAGGTGACTTTTAAAGGGTTAAGCCAGCACAAAAATATCAAATATATTTTTACTTATTTAATTTATCCGATTACGCTCGGCACCAATATAGTTATTTAATATTAATGTTTTTAATTTGTGAATTTGTAAAATCAAGTTTTGAGTCATGATGGATAATTGATTTTAAAATACCAATTATTTAAGTTAAGCCAGCACAAAAAATATCAAATATATTTTCACTTATTTAATTTATCCGATTACGCTCGGAACCAGTATAGTTATTTAATATTAATGTTTTTAATGCGTAAAAGTATAAAATTCCATTTTTTTCTGAAAAAAGTCTGTTTTATTATAAATTTTTATTTTTTAAATTTAAATAGGTAATACGTACAATGTTTAATACTTAGAACTCTTGCTTTCACCAAAAACAAAGTAAAAGTGTATTATTTTTTCTTCATAATTTAAACATTTTGGTCTATTAAAAATGTAATGAACTACAGGCAACGATATAAAATAAAAACAATCCATGTATATTCTCAGCTAATGTCCTTGCTTTAATTAGTTACGAAGTTTTACTCTCACAAAAACACTTTGATAATATAAATATCTTTACTACGAGAAACATATTGGACTATTTTAAGATATAAAATAGAAAACTCGAAATATATACTAAGTTAATGTACAAATAGACGTAACTGTAAATATTGAGTCCTGAAAGGTACTATATCTATTTAAATATTAGTTATTTAATAGATTGTAGAATCAAAATTCTTCAAAATATCACACATTTCTTAGTTTAAATAATTCTTCAAAGAATTTAAGATTGAATGTATTACTTTCTAAAAGTTATTCCAAATTTACATCCTCTACCAGGATCTAAATATTGATCCCAAAATTATTTTTGTCTTAAAGTCACGGAATTAATATTGATTTTCTTCTTACAGTCAACAAATTTAAAATGATGTATTTCATTTTAAAAAGTTTAAATACGGTAACTTTTTTCCAGACTTTTCTCTGTTTTTTAGTGGTTTTCTGATTTTTTAATCATAAAGTAAACTTTAAAAAAAATATTTTCTAGGAAACAAAAAATGTCTTTTTAAAAAGTGATTTTTCCTCATCAATAATTGCAATTTAAAACAAGAAGTTGTAAAAGCAATAATTCAACAAAGACATAATCCCGAAGGCAAATTTAATTAGAGTGGTTTCTTTACCCAAAATCTTTAAGAAAGTTACTTAACGAGGTCTATTCTTTTGATAAATATATCAAAAATTTAAAAATGTTAAATTTTTAAACTGGGGAATTTTAAAAATAAAATCTTAAATTTTTTTACGTTTAAATCCTAAGAAATGTAATATCTGTACTAGATTACGTTCAAAACAAAACTTATTTGAAGTTCCATGTAAAATAAATAAAATTTGTCCAGAAATTCTTGTTATTTGATTTTTATGTGTTTTTTTATAAAAAAAATTAATACTGAATTTTTTAATAATTTGAGGAACTTCGAGGAACCTTCTAAAGAATGTATGATACCAAATATTTCTCTGACATTTTGATAAATTATTATGCTTTAATACTTTATTAAATAAATAATATAAAACAAACTGTGAGATAATTAAAATTTGTTTCAGTTTTAACTAATACGAAACTATGAACGTAATTCTCTTAATTAATTACAATAAGTATTGAAAATAATATATGTATATAAAAGAATTTAACTATATATGTTACTCTGACTACATATTACTATAATTTAACTATACATAATTAAAATAATTTAAAACATTAGATAAAAGTATTTTTTTTCTACTTGTTAATATTTGCATTATCTACAGAAGGAATTATTACAATTCAGATAATGTACTTCTTGACTGTTTCAACAATCATTTAACTTTTACTTTATTAAAAATACTTATTATGTGAGCATTTCTAAATACATATAACTATCATGGTTCTAACTCATGCAAATTATTGGATATTAAAAGAAAAAGCAGTTCATAATTAAAGGAAACTAATTTTACCAAATTTTTTCGGGGTTTTTTTATAACGGATAAATTTTAATTGCACGAACACTTATACATTTTCCACAAATAAAATTAAAAATAAAAATAAAGTAGAAATAAATAAATAAAATAAAAATATAAAAAATAAATTAAAATTAAATTAAATTAAAATTAAAATTTCGCAATGTTACAGTGTATTTCGGGAAAACCCCGATATTTATCTTTGATATTATAATTCACATTGCAAACAGGATTTTTTATAGTTTTTAACTATTAAAATACACGAGTAGTAATTAATCAACACTTAAACAATTTTACAAATAAAAAATAATGAATTAATAAGATTGATCAATAAGTGAAGACTACGAGTTATTTAAGTGAATACACGAGTAATAATTAATCAAAATTAAACAATTTTATAAGTATAAAATAATGAATTAATAAAATTGATCAATACGTGAAGACTACGAGTTATTTAAGTCAATACACGAGTAGTAATTAATCAAAAGTTAAACAATTTTACAAATAAAAAATAATGAATTAATAAAATTGATCAATACGTGAAGACTACTAGTTATTTAAGTCAATACACGAGTAGTAATTAATCAAAAGTTAAACAATTTTGCAATAATAAATAATGAATTAATAAAATTGATCAATACCTGAAGACGAGTTATTTTTGACAATATCACTAAATTTAGTTAACTTTGAAAAACTGTGTACAAATTACAAGAATGTAATAATATATTACAATGGTTTAATATATAAATTATGGTTATTTTTAAAATAATAATATTTTATAAATAAAGCTTAGAATAGCTTAATAAATAGATAGAACATATTAAGTTGTAAGTATATTCGTTCAATAATTCTCTATTTTATATTATTTATTTGAATAACAATTTCTTATTATATATCTCTCAGGTTATGAAATCAGTAAATCGTGTTAGAATGTAATAATTATAATTCAATAAATGAAAACCTCAAATCATTCATTTGACTGATAATAATAGCTTATTAATAGCTTCTTTGAATATCTATAAATCAAATAAAATATCAAAATGTTTTCTCCTTCAAATAAACATATTGATTTTCAGGATAAATATATTTTTCAATATATGATTTAATTTTATGAAACAATAGAAGATCCATACATTCTGCAATATGTTTGATTAAAATAAAGATTTAAAAAGTATAGGGAAATATTAACAACATAATATGTAACATAGAAATATTTAAAACGTTACTAACATTAAATATAAACGGTAAATTTCCAATAAAAAATATTTTGAATTCAGTTATGATACACCTTTATTTATATCTAATGTTACTGTAAAAGTAGTTGCAGGAAATAAACTGTGTTTTAATGGAAAGCACTGACCGAAGGCATTTAAAAGGTTGTCCTATCAACATAGAGCAGAAGCTTGTTTGTGCTTAACAGAGCGTACCTCGTGTTACGCTATTATCTTAAAGAACATGAACACTAGAAGATGGTTTGCTGTTTATTTTATTTCAGTCTTACATGAACATCTTAAGTTATTACGGCACATAAACACCGGAAAGTTATGTGTCTATTTATTTTGCGAACGTCTTAACTTTTGACACAAAGCTTCTTTATCCGAAGATTTACGATACAGCGTTTTAAACAGGCTTGAATGATAAAACATAAAGAAGAAAATCTGAATGTTTTTGAATAAAATACAGCAAAAGCATCAACAATATTTATGAGCTTTGCTCGGACAACAAAATGAAATTAGTATAACTTTTCAGAAAAATGAGATTTTTGACTGTACTATAGTATCATTTGCATAGATTTATTATGTGTCATTTTGATACATGTATGCCAAGAGTTGAATTTGAACATATATTTTATTTATTTAACTTTAATTCAAAAGTTCACTACTGATGTCTCAATTTATAACAACATATTTTTTTCCTTATATCTATTTGTCTTTAATGATAGTACATAAATATTTTTAATTATAATCTTCATATCTATGTCCTCTGTATAATTATATTTTATACAACTAAAAAATTAAAATCCACAGAATTTTATATATCCACCATATAGTAATCATGTATTTTCCATGTATTTCACCTTATTTTAAACTATATACACTTTTTAAACTTTAAGCTGGATTGCCCTTCGATTTCTAAATTTTCAAAATTTTCAGGGTAGGGTAGAGAACTTGTAAGTCTGTCTTGAAAGAGTGAGACGATAAATGTGTTTTTATGCCTCATCAAAGGAAGACCTACCCACAGCAACTGTATACACTTAAAATAAAATCAGTACAAATCATTTTTCAGATAGTTTCGAGGAACAAATTCTTGGATAAAACTCTACAGAATTCTGTAGGAAATGAATTTTCGAATTCATTGCTAAATGGCCTACACGATAAAAAGAAAAAAATACACTTTCTTTCTCTTTAGATTTATTTTTTAGTTTGTTAATAACTTCGGTTCTGACGTCGACTGTAATTGGAATACATTGGACAAACTAGTGTAGATAAATTAATATTACATAATTATAACCGGACATGTGGCATCATAGAATGAAAGTTACATCCATAATTACACTATTTAAATTCTAAGAAAGTTTTTTATGCTTATACCAGATCACATAGATTAATTATCCATGAAATGTATAGATACGCATAAACAACTGTTCGAACAACTTCTATGTTATTTGAAAGTTCACATACATAAGATAAAACTTACAAATGATATTATTATTACAAGAATTTAAAATATAATAATTTAAAATTTTTCAAATATTGCAATAAATATTAAGAAGTCGAACTAGTATAAAATTAAACTCTTCTGCTCAGCAGCTTCTAGAGTACCAGGTCTTAAGGCCGTTTTCGAGACCAAACGCAAGGGGATGCGAAACATATGTCCCGGTTAGGTGATCAACCATACGCGGAACCTCCAGTGTATAGTTCTCAAGCATGCTTGATCCTCAGATTGTCTATCCACTGAAGGGATGAAAGGCTGAGTCAACCTTGCCCAGTCCGGGGATCGAACCTCGGACCTGTGTCATGTGTGCGAAGCGCTACCCCAAAGACACTGGGATTCGTATACAATGCTTCCAAACAAATATGTATAAACAAACTATAACGAAAAACAAATGTGTAGAAGCAAATATTCGAAGATATCCTATGTTATTTGTAAGATCAGATACTAATATGAAACTTGCAAACGGTAATAATATTGCATGAATTTAAGCAATAATTATTTAAAATTTCTCCAATTTTGCAAGAAATGTTAAGAAGCCGAACAAGTATGTTTAGCAATAAATGCAAATCTAAGGCTTCGCAAAGAAGGTTGCGTAAATAGTTTTGTTGTCAATAAAGACATTAATATAAAGGTTTTGAAAGCAGACAGCTGTTTACCTTCTCTTAGAAATATGTTTATTTGAAAATATAATTTGTAAAAGATTCCTTAGATATGTACACCAAATTTTGCAAGAACTTATATGCATATGTGTACTAACACAAACATATATATATATATATATATATATATATATATTTCCGTCAAATACCCAATGTCCCCCTCACTACCGAATACAGATACACATTTTTATCAATGAACTGCTTTACATAATTAACTCCA
>CM063498.1:126083041-126125541 GCA_032207245.1 Pardosa pseudoannulata
AAAGTTTTGAGACTTTTTTACGAGTAGTTCCTTTTAATGAAGTGTATTTATTAACATTTCATATGTTCGTCGAATATTTTTTGCTACTCTTGAACTA
Source organism: Pardosa pseudoannulata (assembly GCA_032207245.1). NCBI lineage: Eukaryota > Metazoa > Arthropoda > Arachnida > Araneae > Lycosidae > Pardosa > Pardosa pseudoannulata. The sequence continues at coordinate 126,083,139 of CM063498.1, forward strand.
TGTTTAGTTTTTTATGGAAGTAATTTCCTTTTTATTTTAGGCATTTCTATAAATTCAGTTATTTAAGGAGTAATATGTATGTCTAGTCTATATTAACACTCTAAGCGGTTATCACGTATAATTTTCGACCTCCAAAACCTTTTCGAAAATATATGTATTGTTCATTTCTGCCAGTGCTTTCCCCCATGGAGTTTTGAGGTAGGAGGGTCAGGTCGATTGTTTAGGAACTGCACCCCAATTTGACTGACATTAATGGAGGGATGCACCCCTACTCCTTGAGGCACAAATACGCTGATAGCTTATCATGGCTTTGTCAATCTCTATTTCGAAGTATTTCGTTTGCGGTAACACATGTATCTTTAATCATTAAATATCTTGGTACCACTTAAATATCTTGGATGACTTTCATAAAAGTATATAAATAATTCTCTTAAAATTATTTTTATTCGTACTCTTAGAATCCATTATTACTTATGGAATGATCTTTGAGACTTGACGAGCTTTATGTGTATTAAAAATTAACAATCTATAATGTCTACTTATATACCTATTTATAACCGGAAGTAAAGGGAAAATAACGAGGGTGGGTTTCCCATATTCCAATCTAGTCGACAAAGGGTGAAGTAAAAAATTATAGAACACTTTGATCACACAATAAAACTTTAGCGTATTTTTTCGAGACTTTCGTTTTCCTCGGTGTGTTCCACTCGGAGGGTTAATGGTGAGAATTTAAGATAAATATTTTATATGTGTATAAGTATGTAGTGAAGGCTTAAAAATAAGCTATGTCATATAAACCGTAATGGAGACAATTCTGTAGTTTATTTGACAGAATTATTTATATTCCTTCTCTATTGCCTAACTTACACTCGATGTAAATATCGGCTCTCATGAAGACATGCTAGACTTTATGCTAGAAAGAATCTAGAAAGTAAGATTTCTATGACGAATTAATAAAAAGATTATTACCTAGAAATTTGTACTGGAAAATTTACAGTGATATTTCAGCTATAACTCAATAACACAGCCACTGGAATTGTATTGGGAAAATGTTTGTAGTTCAGGTTCTTTCAATTTGCTTAGAAATGAAGTCACAGTTGTCTCTTGATACTCATCGATACTGACAGAGTCTTTTTGGTACAAGAGAAATTAAAGGGCTGTAGCCCATCATTGATGACAGATGATTGGCCACAACGCTAGTTATTGTAAATATCTTTGATAAAACCTCTGCAACAAAGACTAATTATTTGTTTGATTATCACATACATTCAAACTATATGCTACACACAATTTAAGATAGTTTTACATAGGCACTAACTTCTGTGCGTTCGGAAACTGTCAACGATGTTACATCAGTCATTCTAATGCACTGCAATGTTGTTAATGTAGACAATTGGGAATATGTAGATGATGCATACAACACGACAATGACAATCCGTCAGTCTTGTGTCATCTTATTTTGTCCTTTTTCTAGCGTCATCTTTTGAGGATGTAATAATCTTACTCCCTAGATATCCTTTGTATATGCATATGAACACTCCGAACCGCACACTCTTATTTATATCTACATATACACTATGTTATAATGTAGACATATATAATATATATATGATATATCATATATATATATATATATATATATATATATATATATATATTTATATATATATATATCTTTATGACGATATATATATATATATATATGTATCCTATAGTATATATATTATATGTATATCTATATATATACATATACACATATTATATAAGTGTATATATATATATATATATATATATATATATATATATATATATATATATATATATATAATATATATATATATATATATATATAATATATATATATATGTATATATATATATATATATATATATATATATATAAATATATATATATAATATATATATATATATATATATATATAAATATATATATATATATATATATATATATATATATATATATATATGTATATATATGTATATATATATATATATATATATATGTATATATATATATATATATGTATATATATATATATATATATATATATATATACTATATATATATATATATAAATATATATATATATATATATATATATATATATATATATATATATATATATATATATATATATATATATATATATATATATTTATTTTATTTATTTATTTATTTACAGGGTGTCCCAAAATGACCTCATAAACTCTGCACAGATAGATTCCTCTTTGGGAGTACATAAGAACTGCCCAAAGAAGCATTCCTGTACGATCCATAATTTACGAGAAAAATACAAAAAACAAAGTATGACGTCACTAACGGTGGAAGAAAAGAACCCTTTATTGGACATATGTATCCACAACAGTATTTGCTTATCTTTCCAGACGATAAGATTTAAAACGTTCGCCCCACATATCGCGTCATGCATAACGTGAAGCCACCATTGAGCTGGTATTTAAAAGACTGCATCTTGCAGCTACTGGTAATCTTCGTATGGTTGCATGTATTCCGTTCGTGATACTGCGACATGTACCTGATGTACGGCCGATGTAATGGAACTGCCTTACGAACTGTTAAGGAGTATTCCTGAGCATATACTGCTTTTGATATTCTCAATAAAGTGTTTCTTCTTGCACCGGCAGAGACATCATACTTTGTTTTTTGTATTTATCTCATAAACTATGAATCGTACAGGAACACTTCTTTGGGCAGTTTTTATGTACTCCCAACGAGCAATCTAGCTGTGCAGAAATTATGCAGAGGTTTAGGAACACCCTGCATATACATACATGTATATATGCTTGTGTGTATGTTTCTATAAACCTGATTTATAAACTTCTTGACTATCTTCCCTAATTTATCTAATCTCTTTTATTTGAAAAAAAACTTCCATATTTTCATAAATGTATTTTACTGTCGAAACTTAAACTTATGTAGGCGTGAATCTTTCTTCTACCCATCAAACATTCACGGCCGTACTACATCAATCTGTCTAAAATATTGAACACTTCACTTACTTTTGTCCAACTTTGATGGCATTTAGTAAAATATTAATAACTAAATGTTTTTCCAATATGTTTTCTATAGTGTGAAGGAAATCTCGCATAGTAGAGAGGAAAAAACCACTAAAAATACAATACATTTTACTGGAGATTTCAGATTGATCATTTTGTGTTAAAAGTTTTTCAAATTAATTCTTAATGCATTTGAAGTTTCTTTAAAAAAGGTTGTATTTTTTCAATACATCTATTTATTACCAAATCATACTTTTATTGTTAAACATGCATGCTTTTATAGAATATGTGTTATTTTTCAAATGTAAAGGACTATCGAGAATGATAATTTACTATTCTACCTTCATTGCTGAAAAAAAAATTTGTATATGACACTACGAAAAAAGATTCAGAACACTCATACTAGCACAAAAGTAGGAAATATGTTTAAGAAATAAAGTACAATGTAGTTTTACAAACAATATACTAAATTTAAAGAACTAGAATGAACATCGAAACTAAAATAATTTACTCTGACACCAAATTCACGTATGCTTATTATATTCCTTCCTTTACATCCACTCGAATTTTTTTCACTGCCCTCTCAACACCCAAGCAACGATGTTTTAAACTGCAATGGCTGAAATGGGTGTAGATAATTCATCTCTAAATAAATAAATAAAATAAAATAAAAATAAAAATAAATAAATTAAAATTAAATTAAATTAAAAATAAAATTTCGCAATGTTACAGTGTATTTTGGGAAAACCCCGAAATTTATCTTTAATATTATAACTCACGTTACGTGAAGACTACGAGTTATTTAAGTCTATACACGAGTAGTAATTAATTAAAAGTTAAACAATTTTACAAGTATAAAATAATGAATTAATAAAACTGATCAATACGTGAAGACGAGTTATTTTTCACAATAGCACTAAATTGAGTTAACTTTGAAAAGCTGTGTACAAATTACAAGAATGTAATAATATATTACAATGGTTTAATATATAAATTATGGTTATTTTTAAAACAATAATATTTTATAAATAAAGCTTAGAATAGCTTAATAAATGGATAGAACATATTAAGTTGTAAGTATATTCACTCAATAATTCTCTACTTTATATTATTTATTTGAATAACAATTTCTTATTATATATCTCTCAGGTTATGAAATCAGTAAATCGTATTAGAATGTAATAATAATGATTCAATAAATGAAAGCTTCAAATCATTCATTTGACTGATAGTTATAGCTTATTAATAGCTTCTTTGAATATCTATAAATCAAATAAAATATCAAAATTTTTTCTCCTTCAAATAGACATATTGATTTTCAGGATAAATATATTTTTCAATATATGATTTAATTTTATGGATCAATATAAGATCCATATATTCTACAAGATCATTCATTTCTGTTAGTGAGAATTTTTCTACATTTATACAAAAACTCGCAAAAACCGAGAGAAAATCTTTAAACATTTTCTTTTCTACTTTCCATGCTTGTATATTAACGCCTAAGTTTAACTTGAGAGTTAGTTTGAGAGTTTATTGAGAAAAAATGTTATATTATTTTGGGTGATTGTAAATTTTTTATGAGAAATCACGAAGAAAAATGATATATGAAATTTGTAAAAGTGGTTAATAATTATTGTTAAATTGCAGTTCTTATATGGATCTTCATCTGATATTCTTTACAAAATCGAGAATATATTGACCATACTATAACTCAATTATTTATTTTAAAAACAAGTTTTTGCTGAATATTTAAACAAGATAAGTTTCCACTAAGTTGTAGTTTTTTTTAATCTAAGTGAAATATCTTAAAATTAAAGTTTCAATAATTGGTTTTTACAAATCTTTGACTTTGCAAAATATTCCTTATTTACGAGTATATATAATATTTTCTCTAAACTGACGCAATATGATTTATTTGTTTATTTTTAAGAACTTTCTAATGACATATTTTCTGTCAAAGAATTACGATAAGCATTTCCGTAAATCATTACTTGTAAAATACATTATACAATTTTAATTACTCTAAAAACTCCATCAAGTAAATCAATCTCTGGAATTTTGACAGCAAAAATATTTTCTGTCTATTTAATTAATATGACTAATATTATTTATATTAATAAAAATATATATATATATATATATATATATATATATATATATATATATATATATATATATATATATATATATATATATATATATATATATATATATATATATATATATATATATATATATATATATATATATATATATACAAATATATATACATATAATCATTTTCGCAAGGATAAATAAAAAGTTAATTTTAAATCTAAATTCATTTTTTAATCAACCTTCCCGTTCTGTGGTTCTGCATGGACTGATGTAAAAACTAGTTATTATTTGTCTAAATTTTACCAGAATCTATGTAGTAGTCAAGAACATTTGTCTTCGTTTTGCTGTATATACCGTTATTTTTGACCCACAAGCAAACCTATGTTGTTACACTAACCCGTACTAGTACATAACCCGTACTCAAGTATCAATCGCAGAAAACGTACCAGTATGTGTCCCGCATAGAATGTGTTAAGATATTTACTTTCTAAATTAATATTTCGTAAGAGGCTTGAAAATGAATCCAATTATGTGAACATTTGAAACAACTTGAAGGAATTAGATGCTTAATAACTCAAAGTGTCTTTCTAAGAACTGCATAGATTTAAAATTTTTCATCAAACTTTTTCTAGAACGCGTGTTTTTTTTAGTTTTCAGAATAATTACAAAGTAGATTAGATTAAGTAATACCCGAAAATTACCGATAATCTATCAATAAGAAATATTATTAAGTAATTTGCTCTGACACGCAACGATCATAATCTGCCTAAAATAAAGGTAATCTGTCATTATTATCCGTCAAATATATTTTTAACTAAGTTGTAGCTTTTTTTTAAATTTAACTGAATTATCTTAAAATTGAAGCTTGAATAATTTATTTTTACAGATCTCTGACTTTGTAAAATATTCGTTTTTATAGGTATATGTTGTATTTTACTCTAAATGGAAGCAATATGATTTATTTTTTAATTTTAATAAATTTCTAATAGCATATTTTCGGTCAACGAATTACTATAAGCATTTCCGTAGATCATTATTTGTAAAATATATTATGCAGTTGTAACTACAGTGACAGCTCAGTCAAATAAATCAATCACTGAAATTCTGACAGTAAAAATAACTTTTTTTAATTTCATTAATATAGGACTAATATTATTTATATTAATAAAGGAGAAAAAAATAGTAATATTTAACACATTGTGACAGGTACATTTCGCAGCGGAATTGTATCGGGAGTGGGCGTTTTGCGTGTAAATTTAGTTATTCAGTTCTATCTCAATATATCGATAATTATTTAATTTTTAACCAATTTTTCTTATTTTATATTGAAATATATAAACAAATATATAAATAGACAAATAAACAAATATATATATATATATATACATATATATATATATATATATATATATATATATATATATATATATATATATATATATATATATATATATATATATATATATATATATATATATATATATATATAAATATATATGTATATATATGTATATATATATGTATATATATGTATATATATATATGTATATATATATATATATATATATATATATATATATATATATATATATATATATATATATATATATATATATATATATATATATATATATATATATATATATATATATATATATATATATATAAAGATACATACATATAAGATCTTTTTCTCAAGGATAAATAAAAAGTTAATTTTAAATCTAAATTCATTTTTTAATCAACCTTCCCGTTCTGTGGTTCCGTATCGACTAGTGTAAAAACTAGTTTTTATTTGTCTAAATTTTACCAGAATGTATGTAGTAGACAAGAATATTCGGCTTCGTTTTCCTTTATATACCGTTAGTTTTGTACCCACATACAAGCCAAGTTGTTACAGTAACCCTCTGAAGTATCAATCGTCAGAAAACGTACTACTACATACGTGCTACAATGTGTTAAGATATTTGCTTTATAATTTAATATTTTGTAAGAGGATTGAAATTGAAGCCAACTATGTGAACATTGTAAACAACTTGAAAGAATTAAACCCTTATTAACTCAAAGTGCCTTTCTAATAAGTGCAACGATTTAAATTTTTTCAACAAAAATTTTGAAGAACACGTGTTTTTTTAGTTTTCAGAATAATTACGAAGTTGAAAGATTAAATTAAGTAATACCCGAAAATTAATGATAATATATAAGAAATATAATTAAGTAATTTGCTCTGACATGCACCGATCATAATCTGCCTAAAATAAAGGCAATATGTCATTATTATTCGTCAAATATATTTTTCACTAAGTTATAGTTTATTTTTTTAAATTTAACTGAAATATCTTAAAATTGAAGCCTGAATAATTTATTTTTACAGTTCTCAGTAACTTTGTAAAATATTTGTATTTTATATTTACTCTAAATTGAAGCAATATGATTTATTTGTTAATTTTAAGAAATTTCTAATAACATATTTTCGGTCAACGAATTACTATAAGCATTTCAGTAGATTATTACTTGTAAAATACATTTTGCAATTTTAATTACAGTGAAAACTCAGTCAAATAAATCAATCTCTGAAATTTTGACAGTAAAAAAAAATTCCTGTTATATTTAAGTATAGGACTAATATTATTTATATTAATAAAGGAGAATAAAATCGTAACATTTAAGATATTTTCTTTCTAAATTAATATTTTATAAGAGGTTTGAAAATGAAGTCAATTATGTAAACATTCGAAACAACTTGAAGGAATTAGACCATTAATGCCTCAAATTGCCTTTCTAAGAACTGTATGGATTTAAGTTTTATCAACCGACTTTTTCAAGAACACGTGATTTTTTAGTTTACAGAATAATTACGAAGTAGAAAAATTAGATTAAGTAATACCCTAAAATTACTGATAATATATCAATAAGAAACATAATTAAGTAATTTGCTCTGACACACACCGATCATAATCTGCATATAATAAAGGCAATGTGTCATTAGTATCCGTCAAATATATTTTTTCAGAATAAATTCTGGGAAAATATCTTTACAATAATAATAATAATAACGTTATGAACACAAGGAATTAACTAAATGGTTGTCATGTCTGACAATATTCTAGGAAACATTTGGTGGAAAACTAATAAATCTATAACTAAAATGAAATAAACAACGAAGAAACATCACACGAAATGACGTAAAACAGTGCATAGCCTCATCTCTGCCCTGCAGATTTCCAATTATCACGCAAGGTGAATCTGTTCCCTGGTCTTTAGCATTTTATGACAGGTTAAAGCTGCATGTATGAAAAATAACATCGAAAAACAAAACTCGCCAAAACAATTGGTCATTTAGAAAAAAAGACATGAAATCTGTTCCTGATCTTTGCAAATGGCGTGTACTTTTTTTTGTTTCCTGATGCCTGACATAAAGCATTGGCAAATGATCTTTCTCTCTCCACAGGTAACCGATTTTATTATACTCATTATAGTTCGATCTTGTAAATGGAACTTTTCATTCCGGACATATGTAATATATAGTATAGTATTGATATTTTAACTACAATAGAATGTTGTGCCTTTAAACAAAATATAATATTTTTGAAAAACATAATTGTATTCATTTAAGTAAGAAAAAACATTTGAATATGTAATCCCAAACGTAAATATAAATAAACGAAGCATATTATTTTTCATTAGTTCTAAATATGCTTAATATTAAACATCAACAATTGAATTTCATTAATATTGCCGCATAAAATCAACGAGCTCAGTGGCCGAATGGACAAAGCGCGCATTACAGACCAGAGGATTGTGGGTTCGATGCTTGCTATGGCAGTTGATCCAAAGTACGGATTTTCAATTTTAAAATGTTATTTATTGATTCCTCATGTTCTTGAACATTCTAGATCTTTCTTTAATATGTAAATTAGTTATTTCTCGAATATTCTGTTCGGGTATAAAAGCTGATACCCACTAGCTGTAGGCAACTTCTCGATCTTGTAAAGTTGCGAGTTGCTACTTAGATTCAATAAATTCTTCTGTTAAGTTAAACGGTGTGTTCATTCGAATATTCGTGACAATATTTTTCATTTTTTAACTAAAGTTAACCCCTTCCGGTAAAATGATGAGTCTAGCTCGTCATTAGTTTTTCATTCCATACCGCACAATGACGAGCTACACTCGTCATGTGATTAAAGTTACTGTTAAATATGATAATTAATTTAGTTTAAAATTTCTAGTGTACTGAATTTGGCAAAACTTTTATTACTTGTGAAAATCACAAGTCACTATTGTATATTGTTTACTTAGAATTTCTTGGTACAAGTAACTGCCAAATTAATGAGTCAGAATAAAAAAAAAACCTACCAAGAAATGCCGTGTGTGTTACAAGAATCAAATTAAAAGTGAGACTACTTGACGGTGTAAACAATTAAGAATTCCTTTGCACTTTGTTTTGAAAAGTACCTCTAGCTTGAAGACTATTATCTGTATACCTTATTAATGTTTTGCTTTGATATTTTCTTAATTTTACTGTTTCTGATATTATTTAACACTAAGTAAAAAGTGGATTTTAATTAAGAATATGTAAGAATTGTAAAATGAAACAATTATTTTAAATAAAAATTAAATGGTTATTTCATGCACAGTTTTTCATTATTAAATCATACCGGAAGGGGTTAAAGTAAAAAATATTTCGAAAAAAAAATTTTTTAATACTTTTCAAAATTGTCTCTAAATGTTTTCTGTATCAGTTCTAATACATTTTATGTGTGTAAAATAGTTAAAGTTGAGAATTTCGTAAAACTCGGAAGATCAGTATATTTCGTGAAGGGTCTTATTTAGAAAACTTTAAAACTTTAAAATGTATTTCGAATCTAGTTTAAGACAGGTTTTGCTTATTTACTAAAATAAACAGTGAATAAGAAAAGTCGAAAAAAGATTTGGTGGTGAAAACGAAGTCAAAAACTTCATAACTTCATAGTCTTTGCAAATTAGTGTATTTTATTGATGACCTCTTCAATACAGCAATAACAAGCAGAATTTGCTTGTCAGTGTAACAAATTTTAAATTTATATCATATTTTGTTCTTGAGAATCTAATTTGCTGTTATAAGGTAATAGGACAGACCATATGTTCTGCACTGAATATGAAAAAATACTTTTAATTGTTTAATAGCTTTTAATAAAATAATAGCTCATTGAAAATTACTATTTTATTTATTTCAAGGAAGTAGTACCTCTCCAGACTTAAATTTTGCAGTAAAACAGCTTTAATCCGATCTATTTAATAATAATGACAGCTGTTCGTTTAAAATTCTCTAATAAAATTGTAACTTTAAAATATATATATATGTATACATATATATATATATATATATATATATATATATATATATATATATATATATATATATATATATATATATAATATATATATATATATATATATAATATATATATATATATATATATATATATATATATATATATATATATATATATATATATATATATATATATATATATATATATATATATAATATATATATATATATATATATATATATATGTATATATATATATATATATATATATATATATACATATATATACATATATATATATATATATATATATATATATATATATATATATACATATATATATACATATATATATATATATATATATATATACATATATATATATAAATATATATTTATATATATATATATATATTATATATATATATATATATATATATATATATATATACATATACAATATATATACATATATATATATACATATATATATATTGTACATATATACATATATATACATATATATATATATATATATATATATATATATATATATAATATATATATATATATATATATATATATATATATATATATATATATATATATATATATATGTATATATATATATATATATATATATATATGTATATATATATATATATATATATATATATATATATATATATATATATATATATATATATATATATATATATATATATATATATATATATATATACATATATATATGTATATATATATATATATATATATATATATATGTATATATATATATATATATATATATATATATATATATATATATATATATATATATATATATATATATATATATATATATATATATATATATATATATATATCAGATTTATCATTTTATGTACTTTATTTTTAAAATTTAAACTAAAGAAAAAAGTTGGATTCTCTTGCTCAAAACATAACTTTTGGACTATGCATATGAGAAACAAAATAATCATTCCAAATGATAAATGAATTAATTTTTATTCTGTAAATTTAATACTATAAAGTTGTCAAATATATGAATATCTAAAATTAAATTCTAAGTATTTAAGAAAATTAAAATACTTTAAGAAAATAAAAGATTTTTATTTAAGCTAAAAGAATATTTTTAATGTATATATATAAAAGTTATTTTATGGTAAGAGAAATTCTGTTTTCTTTAATTTGGTGTGGATATTTTGTCTTTAAAATCTGTACTTTTTCACGTAACAAAACTAAAAAATTTTATAAAGCTAGACCCTTATTAATTATATATAAAAAAACATATGTAAATTAGAATCTGTATTCTGTTATATAAAGTATAATCTAATTATCTTTTTTAACCTGTGAAACTGGGTTATACTAATATGAAAGTTACATCTATCTTGTAATACAAAAAGAGAATTTAAAAATGCATAAGTATTGAGAATTTAATTATTAACTCTAAAATGCCAGATACCTTGCAGATTATGCAAATATAGGTTTACATAATCAAAAATATGTTTAGCATAAATATTTAGTTTGAAATGTACATACTTTAAAGATTATCTTGCGTTTGAATTTCTCTTTTTCTCATTAGCTTCAAATCCAGAATTTTAAAAATGTAAAGTTAGTAATGTACAAAATTAATTAATAATTTAACAGCAAGATAATTATTATAGGTCTGACAAACAATTAATTTTAAAAGAAGAATAATTTTTTATATAATGATGAATCTCAAATCGGCTATTAAAATGACAGTTTTATGTCTCGAAAATTACTAACATTCAAGGTTATATGTACATATCAAATAAAAGTGATTGTTACAGAAAACTCAAAAACATTTGTGTAAAAAAAAATTACAGGAAATCAGCTACTGGTTTTTGCTAATTGCTCGTATGTTTTTTTTTCATGATTTATTTTACAATTCATCGATATTATATTTCTCTCCCTTAAGCTAACTCATTGTATTGCATTCATTATATTTTGGTATTGATAAAGGGTTTTGCCAGACAAAAGACTATAAAGTGTGTAGTATTCATGCATCATCAAAGGAAATATGCATATGAATTTCAAATAAAATAATTTTTATTAAAATATATTTTTGAATTTCTGAGTATAGAATAGGTAACTAACACAAGGGAATAAAATATGATGCATTGAATTTTGTTCTTTTAATTTAGTTTCAAATACTTTTGGTATTGTAATAAGAACTCTATAGCTCAGAAATGGACAAGAAATGGATTTACAGTTTTACATATATTTTGATAATTTATTCTGAACAAAGTAATTTCACGAATACGATAAATATTTACAGAGCTATAGGATAAAATGCTGGTATGATTCCCCAATTTTTTGTATTCATTAATGCCTACTGAAATATAAATTTCATCTTTGCGTAAAGTAATATTTAGCGACGTATTAGCTGATTTTTAATACTTTTAATATTGTAATAAGAACTGTATAGCTCAGAAATGGACAACAAATGGATTTACAGTTTTATATATCTTTTGATAATTTATTCTGAAAAAAGTAATTTCACGAATGCGATAAATATTTACAGAGCTATAGAATAAAATGCTGGTAGAATTCACCAACTTCTTGTGTTCATCAATGTCTACTTAAATATAAATTTCATCTTTGCGTAAAGTAATATTTAGCGACGTATTAGCTGATTTTTATTCGTTTAAGGAATATTTTACATCTATTCTTCTAAATACAAATTGATATAATTTAAGTATTTATTTAATATCTAAGAGTATTTTAATTATACTGTATATATTATATCATACCATTAAAAAGCTTATTCTGAAATATTATTTTTATAAATTGGTATCTCATCGCATCTTTGCTACAAAACTGGGTAGTATGTATATTAAAGTTTGGTACAATGCATAAAGTATGTATGAAGATTTTATGAAATGTTCTACAATCATGATGGTAGATATAACAGTTAAAACAGAGTTACTGGGTGCTGATGAATCGAACTCATTTTCTTTTTTTGCTATCATTTTATTTCCATACGAAATTTTATCACTATTGTTATAAAGTTATAGTATATGCATAAAACAGTTGATATCTATTAAGGGTATAAATGAAGATTTTATTGAATGAAATTAAAAATAGTTAATATGATTTAAATTCTGTATGCTGAGATAGCTTAAATGTTTCTTCTCTTTAATATTGAAGTAAATTTATTTATTAAAGACATTATTTGTATTGCCTTTTCACTTGAGTAAAAAGGAAGCTAAATGATTACTCAGAACTTAAATGATACTTGAATCATGTACAGGAGTTTGAAAAAGCTGGTAAGAAAAATTTATACAGACTAGTAGGTTGAATGCTATTTTATGTGATACAATTGATGAAGAAATTAAGAAATATTTAATTTAAATATGTCATTTTTGGTTTAAATGTAGGCAGAAATTAAACATTTTAGTTCTTTTTTTCTAAAGTGACCACTACGCCTTGTATAATGCATAATATAAATAAAACTAACTATCCTCCTTCTGAATCATAAAAAAGATGTTTAATTACAAAAGGGGATGGGCGAGAACTTATATCCACTGTCGATATTTAAAATAGTACTACCCGACCATTATTAAAGATACAATTTTAACATATACATGGCCATACATAATAACACCAATTGCATGTATCACAGTTATTCAGATATAAAACCACACATACAATAATATTATATATTCTATTACTTACAGTTTCACATATGTCATATACATTACTATACTTAAATATCACAGAAGTATTTCAATTATAACAAACATACACTCTATGATAGTTAACTGTAATATAAAGACTTTTTTAATTAAATCAACTCTTTCTGGATAATCAAAGAATTACATTTAATCAATGAATGTATAAAAGAATGGTTTGAAATCTTGAATTACCCTTTTTCATACAAGTATAATATGAGCATACAAGTATAATATAAAAAATAAATATAAAAAAATAAATATAAAAAATTTTAAAAAATTAAAAAAAAATATTTATGCTTTATTAATAAAGGAAACATACTTTTATTTTAGTTTTATATAATTTTCTTTATCACTAATTATTGATTTTACGTTATTTTTGCATATAGCCGAAATTATTGAGATAAAAGCTATATTAACTCCGCCTACCTTAAAATATAACTTTTTTAGTCTATCTTGAATGAATAAAAAGTCTTCAACAAACTCTGTGTATCAAATTTTTGTCTTGAATCCACTCTTCAATACTCCTATAACTTCCTATACCTATTGCATTTTTTTCTATTTTCAGTTTTATGACTCACTGGGGGAGACTGCTGACCTCTGTTATTTTCGCTTTCCACTTCATTTCCTTTCCAAGAAATTGTTCCTGCCTACCCTAATGAAAGGGGTGGAGCAGAGAGGGTGTCATGGGGTGCAAGATTGGTTGTGAGAAAATAAATTCAGGTTGAACCAGTCATATAAGGTAAAGAGCGAACTGAAATGTTTCTCTCGGAAAATCCCCATGTTTCAAGTACAAGTTATTTGAAATCATAAATGAACTTACTTTTCTCTATAAAGGACTAACGCTATCTGTGACTTTAAACAATTTTTATAATACTTCACAGTGCCTATTGAAGCGATTTTGTAACCGTGGGCAAATCCAAAGTACACTCTACCGTCAAGCATATATATATATATATATATATATATATATATATATTATATATATATATATATATATATATATATATATATATATATATATATATATATATATATATATATATATGTAAAATGAGACTGACTTCTCGATGGGGGGTTGCAGTCATGGCCATAAAAATGATACCGTTTCAGCTAAAGACCTTTATTAAGACAACTTTGAAGGACGGGTTCCCACTTCATCATAGGGACAAACTAAAGGGTCAGCTAGCATGAAGTTTTATGTAAAAGACAAGTAACACCTGGGTCAACATCTGTGGGAAAATATCTCTAGAAAAATCTGTCTCCGCTAGCGTGTATCTCCT
Organism: Pardosa pseudoannulata; assembly: GCA_032207245.1. Classification (NCBI taxonomy): domain Eukaryota; kingdom Metazoa; phylum Arthropoda; class Arachnida; order Araneae; family Lycosidae; genus Pardosa; species Pardosa pseudoannulata. The sequence continues at coordinate 126,098,587 of CM063498.1, forward strand.
TTTTATTTGGAAATTTCCTAAATTGTCCGCTAGGGCCATGTAGGTTTATAATTGGCCAGGCCCCTTCTCTGGGGGCGTAACCTGTAGCCCCAGTGGTCAATTTAGGTTAGGGGTTAAAAAGGGGAATGGAAAATGACGCGGGAATTTTACTCTTGATTTAAGTTTTTAAAACCCCTGAGAATTTTCCTTACACACACACACACACACACACACACATATATATATATATATATCCCTACTTTATTATTCATTCTATTTTCCTGTCATCAAATTATACATTTTTGAGGGTTGTGTTTAATTAATTTCTTGATCTCTATTTGATACAGTCTTGCGCTCATAAATATTTCCACCAAATTGTGTAGTCCTACCTTGTCTACCTCCCAGAATCGTGCTTCACTACATTTTAAAACCATATCAGGCAGATAGATATCCCTCTTATCTTAATATAATCTTTAACTAGAAAATGTATCCAAAAAAAGTGGATGGATTACAAAGAGTATTGTAGTTGTATTGTATATTTAATTTAAAAAAATTGTCTAATTTGAAAAACAAACAATATATTATTACAATATACAACATTACATTTACAATATATTATAAATTATCAAATCAATTAATATTAAAATAAATATTCTCTATGTAGATAATTTTATATCAAGTCATGGATACATTCATATTTCCAAGTGGAAGCACATGATATTTTTGAAAAATATTTGGGTAAAATTAACTTAGTGGTTTGCAACGTACTGAGAGAATCAAAGAAATGCATTCGAGTTCTTTTAAATATTTATTACCATTATGTATTTAATAAAGACAGATTATGATTAGACTTTACCTCTTATCGATTTGTAACGATTGTCTAATATAAAAAAAATCTATTAGTTCTGTAATTAAAAATTAGAATCATGTAGATGTAGTCTAATCCTGTAGTCCAATGACACAAAAAATAGATAAATGTAATAACATTTATATAGAGAAATGTACCTTTATAAAAGATCAAATTCCACCCATACGAAAAACCATTCAGATATATTTACAAAGGTAGTTTTCATATTCCATATGTAACATATTTCTTAGAACAATTAATTCTCCCTCAAAAATACATGAATCAAAATTTGGAACTAAATATTAAAATAATAGTTTAGAAATAGAAAAAGATCCCAGTAAAATTATATGAGGTATTTTGTTATGTTTAAATATGCAAATGTCTCCTAAATAGCACCTCTAATCATCTTTAAACATCCAGGGATTGATTACATTCTCCAGAGGGTTGTTAATGCTTTAGATGAAAATTAGGAAACGATACTCGAGCTGGAATTGGCTAAACATTTCGTAATTACAATTACGTTTGAATTGACTGTGGCTGATAAATTGTTGTTTTCTATAGCCTATCCCAAATAAAAAAGTTGGGATTCATTTCGACCACAGTAAAAGTAAAATTTATTTTAAAAGCTGTATTAAGAGTAGAAGCTCTTCTCAAAACATGAACAGATTCTCACAATTAAATCAAATCAAAGAAGAATCCAGGACAAGTTAAATAACAAAACCATTAGGATTCACAAGAATTCCTCCTATTGGTAGTAAATTTATAGTATTGGTAGTGTAATTTATTTATAATTTCCCAGTAGGTTTGAAAAGGAACCTTGAAGATATGGCAAATCAGTTAAGAGAATTATTTCCATTTTGTTAAAAAAAAGGCCTATGATGTTTATGGATTTGATTCCTATCTTAATTAGTCGAGCTACAGTCTATTTTCCATGACGAAAGACTTGAAGTAGGTTGCCATATACTCGCCAAATAGAACCATTTTCATGCTTTTTTTAGCTCTACTAACATTTTTAAACTCTATTCTTAGGCGGAAATTAGACTTTTATTATGAAATCAAGAATATCATTTACTACATCAAGAATTTTATTTGGCATTTGAATTATGATGAATATATATGGAATTTTGACTGCTCTATCAAAATCGTTAACACCTTCTAGGTTCATTTGGTTAAATTGTGTCTTTTTTAGCTAAAATAATGCAATCGCACATTATATTTCTAAATAAATAGAAGATTTGTTTACACCACATACACTTACTGGTGTACTCTTATTCTACTACATCCATTACTCCAGCATTAGTTTGCAAATTAAAGTGTAGCTAATTTCTTCTGTTTATTTTTCAAAATACTGATAATTTTCCTCCTCCATTTTTCTGTTATAACACATTAAAAAAGAAAAAAAAGGAAGCCTATGTAGTTATAGGATTTGCCTACGAGAATAGAACAGCAATAAGATATCCCTCTATTACTGTAGGCTACTCTACATGATTGATATCAAAGAGTTTATCACAATCACCATTTATCACGTGACTTTTGTTTACTTTCAGTCCCTCGTCTCAGTGAACAGACTGCAGTTAAATGTTGCTTTCATTTTTTTCTCTCGGTGTAATACAACTGTGATAGCCGATGGCCGATTGGCTAGTGCTGGCCTTCGACGGAGTTCGTGGGTTCGAATCCCACTGAGGCATGTGTTCGTAGCCGTTCGGAATTGTTAAAACTGTAGGTCCCGGTTCATTAGCCCTCGTGTTGCAAAAAGTAGACCGTAGCACTCCAAACCACACAAACAACTGTGATAGTTCTAGCCATAAAATAACTCACAGCCAATTCTTTCCTCGAAATATGTCTGATTTTGGGGGGTTTTAACTGTCTTCTAACTAGGGCACCTACAAATCTCCAATAAATCTAGAGTTCTAGTCACTCCTTGATAAAGGGAATTTACCAGCTCTTGCTATAGGAAAAATAATGACTTTACTACCTTAGACAGAATTTTTAAATTAAACTGCATTTTATCCGAAATCAGTATTACTATCAATGAAAGTAGTAATTTATAGTGGTCAATTTTAGTGTCAAAATTTCCTTTCTTTACCTGATGATTAACTAAAGGTAATTTTATAAGGGTTTTACGTTTTATCTTCTAATGACAATTAAACTGCATTTTATCTGAAGTTAGTATTACTATCAATGAAAGTAGTAATTTATAGTGGTCAATTTTAGTGTCAAATTTCCCTTTCTTTATCTGATGATTAAATAAAGGTAATTTTATAAGGGTTTTACGTTTTATCTTCTAATGACAATTCAACTGCATTTTATCCGAAATCAGTATTACTATCAATGAAAGTAGTAATTTATAGTGGTCAATTTTAGTGTCAAAATTTCCCTTTCCTTATCTGATGGTTAAATAAAGGTAATTTTATAAGGGTTTTACGTTTTATCCTCTAATGAGTTGTACAATAATAATGACACATACACTTTTAATTTGTTAAAAATGGTATTTTTTAATTCGTATTTGTGTTAAAAAGTACTAGTTTCTTTTATACTTCTCTGAACTACAAATATTAAAAAGATTTTACAACTTTCAATCATTTTAATGTTTGAAAGATAATTACATTTTCGATACTTACTTTTCACAGCAAAACAAATTTAATAGTTTTTCTTATAAAATGTAATAAATTTGCTATCACCAATATAGGTTTAAGCGTTATTATATCTATCATATTATAATGAGAGAATGAAGTATAAAATTTCATAATAATTGGAACAATAAAAGAACAATACCTTTGTTAAACTATTAGGTCAATTGGTCACAACAACTTTTAATATACTCGATAAATCTGACGATTAGTATCAATGAATGGCTATTGTTTCTTTTGACATTGAACAGTGCTTTAGAGTTCGAAGATGTGAAAATAGATATGAGAAATATTATAGAGGTTATTGATGCAATTAAGAATTATTAGTTTTATTTAACTTTTACAAGTTATCAAATGGTAAGCAGTGGATATTTACACCATACACAAGAAGACTTTTTTTTAACCGTTATTCATATATTTACATATTGAATTGCTATACTGAAAGTCAAAGTTTATTTAGAAAAAAAATTCTAGTAGTGTTAGTAAAAAAACATTTTCAGAATTTTTAATTATTGATTCATTTATCCGTAAAATTCCAAATGCTTTTATTTAAATACAAAATGGATTTTGATTTATCCTCTTCAGTTGGGACTAATATCTTACTAGTATAAACGAGTTTTGATAAACTATGTCCACTGACAAAGAATCAGTAAGCTCTGAACTATGAATAGATATTATTATTATGCATGTAGCATTTTTCGAATTAGAATCTCTATAGCTGATATTTATGGAAAATTTTTGGAAAAAATTTAATACATATTGTTTTAGGTTTCTTTTTTGTAACATTAGAGGTATGAAGGAGATTAAAAACTTAAAGTAAATAATTTACTTATTTCTCTAGTGTACATTTCCTCTGAATAGATCTTATTTAAAAAATAATTTATTTTAAATTAAATTCAGACATATCTACTTTAACTGAACACATAAGTTTTCTGCAATTTTAATATTCATTGGGATAAACTTAAAAATAATTTTTAAAAACTTAAATCGAAAAACAAAGAAACACAAATTTTATTAACATACAGTAATATTTTATGCTCTAAGCATAATTTCTGAGAGAAATGATTAGTTTAATATAGGATTCTAATTGTGTAACATTGTCGAGTAAACTGTTATAATCCATCAAATATTTTCCTTTTATACTGAATCACTTATTTCTAAATTAAGATAAAACTCTATTTAAAAGTTATTGGAATAAAATTACTATACGAAATAAAATCAATCTTTAAACTTCGATTAAATTAAATCATTAAACTTTGATTAAATTACTACACAAATTTTCTACAAGTAAATATAAAAATAATATGCGTTATCATCTGCACTTATCATTTCTAGAGTATTACGCTTCTCAGAATATGTAAGTTTTACTGTAATGAAATAATAAAAGTTTAACATTTTAGAAAAGTATAACTTTAATAATTTTAAAAGTATAATTTAACGCTAGCGGTTTTTTGTCAAGGTAGGGAAGGGAAGATGAGCCCCAAAATGAATTCCTTATTTAAATATTTTGCAATTTTTTACTACTAAAAGACTATTTACAGCCTTACATCTTATAAATTGCACTGCAGCAGAAAAATTTGATTGCTTCAAATTTTTATATCGTATCTATTTATACTCTTCCTCGGTTCTAGGTGTAGTGGTGTTATCACAAGCAGATTGTTAACTAAATATTTCGGAATTAATCAAATGTTATTTTATATTAAAAGAATAAAATAAATATTTTGTTTACTAATCAAGTGAATACTCTATAAAACCGAGGTCTTACAAGCAAATATGTGTTTGAATAAGTTAATTAAATGTAACACAACCAACGAATATTTTACGTAATATCATACTTAGATATTTATTCACAACGGAAAGGAAGGGAAGTACTATAAAAATTACATATTTAAAATTACTCGTTTCTTACCATATTCATAAAAATACATAAATTACCTTTTATATTTATCATTCCTGTAACATCATTTTTGCCACTGATTACAAATTTTAAAATAATAAATAATAATAAAAGCATATCACCTTATAGAAGCTTTATTTTCCCATTCTTGGAAACACAATTTCACATTATTTGTTTTAATTTAAAAGTAGAAATGAATACTGGAATAAATAATAAATTTCTAATCTGAAATTTCTCTAAATTTTCATTTCTAATTCTTAACTTTAATGTTTCATAATGAAAATAACACTGTAGTAGTAGGAGATTTTGATTGCTTGAAAATTTTATATTGCACTTATTTATATTGATAATGTTTTGACTGTCTTTTATCCGGAGTTATTATATGCAGCTTGTTAATAATACAGATCTGAATAAATTTCAGAATAAATCACGTACAAAAAATTTTCTTGCTTTTCTGTCAAAAATATATATTTAGTCTTTATAGTATTGGTGTTGCATACTTATTTTTACTTTTCTTCAAAAATCTAAATGATTTTATTTTATAAATAATCATAAAGAACTCAAGTAAACATATTAACAGTCAAGCTGAAAAAAATGTTCATTAAAAAGCATTTTTTTTGCTTAATCAGAAACGTAAACATTCCGTTCTCTTTAAAATAATTCTTGTATGAGTTTTATAATACCATTCTAATTCTAAAAAATTGTGTTTCTAATTCCAAATAACATATTTTTAAACAATCAGTATGATACATTAATTGAAAAAAGAAAAAATATTTTATCTCCTGACGAATTGTAAAATATATTAACTGAAAACGAAGTTTTGAAATCAAATTGAAGTTAATTACAGTTCTTACTTCATAAAAAAATATGTTTATTTAAGTTTTGAATAAAAACATAAAAACAACTGTAAGACACAGAAATTTTTGAAAAATTTAGCATGTCATACGCTAATAAAATAAAAAATTGTACTTGTTAAAACACTTTAAATTCAAGAAATGAAAAATACAAAACATTTCACTTTGATATATATAGTTTTTAATTTATACATTGCAAAAAATTATTTTCGGGTAAGAGAATTTTTTTCTTTATTGACAGCTATTTTATGTTTCAAGAAATATATATTTTACTTTAAGAGGAAAAGCAATTTTTTTTAAAGTCAGAGTTTATGAAAGAATTCCTGAAAAGTTAGTATCTAATATGAGCTTGACTTTTTCATAAATGCACGAAGAAAATTAGCATTCATGATGAAACTATTTCAGCTGATAAAGTATTATGTACTTTTAAGTTCAAGAATGGAAAAAAAGGCAAAAATTTGGTATTTTGTTTGTGGTTTAAAATATATAACGTATGAACGTTAACATAGAAAATTATCAATCAACCACATATCAATTACATTTTTTTTCAGTTTAAAGGGTGAAAACCTAAGTTTAAAATGGCAGAGACTTGTTTTGCCATTTAAACTTTACCAGATAATCAGAGAAGTCTGTTAGGAACTTCACAAACACAATAAAAATTGAAAACTAGTCTTATTAATGATGTTATTTACCGAAGAAGTCTATAGTTTGTCCGAAAGGCATACGGAAAAAGTTATGAAATCGCTACATAGTCATTTTCATTCTTCAATTTCATTATGAATGGGAAACTGGTTTGCATAAAATATCATAATTTCTTTGGATATATATATCTATTCTAAAATAAAAAACTTGCTCCAAATAATCTGTTAAACTTTTTAGTTGTGATGTTATGCCTGACCATAAAGATATGGTTCAGCATATATGATTAAGGTGCCTATAATTTAATTATGTATTACCTTTTTATGTTCATAAACATTAAAGAAATATATAGATTGCAAACTTAATGAATAATTCTTCAACCTAGAAGCACTCTTCATCTTACAATTTAGTGTATATATTTTTTTTTCTGTAATGTAATTTATTTGTTAGTTTATTGAATGATATACACATAAATATCTTCCCTAAAATGTTTATAGTTTAACATTTTTGATATACTCAAATTTTCAAGAGACTTTTTCCAATTAAATGTAATGTAAATCTACGCTAAACAAATTGAAACTCTAAATTAGTTTAAAATTAATACTCTTTTTATCGACTTCTATAAAAATGTTTGTCGATGTTAAAGATAGGTTTTAAGAGTGTTTATAAATATTTTAGCTCTTATGATTCAAAAGTTTACTATAGTTAGTAGAAAAACCAACCCTCTTAAAATGTTTCCAAGGACATTTTTATATTGTACATCAATAATAGTACATTTATAGCACTATTTTATAATGTAAACATTTATAATTTTTTGTATCTAATTTATATAGTTTTCTCTTTGAAACACTTCAGTGTTCTGTTTTTATTAATAGGTTTAAAAGTTAGGACGACTTTAGGTAATTTGCTTTCTTAATGTTTCTTAATGTGCTTTACTCCCTTTCTTTAAATATTTTGTACTATGATTTCCACTTGAATAATATGTACCAATCCTTATAGTATTTCCTGCTATAATTAATATGTAATATCTAAATCATTCCCTCAATAATTTTTTCTCTCTAATTTATATAATTTTCTCTTTAAAACACTTCAGTGTTCTGTTTTTATTAATAGGTTTAAAAGTTATGAGACCTATAGTAATTTATTTTCTTAATATTTTTTTAATTGTTTTTTACTCCTTTTCCTTTAAAAATTTTGTACTAAGATTTCCACTTAAATAATATCTACCAATCCCTATAGTCTTCTTTGATGTAATTAATATGTAATATCTAAATCATTCAGTCAATAATTTGTTCTAATTTATATAGTTTTCTCTTTAAAACCCTTCAGTGTCCTGTTTTTATTAATAGGTTTAAAAGTTATGAAACCTATAGTAATTTATTTTCTTAATATTTCTTAATGCGTTTTACTACCTTTCCCTTAATTATTTTGTACTATGATTTCCACTTAAATAATATGTACCAATCCCTATAGTCTTCTCTGATGTAATTAATATGTAATATCTAAATCATTCAGTCAATAATTTGTTCTAATTTATATAGTTTTCTCTTTAAAACACTTCAGTGTCCTGTTTTTATTAATATGTTTAAAAGTTATGAGACCTATAGGTAATTTATTTTCTTAATATTTTTTAATGCGTTTTACTACCTTTCCCTTAATTATTTTGTACTATGATTTCTACTTAAATAATATCTACCAATCCCTATAGTATTCCTTGCAATAAATAATCTCCAATATCTAAATCATTACTTTTTTTTAAATACTATGGCTTATCATAATAAATCAAGGAGCAAAATAAAAATTACTTTCCTACTATTTCTTAAAGAGACATTTCTAAAATTTAATATTGTTTAATCAACTAAATAGAAGACGAATTTTCGATATTAAAGAATCGATAAAAGAGGATATTAAACCATCGATAAAAGAGGAGAAAGACAAAAACATAGAGTTTTAAATAATTTACAATTATTGCATGTTATTACTGCCTACTATGTTAGATACTAAGGTCTATCATAATAAATCAAGGAGCAAAACAAAAATTACTTTAGTACTATTTCTTAAAGAGACATTTCTAAAATTTAATATTGCTTAATCAACTGAGTAGATGGCAAATATTCAGTATTAAAGAATCAATAAAAGAGGATCATAAACCATCCATAAACGAGGAGAGAGACAAAAACATAGAGTTTGAAATGATTTGCAATTATTGAATGTTATTACTGCCTATTGTGTTAGAGCACTAATCAAAGTTCTACTAATAATCCTGTACAGTATGTTTTATGCGAATGAATTTCTGAAATGTTAGAATTATACATCACGGACTGTCAATCAATAGTAATGGTCTTCTAAAACCCATAATTTATGGCTTCATTTGTTTACAAACTCCATGTAAAGGGTAGTTGATTATACGAAACACTCATTGCGTGTTAAGTTCTTGAAGTCATAAAGGCATATCCTGCATATACTAATAAGAGAACAATCAAACTTTTTAGTTCTATATTTATAATGATATATTTATAATGATGATGTTTTAGTAATAGATATCGTGAAAAATAAAACATTTTTGATGTAGAATTGTGTAAGGATAAAAAAAAATATTTATCTTTTAAGAGGTAAAAGATAGAAAATGAATACAGGAAATTCACTACTCAAAGGTAATGTTAGCAATGTGAAGTGCCAGACCTTATTTTAGTATTTTATTCTTTACATCCAAATGTGCATAGGGTTTAATTTTATTTGAAACGCAGCAGAATGAATTAGTGTTTATGCAATTATATTACAATGCAAATTTTGAAAGTTTCACTACCGTATAAAAAACACTTTTTATGTGTTGAAGGAGGGGAATCGTATGTAAGCTCGGTGACTGTTTCGTTAGCTGTAGCAAATGTTGCTCACAGCATTACTTTAACCATTTACAGTCCACTGTTCCCAAAAAGGAACATAATATTAATAAAATTATTTAAAATTAAATTTTATCAATACTGATACAAAAAAATAACAAATGTAGTAAATGGAGTACTCCATTTTTTAAAGTAAAAGTATATTTCTATGATTAATAGAAAAATTATAAAAAATCATAAAAATGACCCTTTTCATAATTTTCTACAGAGCACATGTTAAAAATTCCCATAAATGTACAAAAACCTCTAATGCTTCTAAAATTCGATTGGTATCCTTAAAACAACTTTAATTTATTTTAAAAATATGAAATTCGACATTAATAATCAGAAACATACCTGGAATAATTTATTAATTATTGATGTTCCCAATTGGGAACAATGGACTGTTGCCACTATACTCGACGAAATAATTTCCTCTACGGAGAGAATTTCTTGAAAGGGGTAGGAAATGAAGGGGAATTCCCTAATTTTATGAAAGAGCATTTGAATTCTATAAGCAGTCTAGTACGTTCGCTTCTCAGATATTATTTTGAAAGGTGTTAAAAGTATTTTTTGTCTGTGAACTACAAGTTACAACCGCTTTTTTAAGAATTGCACCAAGGAAAGTTAGGCCTCACCCTGGAACGAAAGTTTACAGCCCTATATCACAGAGAAAAAATGATGGCCATTTTCTTGTACAAACAACACAAGGTAGATGTGCACATTAAATACAAGATTAGTCTGCAAAGAATGCAAGAAAAAATTGCATCGCCATTGATTTCCAATATATCATGGCATAAAGGTATAAACTCATGTTTTTGATATTTGTTTAAGAAAATGTTTTCATTTAAATATATAATTTTTAAACTTTATTGATATGTCTTTAAATTAAAAAATAAATTTTAAATTCATTCTAATAATTTTTCTCTATTCTTTAATAATTAATATATACATCATTCTACTCAATTTATGAATCCAGTCTATAGTCAGAAGTGGCCAATGTTCCCAATTGGGAACATCATTAAAATCGTAAAAGGAATTTTTTTCCAAAATTAAATGACGAACATACTTTAACTGAAGCATTAGAAGGCAAGATATGCAACAAAATAAATTAAAAATATGTCTGGATCTAAATTCGGCTTGTAAAAGGTTAATCTGTAAGTAAGAGTAGTATGTTTTGTTCAAATAATAAGTAAGCTTTTTAACGAAGCCTTTTGGACTTGTCATAGTTTTATACTGCACCTATCATGTACACCGATTCCATTGCTATCCTTTACATAAATGCACTCTGCTTTACCGGTAGGACAGTTAACATGTAATTATTCTTAATTTATGGAAAATTAAATTCATACTTAAATAAAATTTAGAGTGAAAAATAAATAAAACAAAATAACAGTATTTGAAAAAAACCTACACAAGAAACAAAAATAAAGTTCTAAAGTTAATTGCAAATATAATTTATTTATGTTACATATTTAATTTTTCAAAAAAAGATAACAATAAAAAAGATATATATTAAAGGGTCTCATACTTTGTAAAGTTGTCTTGGTGCAAGCCTCCTTTACAAAGTGAAAAAAAGTGCATCCGTTTCAATACACCATACTAACAATGTTACATAAAGATTTATAAAAAAATTCAAGACATGCTTTAATGCTTGCAATATAAAATAATTCGTCTAAAATAATACAATAGAATTTTTTAAAATATATTTATATGGTACATTAAAGTCTTTACGATAATTGGATTTAAAGGATTAGGTATTTCCTTACAACTTAACTTAAAGAGATTAGAAAACTACCTGATAATAAGAAGTAATGATACAGAAACTGTTTTGATATAAGATGTAAAAAATTCATGAAAGCTAATAATAATGTAAATGTAGATTAAATTGAAAATAACAAGACTTTAAAAATCAGCTAAATTTTTAACTATTTGTATGATATTAATTCATTTTACAGTTAACACATATAAGAAAAACAAAAGAAAATTTATACTTTTCTATTGATCAGGATGTGGGAAATTAAGTCAGGATTCATGTAGCATATATATATATATATATATATACATATACAGACACACACATATATATATATATATATATATATATATATATATATATATATATATATATATATACTTATACAGACACACACATATATATATATATATATCTATAGATAGATATACATATGTATATCTATATCTATCTCTCTATATATACATATATATATATATATATATATATATATATATATATATATAAATATACATATATATATATATATATATATATATATATATATATATATATATATATATATATATATACATATATATATATATATATATATATATATATATATATATATATATATATATATATAATATATATATATATATGTGTGTGTGTGTGTGTGTGTGTGTGTGTGTGTGTGTATAATACATCAAAATTATTACCTCTAAAACTGTTATTTGAAATTCTTCTTTTTCCCCTTCTCATTTAATACCTAATTTTCCAGGCATAAAATGTCAGATAAAGGAGTGTTCTGCGACTTTTACTCGTCTTTTACTCATCTTTTACTCATCTTTTTACTCATCTTTTAAAACAAATTTTTGTCTCAATGATAATTATCTGTCCACTATTTATGAATTCTAGCAGTTCTAGGATAATGTTACTGAATATACAATAATTAAATTGTTGGCTGTGTGTTTTTCAGTTAGTTTAAATAAACAAGGTAAACTCTGGCCTTGCATAAAGTGCTAATTCATCTTTAGTGTTATGGGAACAAATTCACTTGACTCACTCGATGTGACACCGCAATCAGTGAGAAATGTGTACATTTTATGAGCATTTTATGCAGAGATGTTGTATTCTAAAAACGATTGAAAGGCATATGCATTTTGATTATAAAAAATGGGAAATTCCGCCACGTTGGGCTTCTTTTTCGGAGGTCATGATTACAACTGAGTTATTTTCCCAAGTAAACCATGGTAATTAAAATATGAGTTCAATATCCCGTGTAATTGGTAAAGAATATGTCGCATTGTTATGTATATATATATATATATATATATATATATATATATATATATATATGTGTGTGTGTGTGTGTGTGTGTGTATATATATGTATATATATGTATATATAAATATATATGTATATATATTATATATATATATATATATATATATATATATATAGAGAGAGAGAGAGAGAGAGAGAGAGAGAGGGAGAGAGAGAGAAAGAGAGAGAGAGAAAGATAGATAGATAAATAGATCTATAGATAGATATAGATATATAGTGAGACAGAGAGGCAAACAGAGAGCAATAAATTTAATTAACTCCTTCTTTTTACCATCATTTTGTTATCCCATATATAATAATAGCCTAAATTATCTGTTCATCTGTCCTCGAATTTATGAAACTTTTAGACCTGTAAGGGATAGATTCATCCATATTGGATTTTTGATGAGTTGTTGTTAGCAAAATTTAAAGCAAGTAAAGTTTATTTTCTGCTAAACTATCGATTCGATTATAAAATAAATTTGTATAAATATGCTTCATATCACGGCAAAAAAATATTTTATGAGCATTTTATGCAGAGATTGTATTCTAAAAACGATTTAAAGGCATATCATTTGATTATAAAAAATGGGAAATTCCGCCATTGGGCTTCTTTTTCGGAGGTCATGATTACAACTGAGTTATTTTCCCAAGTAAACCCATGGTAATTAAAAATATGAGTTCAATATTTAATTGGTAAAGAATATGTCTGCATTTTATGTGTATATATATATATATATACGCAAATATATATTATATATATATATATATATAATATATATATATATATATATATATATTTATGTGTGTTTTATTGTGTGTATATATCTGTATATATGTGTATAAAATATTATATATATATTTATATATATATATATAGAGAGGAAAAAAGAGAGAGAGAGGGAGAGAGAGAGAAAAGAGAGAGAAAGATAGATAGATAAATAGATCTATAGATAGATATAGATATATAGTGAGACAGAGAGGCAAACAGAGAGCAATAAATTTAATTAACTCCTTCTTTTTACCATCATTTTGTTATCCCATATATAATAATAGCCTAAATTATCTGTTCATCTGTCCTCGAATTTATGAAACTTTTAGACCTGTAAGGGATAGATTCATCCATATTGGATTTTTGATGAGTTGTTGTTAGCAAAATTTAAAGCAAGTAAAGTTTATTTTCTGCTAAACTATCGATTCGATTATAAAATAAATTTGTATAAATATGCTTCATATCACGGCAAAAAATATTGTTGTTTTTAAAACGTACGAAATCTTCTTCTTTCCCTCTTTTCAAGCACTTATTACAAGCCTTTTATTCTGGTTAAGAGCAGGCCATTAAATTCTTCACTTTATCATATCATAAGTAGATCAAAATTACATATTTTTCTAGCATTATTACCTCATTTCTTTAGACATCCTTTTAATCATTTCATATCTTAAATTATTTAAATATTGTCTGCATTATTTTCATGCATTTCATCACTAAATTTAGATATTACGCAAATAATTTTATTTTATATTTGGCTTAAATAATAAATTAGGTACAAATGTGATAATTTTAAATCGAATTATCGATTCAAAATCTATTATTCTTTATTGAAATGTGCATTTTATCACTGGCATTAACAAAAAAATTCTATCTGCCTCCATTGCGTAGTAAAAAAATATTTTCATTCCTTTACTTCTATCAAATACTGTGGAAAAAAATGGGAAGAACTTAACGACAATTTCGACAAAATTGAATTATCTTTCTAAATGGTTTCAACTTGTTTCTAAACTGCATTCACAGTATCAGGAGACTTTAGAGCAGTATGAAGATAAAGAAATATTTCAGGGTGTAACAGACAATTCTGAGCCAAAAATCAAACCATTTTTTTTACGTGCCTTATAGAGTACTTTACAATTCTGAAAAATTAAAAATTACACTGATCCCGTCATAATACGTGCTATAGACTAGTTATTATATTCATTTCATTGTTTTTCAGTTTTATTTGCTTAATAAATTGAGAAGAGATTCAGTTGAAATCTAATCATTAGGAACGATGAAACTAAAAAATGAAATCACCGAAAAAAGAAAACCAACATCTATAAATAAAATACTTGTTTTTGTTTAGTTTAGAAACGGTTTCCAAAGTCATTTCCTGTAACAAACATAAACAGATCAAGGTACGTCACTTACTTTTTTCTGGGGGACGGGAAGGAAAAAGCGAAATGTTTCTCACTTCTCGTGTTTTCTGGCACCACTTTAGTTAAGCGTATCGCTGTGGAATGTTTATTCCTCCATAATATTACTAATGCGTAATTTTGCTATTAGTTTTTTAAGATAAACTGATTTAAAATGATTTATAGACTTCCGTTAACGATATATTACAAATATGTTATACTAATAGTATTTTATTTTAGCTTGATGTATTAATATTTTTTTAGGTTGTTGACAATTCTATTTCATTTCGAGGTCTTTATGGAACTACTTTATTAATGTCTTATAAACACGAGTCCTTATATAATAAAAATTGATAGTTTATTTTTATATTATATTTTATAAACTGTTTTTGACTTCTAGTGTTTTCTGACACCACTGTAGCTACTTGTATCACTGCATAAGAAATATTCCTGATTACTATTTCTAATAAATTATGTTGAAAGCAATAGTTTGAACAAATTCTTTTAAAATGCTTAATAAATCTCAACGATATATTACAAACCTGTTATACTAAAAGGTGTTTAGCCTTCTGTATTCGTATTTTTGAATGCTTGCAACATTTTTATTACAAACCTGTATCTTTTCTGATTTACTCTATTGGTATCATATATCCCAGTGTCCTTTAAGTAACATTAAGTTATTTTATATAATAACTATTGTTAGTTTTTTTTATATTATATTTTAGAAATTGTTTTGACTTCTAGTGTTTTCTGACACTACTGTAGTTATGTATATCGCAGTTCAAGTGCTATTCAAGAATAATATTACAAATGAATTATGTCGCCAGTATATTTATTTAGACAAATTCTTTCAAAATGCTTTATTAGAATGCCGCCACAGATATATTCAAAAATCGTACTAAAAGGGTTTTACTATAAACTTCTGTATTAATATTTTTGTACGGTTATTGGTAGGTGGATCATATTTCTGAATTTTTCTAGAATTACTTTTCGCTATTAGTTTTTTAATATGAACTGATTAAAGATGATTTATAGATTTCCGTTAACGATATATTACAAACATACTATATTAACAGTGTTATAGTTTAGTCTGCTGTATTAATATTTTTTATTATGTTTGTGACAATTCTATTTAATTTCGAGATCTTTATAGAATTACTTTATTAATGTCTTATAAACCAAAGGCTATAATATTATATTTAGTTATTTTTGTATAATAATTTTGTATAATAACAGTTAAATTTTTATATAATATTCTAGAAATTATTTTTGACTTCTAGTGTTTTCTTACACCACTGTAGCTACTGGTATTAGTGATCAATGACTATTCCTGATTAATATTTCTGATGAGAACTGTTACCAGTAATTTTTTAGACAAATTCTTTTAAAATGCTTAACAAATTTTAGTGAACGATATATTACAAGCCTGTTATATTAAAATGTGTTTAGCCTTCAGTTAACGTATTTTTAAATGTTTGCGACATTTTTATTACAAACCTGTATCTTTTCTGATTTACTCTATTGATATCATATATCCCAGTGTCCTTTAAGTAACATTAAGTTATTTTATATAATAACTATTGTTAGTTTTTTTTTATATTATATTTTAGAAATTGTTTTGACTTCTAGTGTTTTCTGACACTACTGTAGTTATGTATATCGCAGTTCAAGTGCTATTCAAGAATAATATTACAAATAAATTATGTCGCCAGTATATTTATTTAGACAAATTCTTTCAAAATGCTTTATTAGAATGCCGCCACAGATATATTCAAAAATCGTACTAAAAGGGTTTTACTATAAACTTCTGTATTAATATTTTTGTACGGTTATTGGTAGGTGGATCATATTTCTGAATTTTTCTAGAATTACTTTTCGCTATTAGTTTTTTAATATGAACTGATTAAAGATGATTTATAGATTTCCGTTAACGATATATTACAAACATACTATATTAACAGTGTTATAGTTTAGTCTGCTGTATTAATATTTTTTATTATGTTTGTGACAATTCTATTTAATTTCGAGATCTTTATAGAATTACTTTATTAATGTCTTATAAACCAAAGGCTTTAATATTATATTTAGTTATTTTTGTATAATAATTTTGTATAATAACAGTTAAATTTTTATATAATATTCTAGAAATTATTTTTGACTTCTAGTGTTTTCTTACACCACTGTAGCTACTGGTATTAGTGATCAATGACTATTCCTGATTAATATTTCTGATGAGAACTGTTACCAGTAATTTTTTAGACAAATTCTTTTAAAATGCTTAACAAATTTTAGTGAACGATATATTACAAGCCTGTTATATTAAAATGTGTTTAGCCTTCAGTTAACGTATTTTTAAATGTTTGCGACATTTTTATTACAAACCTGTATCTTTTCTGATTTACTTTATTGATATCATATATCCCAGTGTCCTTTAAGTAACATTAAGTTATTTTATATAATAACTATTGTTAGTTTTTTTTATATTATATTTTAGAAATTGTTTTTACTTCTAGTGTTTTCTGACACTACTGTAGTTATGTATATCGCAGTTCAAGTGCTATTCAAGAATAATATTACTAATGAAATATGTCGCCAGTATATTTATTTAGACAAATTCTTTCAAAATGCTTTATTAGAATGCCGCCACAGATATATTCAAAAATCGTACTAAAAGGGTTTTACTATAAACTTCTGTATTAATATTTTTGTACGGTTATTGGTAGGTGGATCATATTTCTGAATTTTTCTAGAATTACATTTCGCTATTAGTTTTTTAATATGAACTGATTACAGATGATTTATAGACTTCCGTTAACGATATATAACAAACATACTATATTAAAAGTGTTATAGTTTAGTGTGCTGTATTGATATTTTTTATTATGTTTGTGACAATTCTATTTAATTTCGAGATCTTTATAGAATTACTTTATTAATGTCTTATAAACCAAAGGCCTTAATATTATATTTAGTTATTTTTGTATAATAATTATTAACAGTTAACTTTTTATATAATATTCTAGAAATTGAATTTTGACTTCTAGTGTTTTTTGACACCGCTGTAGCTACTTGTATTGCTTAGCAATGATTATTTCTGATTAATATTTCTGATGAGCACTGTCGCCTGTATTTTTTTGGACAAATTCTTTTAAAATGCTTAATAAATCTCAGTTAACGATATATTACAAACCTGTTATATTAAAAGTGTTTAGCCATGTGTTTCATTCGCATTTTTATATGTTCGCGACATTTTTATTACAAACCTATATTTTTTATAATTTACTTTATTAATGTGATATACCCCAGAGTTGTTTAAATAACATTCAGTTATTTTATATAATAACTATTGATAGTTTAATTTTATATTATATTTTAGAAATTGTTTTTGATATCTAGTGTTTTCTGACATCACTGTAGCTACTTGTAGCGCACGTAAAATGCACTACGATGAGCTACTCGCTTTCCGACCTTCCAATATTCAATGACGATTTTGTCGTTTTCGATATCGTTTATCAGGCAGTTTTATCGTTCCGCAAGTGCTGTTCCTTTTGAATCGGTCCGATATTTTGAGAGCTATCGCTACTCGCGTTGTTTACTTTGGATAAATAAATTATATTCTTTTAATACAGTTGTTACATGGCTTTAGTTTTAAATTCATTATTTATATAATATTTAAATACACTCATGTCCATAAATTAAGGATAATTCAGAATCACACAGAAATTGAGCTCTAAAATAAAAATTTCACCTGTAGAATTATCACACACATCTTGAAGAAGAATATGCAAATTACAGGAAACCACCAGATGGCGCGGATAGTACGTCACAATGACGAGAGTGTATGAAAGGTGTATATAAGGAATGGTAGCAAAGAAGTAAAATTGTTCACAAGCGCTTTAAAAGCCTTTCAGTGCAATAACCGCATAGTTATGGCACAAAGGAAGCATTTGGATGATTTTTTACGTGGTAGAATTATCGGACGACTGGAATGTGGACGTTCCCAGCTGGAAGTATCCGAGGAACTTGGAATCGCCCAGAGTGTCATATCCAGGCTTTGGCAACGATTCAAACATGATGGTAATGTGAGTAGATGTTACAGCACAGGTCGCCCCCGAGTTACTCCGCCGAATGATGACCGGTATTTGGCAGTTACTGCCAAAAGAAACAGACGGAGCACAGCATCAGACCTGTCTCGTCAGCTCTCTTCAGCTACCGGTACGACAGTTTCAAGGCAGACCGTGTACAGACGCTTAGGAAACATTGGTCTATATGCTCGTAGGCCTGTCAGATGTGTTCCCTTACCGCAACTCACTGTCGCCTGCGATTATGCTGAGCATGCATTGTGGACACCGCAACAGTGGTCTTGTGTGATGTTTTCCGACGAGTCCAGGCTCAGTTTACATTCTGATTCTCACCGGATTTTCATATGGAGAGCGCCAGGTACCCGTTACCACCAAGAGAACACCATTGAACGACACCGTTACGGTGGTGCAGGATGGCTCGTTTGGGGAGGAATTATTCTTGGTTCCAGAACTGACCTGCATGTTCAGAGTGTAACGATGACAGGCCACATCTATCGGGATGTCATTCTGGAACAACATGTACGTTTGTTTCGGGGCGCCATGGGTCCTGAATTTCTTTATATGGATGACAACGCCCGACCTCACCGTGCAAACATTTTAGACGAATGCCTTCAATCGGAGGATATCACCCGTATGGATTGGCCAGCATACTCACCGGACTTGAATCCAATAGAGCATGTGTGGGACATGCTTGGCCGACGAATTGCAGCCCGTCAACCCCCCCCCCAACTGTCTATCGGAACTTCGGAGGGCATTGCTTGATGAGTGGTGTAATTTTCCCCAAGATCAGATTGATAATCTGATACTCAGCATGCGTAGGCGTTGTAACGCTTGTATTGCATCGTCCAGGAGACATACTCCGTATTAACCATCATACTAACCATGTTATACTGTTTTCTGTAAATAGGTTCTTTTTTAAAATTTGCTCCAGGGAGTAAAAATCGCAATTTTTATTAATTATGTCAAACATATAGCATCTTTTTTGCTCTTTACCTTTTGTTTAATAAATAGACTTTACAAATAATTCAAATTTGTTTTTCTTTTGTCTCTTTCATTGCCTGAACTTCATTATCCTTAATTTATGGACATGAGTGTACTTAGATTTCTAACGAATTAATTGACACATTCTGCTCAGATTTAAATGTTATGCTATTCTTACTTGCTTGATCAAAAAATGCAATTTTATAGTAGATTGCTATTATTACTGTTTGATTTTTACACCTTTTATATTAAGTTTTCATCTGCAATAAGTTATAAGTTTATTTATCACATATTGTTGCTTTTGAAAGCAAATTACTGAATATATCAAATTGTGATTTAAGATTGTTTAATAAATATAAAGAGATAAATTTAATAAAGAAAAAATAATTTGGTAAATGTGTTAATAGCTAAAATTAAACATTGTTATAAAAGGAAATGAAAAAGTCAAAAATAATTACATAAAATTAGAAAAGAGCAATTAAAATTGAAAACGCTTTTATTCGTATTTTTTTAAATATATTATTCCTTTAAACAAAAATCATTTTAATTATTACAAGATATGCAGAATTTTAGCAGATTTAAGAGAGTTACAGAAAAAAAAATTATAATTTTTATAATAGAATAATAAAAAACAACACCATGAATCGAACCCGAGGCTGAAAAATGCTAGCGCAACGAGGTAACACTACGCATAAACGACTCACACTTAGAGTGTTAAATTGATCTTTTCACGTAAAAAGAGGCTGAGACAAAGCTTCAGTGGCATACCATCGGTGGAAAGAATATAAGAAATCGGTGCCTAGTATTAGCATCCAATGTTTTTAAAATGTGTGCAATGAAACAGAGTCAAAATTTACTTTTCTAATAATAATTGTTGTACTAAGTCTATAAAAGGTACTACTTCATTATAAAACTTGTGCGAGCTTACCGCCATCTTTAAATGAAATGATATTGGTAGAATGGAAAAATTGCTTTCTAGACGACACGATACAGTTTTGTCGTTGCATTATTTACCGACCGATACAGACGTTGTCGTGTCGGTAAGTATGAAAGTGCTCTAAAGTCAATTAAATCGACCTCTCTGCACTATTCTCTCTAAAAAACTCACTTTCAACATCTCCTTTGTCTAAGTCCGTGTTTAAACTCGACTAGAAGGGTGATTCTTAAATCCCTCCTTCTAATGTGGGTTTAGGTTCCATCTCATTCCTTCCTTTGTCAAGAAGTCAGGAAAACACTGGACTTTTTTACACTGCAGTATTAACTGTCCGTTACCCTTTTGTGGCGATAGGGCGTTTCCTACTCTTTGTAAGTAAATGATTTGAGTAATGGAGAGACATTTACCGTGAGTATAGTATATATGACAATTAATCCTTGCACTCGAATAAATTGGGATTATCCCATTGCAAGTGTGCACCATTTGCAAGATTACTTATAAAGAACCAAAATATGTATAATTATGAATGCCTTAGCCTAACACAGTTGATTAAGGATAATCAGGTTTTTGTTATGTTTGTATAATAAATAACCACTGATTAGCTTTATCAACTCTGAAACCAATCATAATCATGCGATATAGATAAAATACTTTTAAATTTTCAAATGATTTTGGGTTATACTTTGCAAAGATATAGATTAGCCAAGAAATGTAGAAAGCAAATTAAAGACTGTGAAAAAAAAACCAAAATTTAACACATTTTCACTAGGATTTATTTCTTAAAAGCTTTTTTAATTACTTTAGCATGTCATTAAAATAAAAAGATATATAAAATGTGTCTCTAGGCCCGTTGAAAAACTAAAAGAAGGTTATATTTTCATTGGATTGACCTTGGATTACAGCCTGCCTAAAAATATTTTCGCACGCCGATTACCTTAATTTCCATCCAAAATTTTCTACAGATAGATTCCGTTTATAGAGAGGAGGAGGAAATTCCTTTAATTTCCTTTTTATTTATATTAACTATTTGAAAATATCAAAATCAAACTTCGAAAAAAATGAATGTATTCTATTTGTGTATGTGTATAGTAAACTGTTGTTATAAAAAAAACACTTTTTCTTTGTTAAGTCTATTTTGTTATTAAAACTTACAATTTGCTTTAAAATTTTTGTGTGTAATATTTACTTAAATTGATTTCAATTTATTTCGTTCTTTGTTTATTTTATTTAGTTTTATGTTGAAATGGTTCAGAAATTTGATTAAATAAATTATATTATACAAGGTAAATCCAATATAATAATATAATAAAATTATGACAGTAAAATAATCCTGAATAAGAAATATATTTTTTATTAATGAATTATTTATATTACTCTTAATGATATGATAATTTTTAATAATTTTAATATGCTATTCTATTGAACAGAATTATTAAGCTTTTGTACAACCATATAGTAAAAATATAAAAACAATAACATTTTTTATTAACTTTAGAAAGACCGCACTATAGATATAAAATTATATCCTCTGTTTAAGATTTCATTTGTATTCATTTTCTAAGCTATTTAAAAATATAGTGATATATTAACTATTTATTCACTATTTTGTAATAAGGAAAGGAAAAAAATTAGTTTTCGTTGTTAAAAATGTAGGAACTAACCTGTGTGGTTAAAAATGTAGGACTTTCCAGTACTCAATCACAAAATTAAATTTGAATAAAACATTTTACATTTATTTAAATCTCCTTTTAAATTAAGTAAAAAAAATTACTTTCTGCCTTAATCCTTTTATAAGTATTTTAGTATTACAAAAATAAATTACATTCATATATTGCTAAAGCATTTTAGTAAAATCTACTTTATTATGTCATAAAATAAAATACCTTTGTAGAAGGGAAAAAAAGTAATTTAATTCTTGAAATTTCAAATTCTTATGATTAGCTATTTTCCCCACCATTTGGTATTGTTATTAACAGTAAATGTGCTGAAGTAAGTTTTTTAAGCGTCAAAGATACTTTTAAGAGAAATTATTGTAACAAAACATTATATCAGGTCATTATATCAACTCTTTTATTCCCTTTCTAATCTATTCAACTAGGGAGGACTCGCGCCGGACCTCTGAGGCCCGAGAGTTATAAAAACATTCCACGCAAAATCACCCAATAGAAGTAAACTTCCCATATTTTTAGTAGCTGTGTTTTAGATAGCATGTATTCCCGCAATTTTCTCTAAATATTTTTTTCTCAGATAGAGATGTTTTTAATTTATTTGGGCTTCAGAGAGACGGTACATGTGCATATATTTTTGTCATGGGCATATATTTGACAATCGCATATATTTTTGTATTTTTATTTATAGTCTCTGGTCGGAGGAGGAGAGATGTTGTCAATTATACATAGTTATTTAGTTAAAATGATGAAATATAAATGTGAAATAAAAAGATGTGTTTTGAATTTTCAACTTGTGTGTGTGTGTGTTGTGTTTGTGCTTTCGGAATGATAATAATAAAAATCTACAATCCAAAACACTTTTAAAAATTAATATTTCAAATAATCCTAAATATATTTTAGACTTTTAATAAAGTAACATTTGACAATACAAATTTTCTGTTCAGCCTACAAAGCAATATTTTTTTTTTATTTTTCTCAGAAAAGTTGCATTTGGCTTTCGAGGTCCAGCGCGCGTTTTCTTGTGTTTCAGGGATGCACGCGTTCTTGATGGTTAAATGTATATCAACTTTATATCCACTACTTCGTAATAAGCGTAAATAATATTTTGATTTATTAAGGTAGTTAAAAATGTAGGTGGTACCAGTTTTCAGGAACAAAATTAAATAAACTATTTTACTTTTATACCTTAAACTTTTAAATATATTATAAATTTACAAAATTACATTTTATTTTAAATGAATAAAACATTTTAGTAAAATATTTAATTACTTTATTATATCTTAAAAAAACAAGCTTTTATAGAGAAGAAAATAAACATAGGATTCTTAAAATTTCAAATTTTATAGCCCTAGCTTTTCCCTAACATTTAATATTAAAGACATATTTTGAATAAAAGAAGTTTAAGCTTAAATAAAATAAAATGAATCATTTTATGATGCACAGTACAAACAATTTTATTCTTCTATACATAAAATATTATAACCCTGAAACACTTGTAATGAGAGAAAAGATCAAAATCTTAAAACTTTGAAATATTGATGGGAGAAAACGTGTGATAGCCAACACCCACTGGTTGCAAAGAAAACAGGCAGTGTTGTTTTTCTTGACATTCTAGTAAGCTTCTAGAGATAAAGCTTAGAATTTCGGAGTAAAAAATGAGAGAATGAAGGAAAAGTACAATTTTACAAGTGGCAGCCCGAAGTATTAAAGTTATTGGTTTCTTTAGAGATACTACAGATACTTTAAGAAAACATGTGCTACTATTGCAAATTCTTTGGAAATAATATAGGCGGAAAAGCTCTGGAGTTATCACTACGTCATTTTTGCTTAAATGTTCTCGGAGAGGATATAAGTGTACAAAATAGAATAGCTACATTCATCAGAAAAAATAGTCTAGGGTGCTGAAGTGATTTTTTTTATACGTCATACAACTTGTTAATATGTTTTTATATTGTGTGCATATGGTAAGCCAAAATATATCCAGTAACATAGGATATTGTATAAAAATGGAATTTAATAGATAATGCTTTTCAATAAAAATCTGAGGAACTTTTCCTGAAACACATAAAAAAAATTATTTGCTTCTTATTAAGAACAACAATATTATGGTAACTTTAATAAATTTCAAAGAGCTTCATTCTATCAATTAGATCTAAAATAAATTAGACTGTGTGAAATTTCTATTTTTATTTATTAATATTTATTACATCTTGTTTCAATGCTGTGTTGTAGTAATATTAAAATATTTCCAATATATCAGTTTTTAAAAAGAGAACATATATCTTTATAGAGGTTTATAATAATAATAAAATTTCATAGAAGAGGATTTGAATACTGGGAATGGAATTAATCAATATTACATTTGAAAATAAAATTGAGGAAAAAATATAGTTATTATTTTCTATTTTTATTGTTTTGAGCAGAATGAAACCTGGTGGCAATATTTTTAATCGTCATTTGGCAAAAGGGGCATAGAAAGTCAAAAAAGATTTACATTTGTAAACCATTAGAACATACGCAAAATGTACAGAATAGTAAATAGGTTTTTAATGAGAGGATTCAATGAGATACGGTGTCAAATCATCCACTATATGAATATAAATATAATTCAGAATATTTTGTTATATTTCAAAAATGATTGCAGGCAACACAAATGTTACGGAATAAAACATTTAAAGCGTAAGAATTCGAATACAGTTTCAAATTCATTAAATGTATAGCCAGTATGAAAATGAATCATTATTAATACCAATAATAATGAGAATTTATACATTAAATGACTTTAAAGTGGGTATTATATTAAAGTGTGCATTTTATGGTAGCGGAGAGAAAGATATAAATTAATAAAAAGTAATTCCAGAATCACTTTAAATATTGCAAACTATATGTTTCTGAATGAAACGTAATAATCAAACTTCTAATGAGAATTACTGCAGTTGAATTATCTTACTTCATTATTTTACATGTGTTTCTTTAAATAAAATGTTAACTAAACAAAATACACTCGCACACACACTTATATAAATACACCGAAACACATTTATATTTATTTATACAAAAATACATGTATATATATATATATATATATATATATATATATATATATATATATATATATATATATATATATATATATATATATATATATATATATATATATATATATATATATATATATATATATATATATATATATATATATATATATATATATATACATATAGTGAGTGAAATAATCCGCATTTTAAGTTTATGATGAATTAAATTCAAATATTTTTCTACATGTAAAATCATAAAAATAAAAAGTAATTAACAAAACATATTTCGATGTATAAACATATATTAAGTTTAGTGTTTCTAAATTCCCCAACAATGTTTAACACAAAACCACATTATAAAATTTATAATACCTATTAACAAAAAATAAGAAAAACAGAGAAAATAAATTTTTAAGAAATTAAACGATTTATATTATGAGTGGATGTTTTTAAAAGATGACATATTCCATTAAAAAGTTTAGTTTATGCAATATGCATAATTCAAAATTAATGCGCTACTTATTATATACTAATAAGTATATCTATGTATTTATCTAGAATTATATTTTTATATGTATATATGTGTATGCGTGAGAAAATGCTGAGACTTAAGTAATTTATCTAAAAAATTAATGAAAATGGAACAAATGATAAAAATGTCCAACAGAATACGTAAATGCTAAGTATTAATTTTAAATCCAATAGACAAAGAAATAATTGAATTCAAACAGTCCAGGCTAAAGATATTTTTATTCGAAGTATAAAACAGTTCTATTAATTCTCATTTAAACATGGCCTTTTAGCCATTTTCAGATACACTACAGAGCGTGGCAGAGCTGCACGTACAAACATCGCTTTCAAGTACGAATAAGAAGTGATATAGAGTTCTGTTGTCCTAGGATATATGACCGGATAAAGCTGATATTATGATTTTACCTTTATATTGATGCATGACCAAAACCAGAGGCGAAGGTTATAGTTTTAGAAAAAATACACGTCTTATGTCATTGTGAATGTGAATAAATATCTATGCTGAATTAACATGAAAAAAAATGAAAGTTAAATTTTGAAAACTCCCTAATATTTTGTATATAGACATACGGGAACACATATACTACTGTTTCTATTTCCATCCCTTTCTTACTCATCTCTCTCTCTGTATATATCTATATATGTCTATCTATCTATCTATTTATCTATATATCTATCTATCTATCTATCTATATATATATATATATATATATATATACACACATATATATATACATATATATACATACATATATATATATATA
>CM063498.1:126135541-126145541 GCA_032207245.1 Pardosa pseudoannulata
AAATGATTAGTAACATATGATTATTTAATATATTATCTCTATTTAAGACTTTAAATCTGTAATCGAACAATTTTAAACAAATTTTCAAAGAGACATTTGATCTACGTAAGAACTCATTTACAAACTATCCTTGTTAAAGAAACACATTGCTTCTCTTTAAAGACTTCAACAGCTGATGAAATCCAGTAGCATGCGCGACCTGATGCTGTTCTGTTAACACATGCCAGTAATTCGACTCTGGTAAGTAGATAAACTTATCCAATTTTTCACATACTCATTTAATGTATTGAACCTAAAGAAATAGCTGCTCGGAAATGATGTAAATAAAAACAATAATCAGTATGTAATTTGTTTTCATAAAATTTCCTGGGTTCAAATAAAGGATAAAATAGGTTAATTTTTATCGCTAAAGATGATATAAACATAAAAGATTTTTTGCTTGTTTACCTGTTTATATATATATATGTATGTATGTATATATGTATATATGTATGTATATATATATATATATATATATATATATATATATATATATATATATATATATATATATATATATATATATATATATATATATATATATATATATATATATATACATATATATATATATATATACATATATATATATATATATATACATATATATATATATATATACATATATATATATATATATATATATATATATATATATATATATATATATATATATATATATATATATATATATATAATATACATATATATATTATATATAATATAATATATATATATATCTATACAGTATATTTACATTATATATATATATATATATTATACATATTTATATATATATATATATTTATATATATATATACATATATATATATATATATTTATATATTCTTATATATATATTATATATATATTTATATTATATTATGATATATTAGTATATATATATATAATTCCATATATATATAATATATTTATATAAAATATATAATATATATAAAAATTAAAAAAAAATCTTCTTGTGAATGATGCACACTTTGTTGTTTTTCAGTTAAGTTATTAATATTAACATAATCTAGAACATTTGCTAATTAACTGTAATTTTTAAATTACGGTTTTTTGTTATTTCATATAAATTATAGCGGAATATTTCTTCGCCTTTGTAAACTATTTTAAAAATACTTATAATTATAATAAGTATAATTTAAAGGTGTTTAAAATATATATATTTGTATCTTCTTTTGCACTTACTTTCTTTGATGAAAATTCGCTTATATTATGTGGAAAATTTTATTAATAATATAGATAATTTATATTTATAAAATGAGTTTAATCACCATAATTAATAACTAGTGTAATAAATTGTACGTTTTTATCCCGACTGTTAACATAAGATACGCCAAAATTATGACTCAGAAGTGGAACCACACTTTCTTGTTTACTTTTGAATAAAAGAAATAAAAATTAAAAATACATAATTCTGATATTAACACTGCTTGCCACACTGATTTACCTTAAAAATCAATAAAAACATTACACTGTCGACAGCTTTTAGTTAATTAGATAGATCTAAAAACGCCGATACCGCGTCAGGAATCGAAAGTAAACGGACTACTACTATCCAGGTATTAAAGAATGAAAAGGGAGAAATCTGATTCGGTCGTTTCTCCTCAAGTTTCAAAACAAGGCAACGTGTTTGTGTGAAGAGTTTTCTCTAGAGTAGTCGATATTGTGTAGTAGACGCTTACGAAATCAGGATATTTGTAATTACCAAGAATTAAATTTCTGCGGAAGAATGAATATTTCATGCCCAGGAGAAAAATTCTACGCTCTCTTATAGCTTTACTGTAGTAATATTTATCTTAGTTCCCTACAAAATGATAGCGTAAAACCATTAAATATTCCGTGATGCATTTCTTATATTTATTCATTTTTAGAATATTATGTTTTGTATGAAAGTATGGAAATCATAATATACTATTGCATTTGTGTGTGAGTTTACTAATGAAATTATTTAAATGATTTACAATAGATTTCATAGTAGAGTAAGTAAGCATGAAAAGGAATTTTTTTGAGTTTGTAGCTTTATATATATGTATATATATATATATATATATATATATATATATATATATATATATATATATATATATATATATATATATATATATATATATATATATATATATATATATATATATATATATATATATATATATATATATATATATATATATATATATATATATATATGTATATATATATATATATATATATATATATATATATATATATAATATATATATATATATATATATATATATATATATACTATATATAATATATTCATATATATAGGTAGACAGAGGGAAGTAATATATCTTTTGAATATATAAACCATGATATATACATATACGAAAAAAATCTGTACCATATATATATATATGTATATATATATATATATATATATATATATATATATATATATATATATATATATATATATATATATATATATATATATGTATATATATGTATATATATGTATGTATATATATATATATATATAATATATATATATATATATATATATATATATATATATATATATATATATATATATATATATATATGTATATATATATATACATATATATATATATAATATATATATATATTATATATATATATATATATATATATATATATATATATATATATATATATATATATATATATATATATATATATATATATATATATATATATATATATATATATATATTCATATGAAGGTAGACAGAGGGAAGTAGATATATCTTTTGAATATGTTGCTCGAATAAACCATGATTTTGCTAGAAAGTAGACACTTACGAAACAAAATCTGTACCATTAACAAATATTGACTTTCTAAGAATAATTATATAGTGGGAAAAAAATCAATTGCTTCATTAATGGTTTTTCCAGGATAATAATTGTCTTTCCAGCATAAAAACACAGTTCTAAAATCAATAAATATTTTCTGTGAATTTATTTTCGTAAAATACCCTTCTTTGTTTTTTTTGCATAACCCCATGCATGTAATTTTATATTTACATTTAAAATTTAAATTACATATGTATAAATTATTTACAGCTACGTTCATTAGCTGATTATTAAAATGATTAGGGATTACATTTATATAATCATTCTGATTTGGAATATTGATTTTTATAACTGACTTAAAAGAACGGTAATTCACATACTTTGATTGTAAATTCTCGCCAATAGCTACAAATACTAGAAAAAGATTCCACATTCTTTGCTTACTTTTCTTTACCAAATAATTTTAAAACTGGGTTGTCTAATGATAATAAGAGCAGCATTCAATAAACTCTTTATTACTTAGATTATTTATCCAAGATTTAAAGCGTGTTTTGAAATGTTTACATAACCTATTTTTGAAGGGAAGAACATTGACTTGATACCTTTCGGTCATGGTATTTGTAAGAGGTTACAGTTTTGCATTTAAAGGTTAATAGTTAATGATTATAAAGATTTAGGAGATATGTATACAAAACCTTGCTGAGTGCATAAATGTATTTATACGGATGGTTAAATCTTCATATGCTTCATCTCATAAATATTTGAAACCTATCAGCAAAATTTTCATTTATAAAACTGGTATTGATACTATTAAAAGGTATAGATAAAACAAAAAGTTTCTTTGTTTATTCATTTCAAAAATCTTCATCTTTGTGAGAAAAAATTTCTGTATAGCTCAACTATTTTATATAACTTCTTTGTGTAACTTAGTTTCACTTCTTACTCTTCATCATGTGTTTAATATTTTTTTATTCCATTTCTCACTGCCGAATGATGGCCGATTGGTTAGGGTGCTGGCTTTCAATACCGGAGTTCGTGGGTTCGATTCCCTCAGTGGCATATATGTTCGTAGTCGTTCAGAATCGGCTCTAAGCTGTAGGTCCCGGTCTCATTAGCCCTCGTGTAGCAGAAAGTAGGCCGTAGCACTCCAAACCAAACCGAACAATTTCCCAATGAAAAAGTATACACGATGAGTTATTTTTATTCTATAGGTTATTGGTTATAAGCGAATATATGAAATTTAATTACAATTTTTTTAAATCTCTACACATTTAATAATTAAAGTCTGTTAGGACAAAGGTACTACAAGGTACATGGTGTACCTATTCGTAGTCTTTCTGTCATTACATTTATAGTTTTAATGCTCTCTAATTATTAGCCTAATAGGTGATTTAAAATGAATATAAAGTACACCTCTAAAATTATCTTGAATTTAAAATCTGATTTTTATAACTAGCTGAACCATTATATACTTTGCTTCAGCTAGTTTGTAAATTAGACATAAAGGTAGAATAGAAACGAAAAATTAATTAACTTTTCTCAAATGTATGTCACTCTTGCTTTTAATTCTCTACTAATTTTTAAGCATTAATTTTACAACTGGCAGTACTAAAAGTTAATAAGTACTTTTGCTGATCCCTTTAATTTTTCGGGGTCAGTATTTGACTCTCGGCTTATAGGTTCGTTACATTTTTACATCATACTGCTTTACTCGTAATATTTCGGTCATCGCATTTATCAGTAGTTACATTTTAACTTTTAACGGTTATTACGTCTAATAGTTAATGAATCAAGTTGATTAGTTAATGTATATTTTTACGAGCATTGCAATTTTAAGTTTCTTTTCAAAAGACTTTTGTCTTTTATTCATTGGTGTCTAGAGAGGAATTTCAGACTTATTTTAAGCCTCCCTCCATTGAAAGAATAAAACTCAACATCTGTAAAATAAATGGATTTTTCTGTGGTATAATGGACTTTCCCATGGGGAAAACATCCTCTATTGTGAGGAATCTTAACGTGCAGTGGCAAGTCCGAAGACATTTTATTAATGATCCGTCTAATTGATTTTGGGAACTCTCCAATTCTAGACAATATTGTAAAATAAATGTGAGCTTTTATAGGTGTTGGTATATGTTTTTGAAAGTACATTTTCTACATTGTACATATTACAATAGCGTTCCATTTTTTATCTTTGATATATGTATTTTATACGTACGTGTTACTTATTAATTGACTAATGCAGTAATATAATCAGTATAGCTAAACACTTTCTCTGACCCACTTTCTTTTTTTAATTGAAATATCTAGTATTTCAAAGGTGTTGACTATAAATAATTTTATATCATCAATTTTAATCAAATTACTTTTTTTTCATTCTTTAGTTCCTGCAAGATGTAATGTGGATTTTAGCATTTAAAATGCATTATTTTGTATGAAATTGTATTTAAAAAATAGCGCTTGTTTTCAATAGCTCACAATTTGAAAATTGTTTTTCTTTAATCTACACTTGCATGGAATTGAGGTTCTTTTCGCAACACTTAGACTTGCCGCTAATATACTACAAAAAGTGTATGTAATACAGGATCCTATTTTGGGCAAATGTTGATTTCTTGAAGTTCTGTACGGATAGACAGATCATATTTATGTTACACTATGATTGATTCGCCCTCGAATGAAACCCGCGATCAAACATAACGTTTTCTTATTTTGACAACCGCTCTCTAGACATTTATTCTATGGTATTATACTGTATGTATGTATATTTTAAAAATTGTATTTGTTTTCATTAGCTGAAAATTTGAATTTTTTTTTCTTAAATGTACAAGTGCATAGAATTGTAGTTCTTTTCGGAACACTTAAGGTTGCCCTTAACCCTCCAAGTGGAACACATCGAGGAATAAAAGTCTCCAAAAATACGATGAAGGTTTACTGCGTCAATGTCTAAAGCGTTCTATGATTTTTAATTCAACCTTTGTCAAGTAGAACGGAATACGGGAAACCCACCCTCGTTATTGTCCATTTACTTTCAGTTATAAATAGATATATAAATAGATATTATAGATTGTTAATTTTTAATACACATAAAGCTCGTCAAGTCTCGAAGATCATAACATAAGAAATAATGGATTCTAAAAGTACAAATAAAATAATCTTTGAGAGACTTATTTATATTTTTTTTACGAAAGTCATCCAAGATATTTAAGGGGTGCAATTAAAGATACATCTATTATCCCAAACGAAATATTTCGAAATAGAGATTTACAAAGCCATGAAAAGCTATCAGCTTCTTTCTGCCTCAGGGAGTAGGGGTGCATCCCTCTATATATGTCAGTCAAAGAGGGGTGCAGTTCCTAAACAACAAACCAGACCCTCTTACCGCAAAACTTCATGAGGAAAGCACTGGCAGAAATGTGCATTACATCCATTTTCGTAGCGTATTTGGAGGTCGAAAATTGTACGTTTTGGAGACATCATCGGTTTAGCAGAATTATACGTGCGAACCGCTTAGAGGGTTAATATACTACAAAAAGTGTATGTAATACAGGATCCTATTTTGGGCAACTGTTGATTTCCTGATGTTCTCTACGGATAGAGAGATCACATTCCTGTTACACTATGATTGATTCGCCCTCGAATAGAGCCCAAGATCAAAAATAACATTTTCTCATTTTGACAACCGCTCTCTAGACATTTATTCTATGGTATTGTTTTGTATGTATGTATATTTCAAAAATTGCGCTTCTTTTCAGTAGCTGACAATTTGAGAATTTCTTTCTTTAATCAACAAGTGCATAGAATTGAGGTTATTTTCGCAACACTTAGAGTTGTCCCTAATATACTACAAAAAGTGTAAGCAATACAGGATCCTATTTTGGGCAAATGTTGATTTCCTGAAGTTCTCTACGGATAAAGAGATAACATTCATGTTATACTATGATTGATTCGCCCTCGAATAGAACCCGCGATCAAACATAACGTTTTCTCATTTTGACAACCGCTCTCTAGACATTTATTCTATGGTATTATTTTGTATGTATGTATATTTAAAAAATTCTATTTGTTTTCATTAGTTCACAATTTGAGAATTTCTTTCTTTAATCAACAAGTGCATAGAATTGTAGTTCTTTTCGCAACACTTAAGGTTGCCCTTAATATACTACAAAAAGTGTATGTAATACAGGATCCTATTTAGGGCAAATGTTGATTTCTTGAAGCTTTCTACGGATAGAGAGATCACATTCATGTTGCACTATGATTGATTTGAACTCGAATAGAACCCGCGATCAAACATAACGTTTTCTCATTTTGACAACCGCTCTCTAGATATTTATTCTATGGTATTATTTTGTATGTATGTATATTTCAAAAGTTGCGCTTCTTTTCAGTAGTTCACAATTCGAGAATTTTTTTTCTTTAATCTAATAGTGCATAAAATTGCGGTTATTTTGGCAACACTTAGCTTTGCCACTAATATACTACAAAAGGTGTATGTAATACAGGAACATATTTAGGGCAAATGTTGATTTCCTGAAGTTTTCTGCGGATAGAGGGACCACATTCATGTTACACTTTGATTGATTAGCCCTCGAATAGAATCCGCGATCAAACATAACGTTTTCTCGTTTTGACAACCGCTCTCTAGACATTTATTCTATGGTATTATATTATATGTATATTTCAAAAATTGTATTTGTTTTCATTAGCTGATAATTTGAGAATTTTTTTTTCTTTTATCTACAAGTGCATAGAATTGTAGTTCTTTTCGCAACACTTAAGGTTGCCCTTAATATACTACAAAAAGTGCATGTAATGCAAAATCCTATATTGGGCAACTGTTGACTTCCAATATTTTCTCATTTTCCTAAGAATCATAAAATTGCATATAGCAGATTAAATTGACTTCAGATTAGCTCCATTGAAAAAGAAATACGCCAGACAAAAGTAGATATATTTACATAACGGGAATCTGGTAAAAAATTGGCAAAACTTATTTTGTCAGAAAAATTATTTTGATCACTACCTGAGGAATTACATTACTCAAAAGGTTTTAATTAATTTAAAACCTTTGTTAAAACCTAATTGTTAAAAACAATCAAATGGCAGCTTATTTTATGGTCATAATAAAAGAAAAATTTTAAGCTTATAATGTTGATACTGAAGATTTACTTCGTCTAGACCGACCAAGCCATTTGGGAATGCAATAATAGAAAGTGATATTCAACAATGATTTCCATAATTTTTCAGTTGTACTTTTTTTAACATTGATGAAATGGTCAGTTAGATATAATTAGGTATTGATTTCTACATAAATACAAGTTCATACATGCTTATACATGTACAAATAAATACATATTTATAAGACATGGTAAAATATTTGTTTCAAAATATACAAATAAAGTAAACAAGAAACAAATACAGAAAAACTGAGAGTTTATTGTATTGCAGATAGAAATTTTACAATACAATAAACTTTTGGTTACTTTTATTTGTATTCGCTTCCCATTTATTGCTAGAAAAACATTTGCTAATAAATATTTCATTTTGTAAATCAAATCGATTGCTTCTACAACTCGATTACATACATATACAATCGATGTATAAATAAGGTTTAACATTGAAAACAATGTAGATTCGGACATATTTGTACCACACCAACTAAATTTTCTGAAAATTTTTAAAACTTTATCCATAACATTAATGTGGTGTAACTAAGCATATAAAACCAAAATTTTAAAAATAAATTTTAACTTTTTAAGTAATTAGCTGTCCTATAATTAGGCCAACGGTCCAATACACTACTAAAATTTAACAAGTATCACTTACATTGCATTAGGCTGATTCATAGGTGAAATTTGGGAAAACATTCAAAGCAAAGTTCAACATTACATTTTAAGCACACTGTTGTTGCTTTTCTTTTGCAGTTCTTGAACTGGCATTTTTGGTAAGGGGTAATAGAAAAAGGATATCCGTTGTAGGATGCTAATACCCAAAATTTATATCCAAATTTTACAGGTTTATTTTTCACGAACATCTTGCAACTGTGGCTTCCAAAATATTTTACCATTCTT
Organism: Pardosa pseudoannulata; assembly: GCA_032207245.1. Lineage (NCBI taxonomy): Eukaryota > Metazoa > Arthropoda > Arachnida > Araneae > Lycosidae > Pardosa > Pardosa pseudoannulata. The sequence goes on from CM063498.1 coordinate 126,144,472, forward strand.
TCATCTATGGTGAGATTTTCAGAAAATATACCAAATTGCTTCAAGGTTATGCTGATTTTGTCATAAAAAAGTCGAATTTTACAATAACGATCTTGCGGATCAATTGAAGAATCATCGTTAAAATGGATAAAGTGTTTGGTGTCATAATACCGTTTTCTGGACCTAGCGTTACTCACTAATGTAGTGCCAATGTCTGGAGTACTACAAGAGTACTACAAGTAACCTCCACTATGTTTAAAAAAATAATAATAAATATAAAATTAAAGATTAAAAAATGACAATTTTTAAGGGGTTGCTAAAAATATATTTTACAATACAATATATTTTGATTTCTCAGTTTTTTTTTTACTATGATAAAGTGTGTCTATTTTAAAGGTCTTAAAATAAAATCCACTCAGAAAAATTTATAACTTTATTATTAAATGGAATTCTATTTGCTGTCCTGTTTATAGGTTTAACATTGAAAACAATGTAGATTCGGTTAAGGGATATTACTAATAAATTCATCAGAACTCTGCAATATATTTTTGGAAATTTTCTAACATTAAAAAAAGGTCATTGGATAGTAACTTTATTTCTCACTTCGACAAAACTCATATGAATATTAGTACCAGCACTGTTTCCTGAGTTCTATATAAATCTATCAATGGAATTTTTTTGTTTCTTTATTCTTAATACAAATTATATATATATATATATATATATATATATATATATATATATATATATATCCCATATATATATATACATATATATATATATATATATATATATATATATACATATATATATACATATATATAAACATATATATATATAATATATATACATATATATATATATATATATATATATATATATATATACCGAGATTAATTTAAATATTTCATAGATAATTTGGGATAATTTAAAATTTAATCATCTATTGATTTTTATACTTGAAAATTTGGTAAAACTTTGAGTAATCCATTTATTTATAAAACAATTCATGAGAATCTTTTTTATTTTTCTTATACTATTTTCTTTACATATGTGAAACTTCATTATTCTTAATATGCTTGATTAAAACT
>CM063498.1:126153041-126155541 GCA_032207245.1 Pardosa pseudoannulata
AGTTATTTATTTTTAATAAGTTTGAATTATTATAATACATTAAAAAGTTTTCATAAATTTCCTCATAGTTTTTAATTGTATATAATGCTTATTTTTTTAACGTGGTCCTTTTGTTTGTTAACCAGTAGCAAGAATTTTGTAAACTTCGTTCCATTACTTTAAAGTTTTGGGCTCAGTAGATGAATTGAAAATAACAAATTTTTCCCTGAGTTCCAAATTACTCGTCCTAGTTAAATTTTAATCTTGATTTAAATTTGGAAGTATTTAAATGAAAGTTATATAGATATCTCAGTTGCTTTGCTCAGTTGCTTTGCTCAGTTGCTCAAGTGCCATGAGGTATTTTCCTTTAGAGAAGTAATTTGTAAAACAACCTTAATCCTCTGCCACACGGAATGTACACATCTAATTCTTTATAGAATTGTATATCCCATATGATACACAATGAAAAATATGTACAATACTTGATTATTTTATATTGTGTATCACATGAGATATACAAACGTATAAAAAACAAAATAGTTGTTGCTGCCCATGCCACTTGGACGAGTCAAGCACGTGGATCACAGAACCAATCGAACTAAGGTGAAGGGATGAGTCTTTCTTCTGACAAACATGGCTAAGGTGAAAGAACGTTTTATCTCAAGTGGGTCCTCGTAATTTCAGGAGCAGGGACCAAGCAGAAGACCTCTAAGAATGCCCTTCCAGCCCAAGAGATATCGGTTGAGAGATTGGAGGACATTGTGACCTCCAACATATTTTATGTGTCCCAGTCACCAATAAAGAGCACGGTGTATTTTTGGCCTGAGTGAGCCCCTAACCTACAACCCTCAAGTTAAAAAATCATTGCTTTTGCCGACTGTGCTATCACTGCTTGTATATAACAAAAGATGTATATCTTATGTAAGAAATAGAACAGGCAAAGTGTTGCAACATAGATTAGTTTTTCCTGATGAAATTGAAGTTCACTAGACCATAGAAATGAATGTCTCTATAAAATCTGTTTAAAGTGTGCATCGTTTACTATTTAACAATGTATTTCGTTTTGTTAGAAACCGTCGCCAAACGAGAAAAGTGGATGGTTTCTCAAAGGTTGGTACTTTTGGTATGCATCTCGAATTTTATGACACATTTAAATAAAGTCTTTAAGGTGAAATATATCCCTTTACAGCAATAGTCTCATATTTTGGAAATTTTTAAATTTTACACGTTTTTGTTATCTATTACACTATTTTCTTTGTCATCCAGTTTCATAATTCTAGATTCCTCCTCAGAGATACGTTAAATACTACATCCTTCACTGATGAATCATTATGAATAAATTTCAATTGAGTCAATTTCAATTAATAATATTAGAAACTTGATACTTTTTATTATTATTGTACAATTTTCAATATCTCCATTATTCTTTATTAAAGCTATCTAATAATGCTGTAAAACCTTTTGAAAGGAAAATAAGTAATTATTTTTTGAAAGGAAATATAATGTTGAAGCATATGTGACAATTACAATTTAATATTTTTTCTTCAAATTTTGGATTTTAAGAATGGCTTCTCGTGAGTGGTAAAGTCATTTCTTGCTGTTCAAGTACTAAATATATGAAAAATACTACTACTACTTTAAATTAAGTCTGAATGAATGCTGATGGGCGATGTTGGAACATTCTACTCGAATACTAAATATAAAAAATACATCTAATATTTTAAACCAATTCTGAATGAATGCTTATGAATGATTCCAGAACCTGCTAGTCAAGTACTAAATATATAAAATACTACTATTACTTTAAACAATTTCTGAATGAACACTCATGAAAGATTTTAGAACTTCTGTGAAGGTTATAACTTTGTAAAGAAGGTGTCATGAAGGTTCTTTAGGTGCCAGTTAAATTCCATATTTATTTATGGATCATATTAAGCTAATCTTTTTTATTAAATTTTTAAAGTTCATAAAAAAATTAAACCACTGTTATCAGCTCTTAAATATTTGGTGCACACACACTCTTGCATTACACACAAACACAGAGATATAAATTCTGCTTGATCACACCCATAATTTGAAGAATATAACTTTTACAAACAAAACACTATAATGGGATCTTTCATTTATGCTAGCTTTGAGTGGTACCGACGACAACACTACACATGTTTCCATGTCTCCAGGGAATGGATCAAAACACCTGCTTTGCTCATCTTCTAATAATTGAGCATCAACAGGCAGGTGTACGGGACACGTGTTCTAAAATTGTCTTTTATTAATACAAGTCCTTTACTTCTTCATTTCTTCAGCGTAGAAATACTTTTAGGAAAGCATTTTGTTTCTAAATCAAAATCAACAATTTACTTTCTTCTGAAATTTTATAAGTACCGAATAACTTATTTCAAAAGCGTTTGGCTTGTGGGTTTGAGAGGGGAACATTTGATGACGATACATATAGCTTTATGTGAAAAGTACAATTTCAAAATCATAGCACAGGTGAACTGAGCCGTTAAACGAAGCAGCT
>CM063498.1:126160541-126183041 GCA_032207245.1 Pardosa pseudoannulata
AAACAAAATATACATAGATTTTTTTCAGATAAAATAATCTTGTTATTTGATTATGAAAGCTTGCGTCTAACTGATAATTTAAGTAAAAAAAGTAATATTTTTGATTAAATTCAGTCATTTTGTTGACCACTTCATCTCTTAATAAATTTGGAATTTATTCCATAACAATGATAGTGCCTAAACATTCAAATTCTATTAGTAGGTCCAACTTTTAGAATTTATTAGCATTCAAATGAATCCAGTCTTTCCGTTGTTATTTGACTGCCATAAAACATTAACCTTATGGATTTACCTTGCCCCTTACAATAAGTTCATGGTAATCACATTAAGGTACAATAGATTTGGAAATGAGGTGTATCAATACATATTTTGACAACCTGCTTCCCCAATAATACTGTTCACTGCAACAGTGACTCTACCTCAATACTCAAATTGTCTTGTCATATGAAACTAACATGAATAATTAAGCATATTAACTTATAAGTAAGTGCATATATTATACTGCACATAATATTGGAGCTATAATTAGTCAATTGCAATTATAGTTGTTAGAACGAATGTGTCTTCAACTGGCCGTCATTAATTAGATAGCTGAGAAAAAAATTAATATTAGTAAAAAGTAGTATGTACTATAATTTTTCTTTATACGATAAAACAGAAGTAATTTTGTGCAACTGAGCTTAGTTGTACTTGTTTTAGAAAAAGGATTTATTACATATTTCCAACTAGACTAAAAGACGTATAGAATATGACGCAACATGTGCTTTCACACAATTCTGCTTAATCATAGGCATTAATGTATAAACTCAAAGACACGCGGATACATATTAGAACTAGACAATGTATTAATATATTGGGAAATACCAATATAATCTACTGCTTCGTGACACTGATTATCAAAGTTTCTCTCCAATGTTTCACGGTGTGGAGCGACCTCCAGTACAAATAACCCCTTCAGGACCAACGCGCTGGGAATTAACACAGTCAGGGGACCGAACGCTCTGAAATGGAGCGCAGCTACCGGCCCGAGCATTTTATGCAGTTGTAAAAATAATGTTACGTTGATTTAGTGTTTAAGAATAAGAAATTAAAACTCATTAAAAGACACGTGGACAAATATGTCTTGATTAAATGGTTTTATATAATTAAATGCCTAAGGAAGACAACTGGAATACAACTTATCATTTGTAGATAGGGAAGACTCCTCTCGACTCTGCGTCGGCCTAAAAAAATGACGTTGCTTTTCCTTTTTCACTTGTCTCTCCAAAAAATGTCTAACCCGCAAGCCGTGGATGCCAGCAGCTTTCACCTTCTTCTTTCCACTGGTGACAACCTTGTCCACTAAAAAAAATCAGACTACCGCAGGAGAAAAAACAGGGGTCCACTCAAGAACGGTGGGGTCAGAATCACGCCAAACCAACGGGCCCTTCTATTGGTTTGGAGAAGTCCGAAGTTTCTTCCTAGTTCAAACCAAACCTGTTCTGTATGTCTTTGACAATGGCTCACGGGAAGAGGTAAAAAAGCTGAACCTAATGTAACTTATTGTTACAGGAGTTAAACCACCTAGTTTTATAAAAAAATTCCTAAATTATTTTATGAAACATTAATTTTTATCGAATTAAAGTATTTTGAAAAAACAATTTCTAAAATAGATTTAGAGATACTGTATGATGATACTATGTAATAAAGCAAATAAATAAATAAAATAAAAAAGTTATAAAACCCTTATTTTTTAAAAGTGTAAAGTTTATTACAGATCACGATGTAAAATTTTCAATATTGTCAAATCCTAAATAATTCTCAATGAAACCCAGTATGCTATGTTTCATTTTTGATGCATAGAGAGCTAGTCGGCGTTGCGGCAGTAAGCTGGGTTACTGGTGGGATTTCTAGAATGGTAAATGTGATGTCGCAAGCATCAAGTTTCAATGCAAAATAGACACTCTATTTAGTAGAATAAGAGAGTTGTTATAGAGTCCAGACGATTACACTACTGGACAAAAATGTTCTGGTCCTGCTCTTGACAGGCCTTCCTTAATGATAGAATGTGGTAGACAGGGGTGGGGTCAGACTTTATGTCGCCGGTCATTTGTAAATCTCAAGCAAGCCAACGCATCACTCATCCAATGGACTACCCAATCACTAAAAAGACGACGAATTGTCGTCAGGCAGAGCTAAAATCCAGATAAAAGTCAGAAGAGTAGAAAGATTACACGGAGGGGGTAGGATTGTTGTTTTTCTTTGGATCTCTCGTTTCCTATTTGCCAGCTAGCCGGAGATATGAATGTACATCAAGTACGATTTGTTTTTCATTTCCTGACATACCATCTGATTTTTAAAAGCTCGTGAATCCTCGTGATAGACTCACCAGGAGTCGTCTTGCACTGAGTGAAAATTTCCATCCTTCTAGAGTCCATATAATTCTTCATAAAATTTTTTGAAATATTAATATGAGCATTAAATAATTGTTATTGTTTCAAAAGTAGTGTTCGTGATCGTACAGTTTTCGTCAAACCTGTCAGCTACCAAAATAGTAGATATAAATAGAGACACCACAGCGGTATTCATTTTAACATGATTCAAATTTCACTATCGAGATACGAACTATCAACCAAAAGGATGAACAATGTAAATTTAATCAATCATTGATTGTTACGTAAAATTCTTGCACTATAATTTATTATAATAACTTTCGTTAAGACCGCAGGCATTACGAATAATCTGCTGTAAAGTAATTTTAGACTGGAAAATATAACTGAGATTAAACTTGGTTTACTACTTTAGATTAAATAATCCTATAATTTTAATTAAATAATTTACTTCTTCATGAGCCAACATTTTAATTAACGATTGATTTTATAAAGTGCACCATAAATCTCCCAACACGGTTCGATGAAACGAAATACAGCAAACATGCATATCCATCACTGGTTTTGAAAATGGGATTGGCTGAAGACGCCATTAAATTATTAACAAAATTATTTCGAACAATTGCTTTTTGAAAACCATTTTCGTATAATCCTCATTTAATTACCGAAAATTGAATAATTTCGAGTATTTAAAGAAGCGTATATAATTATACGTAATGAAAGGGCTGTTCATTTCCCATAATTCACCAACCCAAAGTGTCAGGTGTAATTAGCATTTCCTAAGGTTCCCAGATTACCCCGTAATTGGGAAGCATAATTCAGTAATTAAAAAGAGCACTTATTTCTCTGAAAGAGCATCAGATAACGCTAGTTAACTCTCAAAACAATCAACATTTTCAGTTTAATAGGCTTCCCCCTCTAGAGTGTATTTAAGGCCAGTAATCGTGGCTTCTACTTTCACCAGTAATGCAGGAATCACCCGAGATGGTAATAACAATTATTTCGTCGCTTCTTTATACAGATAAAATGATAGACCTATCGGAGGTTTAATAACTAAAACGAACGGTGTTCAGCAAATCTGAAGTTTTATTCGCAAGGGATGAGTGCATTAAAGTGCAGCAGGAATCCAATTCGCTGCACTCCGGATAATAATTTGCTGGACATATTAATTTGCCCTAAGCGGTAAAGTTTCATAAAGTCTTATAAAAGGGAAATATGAAATCATCCATTCAGGTAACTAATTCATAATGCTCTCTAAAAGAATACTTTCATAAATCTACTTATATTTTCATACATGTATTTCTAAACGTATTGTTAATTAATCATTTTCTATTCTTCATGTGTTACTTCTCACTTTTTTTATTGCGAGAGGGTACGTTTTAGAGACATACAACTATACTCATCAATCTTATTAAAAAAATATGTAGAATTAAGAAACGAGTCATTTTAACACTTGACGACATTTTATGGTATAATACTTGTGCTCTCTCCTCTTTTTCTTTCTTTCTATCTCTGTATATACTTATGTGTGTATGTTTGTGTGTGTGTGTTATATCCACAGAACTCACATAATTTTAGAGAGTTTGAACTTCCTGGACTAAGCCCTTTAGTTGGCTCAGGAAGTTTTAACTTTCTAACATTCTGCGGAAATTGTGGTATCATAACACACACACATAAGTATATACAGAAGGAGACAGAGATATGGTATTTTAACTCACCAATGTAATTATAATTATATTTAAAATACATTTCTGGTGATTCTATATAAAAAATAACAATCTTTTGTAAAAAGCTTTTATTTCCCTTTTAATTCTATAAACCTTTGGCGACCACAAGAAAAACAACTTAATTTCTACTTAGCTGAACAAACCTTACATAACTGCTTTATGTAACTTAATATTAGCGTCCCCACTGGATATACTCTTAACACCTCTGATTGGTGGATCCCTTGTGGCCTGACGTCACTATATAATCCATTGTAAAAACCTTTAGTGGCAGAAGAGCCCAGTAAGGAGCAATCTCTACAAAGAAAAGCTCGGGACTAAAAGGAAGTGACTGACTGAGAGTTTCACTGAGGCACCTTGAACTTATGGCACCGTAACGTAGCTAAAAGAGGTATGCCCCTGAGGTTGTCATTCATATCGCACATCCTAAAACACACGTATGGGTTTAGTTGTCCAGTTTCAGGCGGGAAAATATTGAAATACGATCTACTTTAAAATATCTTAATTTTAATAATTTTCGTGTAAAATGATTTTCTCTATCAATGTATTTTAATTTTATTTAACTTTCTGAAAGTAAATTTAAGGCAAGATGAATATAATATTTTCATCTAGATGTGTTTCATAAATATATTTTCACCTCATATTGATGTGATAGGAAGGAATATTTCTACATGCATAAAATTCTTCCACTATACGTTACTTTGGTGTTATATATATAAAGAGGTATATCCATGAAGCAATTATTAAATACTACTATCCATGATAAATTATATATAAAAGATTTTAAAAGATGCACAAAACTGTCTTCTACTCATTCTTAGTTTTATGAAACATCCCAATACAGTGCATTAGATTGAAAAAGAACGTATGCTTTATATATTGCATTACGTGTAAACTGTTAAACCCCTTCCCAGTTTTGCCCGTACGCCGTACGGGCACAGCTTTCGGGCATTTACTGATTTGACTGTACGGCCTATGGGCAATCTGATTTCTATTTCGCTAGTACCGTTTCGACCGTATTTTTTTCCAATTTTAGTAACAAATTATTCGTATAGATGTCCAGTAACTGATAGTTTGCAGTTTATTGCATTTTCTACTCTGATTGGTTCAAAAGGGCAGGTTTTTTCGCATGTTTTGTATCAGAAGACGAAGTGTTATCTTTCAGTGTATAGCTTTCTGGTTATATTTTACTAACCGCTTGATAATTTTATTGATATAAGAGTTGAATAATATATTTTTACTTTTAAATAATGGATAATTCAGAGCGTATGGAGCTAATTTCTTGTGATTCGAACTGTGATTCGGAATCAGAAACTGAATTATATGTAAATGATAGTATCGAAAGTTTACTAGATGAAATGGATAGTAGTGACTCTGATAGTAGTACAGATGGAATCAGTCAAGCAAGACATTTTTTTTAAAATTAATTGTGATAATTCTTCGGATCCACCTCCTAGATTTGCTTTTACTGGAATTCCAAAAATTTACTTGGATATCGATGAGACTAAAGGTAAACTTCAGTTCTATGATGATTTCATAGAAAGAAAAGAAGTGGTAATAAATGCTTAAAAATATTAGAAATGTTAATTTTAATAACATATTTTTACTTAAAAATGTAAAATGAACAAAAAAATGCAATAAAAAATGTGACATTTTTTTGACTGAATTCTGGAAAAAAATGAAACTGTCAAAGGGTTAAATATCTATTCATTTATATATTTTAAACAGGATATGTTTCTTCAATAGGCCATTTTTTTCTATAATAGAGTATTGATTGAATAAATTGGTTTCAGATAAAAAAAATTAAAAAAGAAATTAGAATATTTGACTGGTGTTCTTAATAGACTGATTACCTTCGATGAAAAATTGAGCTAACACAAAAAAATAATGCTTTATAATAAGTTGATCTTCATATATTTTAAAGAGCATTTTAGAAAACTGTGTGCTTTAGTTATATATCATTCGGTAGTATAACAAAAATGAGAAAAGATTTATAAATATGCACATTTTTTTTAATGTTTAAGTGCCTATAATTATTTTTCTGAAGTAAATCACAAAGCACGTCTAACGGTTAGTTTCTTTTATACTGCAGAAACTGTGAAGTCAAAATTGAAGTTTAGATCTTGGAGATTTTATCTTTAAAAGCATTTTTCATTATAATAGTGAAACAAGACTCTCTAATTAGAGGTTATTATTATTACATTTATTATTAAACTCCATGGTGTTTCTGCAATGTATTCAAATGTCTTCCCTATCTTTTGAGAAACCAAGATAATGATTAGAAATTCCTGTGAGACTGACTAATATATAATTCAGTTACAGCAAAATTATCTGCATCGCTCTACATAAATAGTTACAGACATATGTTCATTATATTTAAACCGATAGAACTATCAGTTTGATCTTGAACTAAAAGTTATTTGGCTAATGATTTTTATAAAGGCAAACAAAATCTCTAGATGTTCAAACTGACATTTTCCCTAACTATAACTGTACAGCTTAATACACCATTTTTTTAACGAGACCATTTTTTTCGTACATTACAACGGTTCTTGCTAGACTTAATACTTGAACAAGAATTATTATTGTTTTGTCAGCTGTTTATGTCATTATACGTGATGTTAAAAGTTTTTGGTAAACAAGAGTTGTTGATTTGCTGGAGGATTATTTTGAAAAGAAGATTATTTCCTAAATGGCGCTTTTAATATGTGATAGCAATTTTCAGACGTGTAAACTATTTAAATATCTATTTATATATTTTAAACAGAATATATTTCTTCAACTGGTCATTTTTTCTCCCATAATAGAGTATTGATTTAATAAATTGGTTTCTGATAAGAAATTAGAATATTTGACTGGTGTTCTTAATAGACTGATTACATTCGATGAAAAATTGAGCTAACACAAAAAATAACGAAAATATAATAAGTTGATCTTCATGTATTTTCAAGAGAATTTTAGAAAACTGTGTGATTTAGTTATATTTTCATCGACAAAATAGAGTTATTTTAAAGATAAAGGAAAGACAGGTTTATAGCCATTAAAACGATACACGAATCTTTTACTTGCACCAAATTATATTTGCTTACAGTCATTTTGAAATAAATGCAGCATTTTATTGTGCTTAGCATGCAACTAGAAGAGATTATTTTCATTATGATTATAAATCTCTTTTAAAAACAGCCAATTATATTTCATTTTCCTGATTTATTTCAATGAAAATAAGATAAGAATTTATATTTTCAGTTACATATAATTAAAAAAAAATCTTTATTGTGATTATTCGTAATCAGAAAAATTTCTAATTCTGAATTTGATATCTCAACTTTATTTTATATTTATTGTAAAATGAGTTCAGTAAAAGTAATAATGATTGGAAATTATTAAAATTGGTTAGAGAATTTAAACTAAAGTCTCTCTTTTAATACTTTTAATAAATCTTTTTAAAATTCGGGCAAAAATGCTATAGAAAATGTAGTTTTATTGTATATTGCATTATTATTTTTAAAGCTCTGTACTAAAAACAAAAATTCTTATTTCATTATTCAGGCTTGCAATTCCGTCACTTTTCTCACTTTTAGTCACTTTTTTTTTACAATTGATCACTTTCAGTCACTTTTTTAAATAAACAGTCACTTTTTGTCACTTTTTTATGGTGTATCACAGCAAAAGTGTGTTGTTGAAAAAAGAAAATCTGAATTAATAACAAAATATTTTAATAAAAGACCAAAAATGTGATGTAATCTTATTTTTCTTATTAAAATGTAATTAGTCACATGTTTTCCAGAATTTAGTGATTTTAAAAAATCTGAAAGAAGTACCTGAAATTTACACTTATACTGAAATGTACATTTAATACATTACTTTAATGTACGTCAAAGCACACATTTCTTTTTCTTCACAATTTTTGTTTAGATACTCTAATCTAGCTATGTACATATTTCAAAACATCATTAATATATGCAAAAAATTGTGATTATAAAATTAATGTATTGTATGTATTCAAATCTAATTTATAGATTTTCTTGAATAAAAAGCAATGTTGAGTTGTGTTAAACAAAATTTTTAACCTTTTTTGTATTTGACGCTAAAATCATGTCTTGCATGAATAATTTGATTTAGAGTTAAAATAAATAGAAAAATCTTAATAATAGCATCTGTAATCAAGAGGAGAAAAAAAATCGCTTTTTTTTTTCAATGTTTAGTCACTTTTTAGTCACTTATTCTGTATTATTTGTCACTTTTCTCACCTTTTTGAAAGTACCTCAGCAGTTGCAAGCCTGATTATTGTATATATTTAAAATATATTTCAATTTTTATATATTTAAGCAAATATATGAATTAAACAAAGAGGCGATAAAATCTTCACGTCATTTATACTACATTGAAATTTGCATTTCTTCTGTCATTTCAAATAATGTAAACTGCAATAACATAGATTGAACTTTGAATAAAAATAAAATATAATAATTTTTTTTAGAAAAGTAACGATTTATCTGTCATTAAAACTATATACTTTAAAATTAATAAATTTAAAAAACAGAGTTTTAAAAAAATACACAACTTTGAACTCTATCTAAATTTAAATCCAAAGAAATACTTCTTTAGTGTCACTAGTTTATTGTGAGAAATTCAGCAGACACCACCACAATTCATGTCAGCGAAATGCATTCAGTTGTGATTTTGTTGTGTTGGGCAAACTACGTTTACCTGCCAGAGCAATAACTCATAACCAAAGATCTGTGACGTGGTGTTTTGTGCTTTCTTTCATAGGACGACAGATTTTATGTACTTCCATTATCAAGGACATCTTGTATTCTCCGTCGTAAATCAGTTTTACAAAGTACAATTCTCGCCCGGTTATGTTTTTTATGCCGAAATCTCTTTTCTTTTATCATATTCTTTCATCCCTTATTCTATGTCATTTTTCTACATCTCTGCCCATTAGTTAACTTTTAAATGACAGATAAATAACAGTTTCAGAGTTATGCACAAAGGATAATCATAAATTTTCCATAATACTGGGTGTATATGAATTATCAAACCAGCGATTCTTGCCCATTCTTTGTCTTTAGTTTAGGCAGCTTAAAAATAAATAAGGATATTTATATACCGAAAAAAGCTCAATCAAAATTTCAAAATCGAGAATTGTTTGATAAACTCAATAGTGGTATATGAAAATACACTGACGGGAATTTACCGCATGGGATGCTGAAAAATTGAGCAGAACAGTAAGCATGGCCTATTTCTAAATACCATTTTTATTCTTATATATGAGTAAATCACATTATTTGTTCCATAGATATTCAGCCTGAATAAAGCAGTTTAAACAAATTTATCTGGTTTGTTGAATACATGAAATTTTAGTCTAAGTTCGTTGGTTTGGAGTGCTAAAAGTTTACTTTTTTGCTTTACTAGGGCTAACTTTATTATATAGAACAAAGAAATGCTTCTTTTACTTGTTTACTATTTCGTGAACAAATGTATATTGCATTATTATTTTTAAAGCTCTGTACTAAAAACAAAAATTCTTATTTCATTATTCAGGCTTGCAATTCCGTCACTTTTCTCACTTTTAGTCACTTTTTTTTTACAATTGATCACTTTCAGTCACTTTTTTAAATAAACAGTCACTTTTTGTCACTTTTTTATGGTGTATCACAGCAAAAGTGTGTTGTTGAAAAAAGAAAATCTGAATTAATAACAAAATATTTTAATAAAAGACCAAAAATGTGATGTAATCTTATTTTTCTTATTAAAATGTAATTAGTCACATGGTTTCCAGAATTTAGTGATTTTAAAAAGTCGAAAAGAAGTTCCTGAAATCTACATTTGTACTGAAATGTACATTTCATACATTAAAGTAATTTACGTCAAAGCACACATTTCTTTTTCTTCACAATTTTTTATTTAGATACTATAATCTAGCTATGTACATACTTCAAAACATCATTAATATATGCAAAAAATTGTGATTATAAAATTAATGTATTGTACGTATTCAAATTTAATTTATAGATTTTCTTGAATAAAAAGCAATGTTGAGTTTTGTTAAACAAAAATTTTTAACCTTTTTTGTATTTGACGCTAAAATCATGTCTTGCATGAATCATTTGATTTAGAGTTAATATAAATAGAAAAATCTTAATAATAGCATCTGTAATCAAGAGGAGAAAAAAAATCGCTTTTTTTTTTCAATGTTTAGTCACTTTTTAGTCACTTATTCTGTATTATTTGTCACTTTTCTCACCTTTTTGAAAGTACCTCAGCAGTTGCAAGCCTGATTATTGTATATATTTAAAATATATTTCAATTTTTACATATTTAAGCAAATATATGAATTAAACAAAGAGGCGATAAAATCTTCACGTCATTTATACTACATTAAAATTTGCATTTCTTCTGTCATTTCAAATAATGTAAACTGCAATAACATAGGTTGAACTTTGAATAAAAATAAAATATAATAAATTTTTTTAGAAAAGTTACGATTCATCTGTCATTAAAAGAATATACTTTAAAATTAATACATTTAAAAAACAGAGTTTTAAAAAAATACACAACTTTGAACTCTATCTAAATTTAAATCCAAAGAAATACTTCTTTAGTGTCACGAGTTTATTGTGAGAAATTCAGCAGACACCACCACAATTCACGTCAGCGAAATGCATTCAGTTGTGATTTTGTTGTGTTGGGCAAACTACGTTTACCTGCCAGAGCAATAACTCATAACCAAAGATCTGTGACGTGGTGTTTTGTGCTTTCTTTCATAGGACGACAGATTTTATGTACTTCCATTATCAAGGACATCTTGTATTCTCCGTCGTAAATCAGTTTTACAAAGTACAATTCTCGCCCGGTTATGTTTTTTATGCCGAAATCGCTTTTCTTTTATCATATTCTTTCATCCCTTATTCTATGTCATTTTTCTACATCTCTGCCCATTAGTTAACTTTTAAATGACAGATAAATAACAGTTTCAGAGTTATGCACAAAGGATAATCATAAATTTTCCATAATACTGGGTATATATGAATTATCAAACCAGCGATTCTTGCCCATTCTTTGTCTTTAGTTTAGACAGCTTAAAAATAAATAAGGATATTTATATACCGAAAAAAGCTCAATCAAAATTTCAAAATCGAGAATTGTTTGATAAACTCAGTAGTGGTATATGAAAATACACTGACGAGAATTTACCGCATGGGATGCTGAAAAATTGAGCAGAACAGTAAGCATGGCCTATTTCTAAATACCATTTTTATTCTTATAAATGAGTAAATCCCATTATTTGTTCCATAGATATTCAGCCTGAATAAAGCAGTTTAAACAAATTTATCTGGTTTGTTGAATACATGAAATTTTAGTCTAAGTTCGTTGGTTTGGAGTGCTAAAGGTCTACTTTTTTGCTTTACTAGGGCTAACTTTATTATATAGAACAAAGAAATACTTCTTTTACATGTTTACTATTTCGTTAACAAAATCTTAAACTGTTATTTAACATGAATACGAAAAGTTGTATTAAAGATAAAGTAGTTGTTACTGTAGTCAAAAATCGATTTTAAATACATAATAAAAGAAATGTACTTAATAATATGGAAAATATGAGTAAAGTTGTTTGATTAATCTTGAAAAATTTTATTTATCTATTTTTCAATATAGTTACAGAAAATTGTCTGGTTTAGTGTTACGTATATTTTGTTCCGATAAGAGGTGGGTATTTTAATTCTAAAGGAAATACTCGTTAAATCAACATAATAAAATTATGAAACGTTTTTTTTCCGGTTTCAAACTATGAGCTGAGATACTTTTTTTATAATAAACGTAGCGTTTTTATGATTGGGACTTGCCCTGCAAATAACAGAGTTTGTTTTCATTAAAAATATATCCCGTTTCTATGAACATAAAAATGTTTACTTTCGTGACTTATTTCAATCAAAATAACAAAAATTAATATTTTACCTTGCATAGAATAATAAAAACAACTTCAGTATCATTGCATGAATTGAGCAGTGTTTACTATTCTACATTTTCTATTTCTCATAAATGAAGTTTGATGATATACTATTATTTTAAGTTTTTAATCTTCTTATTTGCATAAATCACAATTCAACACAATAATACATAGTATTCTTTTTATCTCAGAAATGAAAAGGGCGGTCATTGTGACCACAAACTCATATATCTACTTTATTTATTCTTCTAAATCCTATTTATTCATTGACATTGCCTAATTATTTTTTAAGATCAAAAATAAAAAAATTATTTTTACTCAATATTATCGACACTATAAGAGTGTACACTTAGAAAGTTTAATTCGTTTATTTTAACAGTTGTCGAAATATGCCAGTTTGTGTTATGCTTTATATTTCAGTTTTAGTTTTTTAAGGAAGGCGTATATACGAAAAATGGTTGATTTAGAAACACCATAGTATTTATTCCTGAAAATATTTTAATTATAAAATAATGATCTATAACATGGAAGTCTAAACTTTTTACTGTACAATAGCTCTCGATAGCTTCAAAGAATTTGGTAAATATTTCTGGTTTTGCTAGATTTTTAACAAATTCGGAAGACTTCAGATATATTTTCTCTTGTATTAGGAATCTGAAGCACACCTATTTAATTTTTTTTTCTGTCTTATGAAGAAAGTGTAATTATAAAGATAGATGAGAACATATTCTTTCTAAGTTAAGTATTTTGCCCAGTTACACAATATGTGCATTGAAAAAGATATATTATTAAGTTTTTGCAAGTAAATGATATTAGGCCAAAATATGTATTGGATAGTTTTAAAGTCTCCTACATAACGCTGTTTTTTTATAACGTAATTTACAAATAACGCGAAGCGAAAATTGTAATTGCTTTCTCATAAGGGGTTCACCTTATATAATTTTTTTCTCAGAACATTCCAGCAGGTCAAATGGCTTTAATGAATTTTATATAGGAGTATATCTTTGATGCGCTAATTTTTGTAGTTGACATTTATGAGGAATTCAGTATTACAGTTATCATGGAATTTTTCTTAAAATAAACAAATAATAAATCACTGCAATTTTTTAATTTTTCTTAATATGATCCTTAATTGTGTTCCTTAAATGCGGTCGATTTTGTAACGGTGTTCTTTTCATTTGTGTAAATTACATTGTAAGAAAGAGAGAAAACATGTTTTTTTTTCGTTTGGATTCACCAAGAAAATTAATTCATGGGTATTCAAAATATCTGAGAAAAAGCAGAAGAAAGTAGAAAGAAAATTTATCTCTTGTAGGCCGAAATTGAAGTTTGAAATTGTTCAAATGTTACAGAATTAATGATATAAAATGTTATTCATCAGCCATTTCAATCCCAATATGATATTTTGAGAATCAAATTCTTATATAGGTCTGATTTTTGCACAATTTATTTATTTATGAGTGCCATGCGGTCAGCATAGCGCCAAGCGCTGTCCGAATGGTTAGGGTGCTGGCCTTCGGTACCGGTGTTCATGGATTCGAATCCCATTGTAGCATGGATGTTCGTAGTCGTTCGGAATCGACTATAAGCAGTAGGTGCCGGTCACATTAGCCCTCGTGTTGCAAAAAAAAAAAGTAGACTGTAGCACTCCAAACCAAACCAAACCAAACGGTCAGCATAGCAGTTAGAGGGATCGTCTACAGTGCTGGAGGATGTAGGTTCAAATCCTGCCTAAAGCTTGGTTGTTATTTAAGTTGTCCCTTCATAGTAAGCATATTAGATCTACCATTATGATACTTTCACAATAAAATGCTTAAAAATAGTGGCAAGCTTTGTAAAAGGAGATTTATAATCTTAAAGGTAAGTGCCCGCATTGGAATAATATATTTCTGAAATTCTACGTAACGCGAAAAGAATTCATTTTTATTTTAGATTCTTATAACTTGGTTTTCACTGAATGCATTTCCTGATTTTAATAAATTCTGAGTTTCATATAACAACATTTCCACGGTATGAATTATTAGAGACTTGACTGAGACAGAAGTCTTTGCCACATGGAATTTTGTTATTGTTTACAGTGAACTTTAAGTGGATAGAGCTATTTGTTCAAGACGGACATGACCGCCGAGTGAAAAACAACCGCGTTCGGCCAATCTCGAAACACCCCCTCCCCCTTGATGTTATGCTCTCAGCCCCGCTTCCCATTAGTTTTCATTTATCTTTTCGTTAAGATTCACCGCAAGTATCATCTGTGCTGCCGCGTGCCCTGGCCTTGAAAAAAGGCACTCCCAGATCAAGGCCACGCTTATCGCTTCGGTAGCCACTTGCAACATCTTCAGCTTCCAGAGTGGAGCACGACGAAAGAAAGAAAGAAAGAAGAAAAAAAAAAACCGAAGAAATGGGTGGGGAGAGTAATTGTGGAAAGGTAGAAAGGGAACTGGGTTATCTACCTTTATCCAGAAGAGTGGGGACAGCGAGGTCTGATGCCCATGCGGGCTCGTACATTTAGCTTACTTTATGCCACGGGAATAATTAGCGTTGGGAAACAGCATGGGGGAGATAGAGGGTACGGGTGTGCCAATGCTTGCTTACCCGCTGACTACTGCCCTAGCCAATGAAAGAAAGTAAATATTTTCGTTTCGAAGGTGGATCTTATAAAACTAGGTTGAGTTTGGATTAAAATTTCTTTAACGAATAAAATTATTTCAGGAAATAAACTTTTTGTAGTTGATTTTACACAATACACAATTTGTCTTGTTATTTTTTCCAAATCATTTTGAACTTCAATGAAATAAATAAATAGGAAATGACTTTTTCAGGAAGCAATTGGTGTCATTACTTCTTTAGAAAATTTATCTAGAATATAAATATAATTATTTACTGTTTTATTTGACATTTGGATTTTCTGCACAGTGCTAGTAGTTAGTTTCAATAAAAGATTAATGAACTAGAAAAATAATGTATTTTTTCTTTTCCCTAAAAATGAATTCTTAACATATATTTCTTTTTAAGTAAGTTTGCACTTTCTGCAAGTTAAAAATTTTATTTTTTAACTTTCATTGTAATTAACACTAGATTGCCCAAGGCAGTCATTTTGACTGTTTTTTAATTTCAATTAGAAAAACAATTATGAAATATAATGACACAATTTCTTAGAATTTGGTGACTTTTTCTATAACATATAAATGGGTTTATGAATAATTGTAGTTACTACCGCCCTCCTTTATTATATAATATTAAAAATTAATTTTAAACAAATTTCTTTACATATTTGTTATTTTTTCACAATACAGTCATTTTGACTGTTTTTGGGCAATATAGGTATACAAGAAATCTCGGGCAATCTAGTGTTAATAAAAAATATATAAATAATACTTTTATATACTATAATTAAAATTATCAAATTTGTATTTCTCATTATCCATAAGAATTGTAATGATATTCAGTAATAGTCTCAAACAATTAGTTATTTAAAGTTCCTATAACCTTCTAGTATAGAAAAAAAAATGTTATTTAAATCTTCTTCATTACAAAAATCGAATGTCGACTGAAAGATAAAATACCGAATTTCTGTTTCAGCGATATTTTGAAAGCATTCGAATTTCGTCGTAATCTTCAAAGCCTAGGACAAATGAGAAGCACTAATAAAAAAATAATGTTTTTGTATATTTAGTTATCATAATTTGCCCAAAGTAATAGAAGGTGTTTTTTTTAATTCTAGACTGCAACATATATTAAAGTTGTAATTTTATACATGCAACATAATAAAGTTGTAACATGTATTAAAGTTGTAATTGGACTCAGTTGATGATAGTCTAAAATCTAAATATATTCATCACCTGTCCTTTAGTTAATATGGAAAGATTAAGTGTTATAAGTTTATTATTTTTGCAGGTATATGGAAAATATCACATATTATTCACTAGGCCAAGAAGGGATTAAAATTGATGACCATTTATATTCATACGAATCCTCATTTCCTAGTAAAATTCCTTTAGCCTGCCAAGGTCATACGGCATCATCGACTTAAATAGCCACTTCATTTGTCAAAAGTACTAATTTTTGACTAATGTTTGTTCCCTTCAAGCACCACTCACTAAGTCTCCATCTAATTTTTCCGTTAATTACATTCTGCCAATTTGCTTTCACATGTACTGAAAAATAACTTCTATTGGCAGGTTTCAGGACGTCCATTTAAAATTACGCCAACGTTACGAAACTTTTAATATATTACCCAAATACTTTTCAACCAGTGTTCTAAAATTCGGCCAAAAAATATTGATGTGGGAATAGCAGCAATAATTAATGATCCAATCAGCACACGGGATGTTAAAAATGACCCTTTTCCCGCGCTTGTGCAACGAGGTCGCTGCCAACAGGAACACCCACCCGCAGACGATGTTCCTTTTTACTCTCTCCGTAATTAATACACGGGATGATTTTTAGTTTGCTTGTTCGGAGTTAGCACAGATCTCACTCTTCGAGACAGCTGAATTTTATGACTGAAATAGAAAATGCATCTGGTATTTCAACTGACTCAATAATTGGCGCTTCCTCGTGTTTTTGTCGGGTATTATTCACACAGAGTTTTCCTATTTATTCTGTTTTTTTTTTAACTCTTTTAATTTCAAAAGCACTAGTTGAGTGGCAGTAAAATTACTCTTCAGAATTTTCATGACGTGAGAACTTTAAAAATTATTATTTCTCATTTAGAGACTTATATGTATTACAATATACGTTTTAACTAGTGAACTGACATTTTACAACAAATTATTAATTAATATTTTTAACTCTCTATAAAAATATTTATTACGTTGCAAGAAAATTTTAAAGCTATTTTATTATGCTTTTTTCTTTTTCAAGTATTTTATGTTTACCCAAACTATAAAAGTTTAAAACCTATATTTAATTTTACATTTATTATAGCTACTTTACGACATTCTGTATGTTTAAAATAAAATAAGATATACAGCGCAATTAAAGAAATAACAAAATATAATATTAGAATAAATTATATCTACTGCATTTGTGACTGGCACTAAAGATACTGTTTTATCTGTTAAATATGTAAATTAGACTAGTCCTTGTTTTACAGAGATGATTGCAAAATCCCATGAAAAAATGTTAATACAGACAGATTGGAACCCATTAAAAAGTACCATAAATTACTGTGTACCATTCTCGATGTATAAAAATGTATATCGTTTAGATAACTTAATAAAAATTAAAAAAAAAAGATCATGTGTTGTTCTCTGAGAACAAAAACATTCTTTGTCTAGAAACTTATTTGTATCAGAACTTCATTTATACATTAATACAGCAAAATCAAATGTTGAAATTGTCAATATTCACTAAAATTAATGCATTTTACATGCATTGTTTTGTGGGTATTAAATTATCTCTATTTTAAATATCGTTTACACTGTTTAACACTGTCTGAAAATTAAATAAATTTTAATAATGAAATATAATCGGTTACAATTAATAATGTGCTGCAAAATATGCAAAGTAAAATTAAAATTAAAAAATAGTCTATATTTTTATGATCGCAAAATGAAAGTAATAAACAACTTTTTAAGAAATGAAGCGTTATAACAAATTTATTTTGCATGTAAAATTATTCTGTATTTTCTGATAAAATGTAATGCTTTTTTCAAAATTTATATACCAGTTAATTTTAAGAATGCTTTATTCATTTTTTTTCTATAAAAATAACATCTTCAGTAGTAAAAAATCATTAAATAGTCTAATGTAAACTAATTGCATTTGTTAATGTAAATTGCAAGCACCTTAAATAAATATTTGTTATGCACCGTTTTCTACGATTTTAATTTTATTTAAATTAGATTTTTTAGTTTGAAGAACAATAGAATGTTCCATATAATGGATTCCAAATTAATGAGGATTTAAAAAAAATATTTTTAAAAGTATCTTCGCGTATTTGCATAACTTTTTAATCACGTAATTAATTAATTAATATTTCTATTTATTAAAGCGTATTTAAATTTAAATCAAATAGAATTTAATTCAACTAAACCAACTCGGAATGATTTCTTTCTTACAATTGTTTGGATAGTTGGGAAGCAGTTCTCTCATCAGCCACGTTTGCCACGTGTGGAGTGTGATACGAATTTAATGATACTATTTTTCTTGTTAGGAAATATAAACTCAGAAATTTTTAATACTATATTTATGAATTGGCTCAATGTCGTGTTAATAATGTATCCAACATATATTGGTTTGGTTTGGTTTGGAGAGCTACGGTCTACTGTTTTGCAAACGAGGGCTAATGAGACCCCAAGATATATTGATTACATTTAGTTTAAAAAATAATAAAAAAATACAAACATAGAAGGATGAAATTAAGAACGTTTCTTTGTTAGTTTGCTGGAATTGTGACGGAATTTTAAGAGAAAATAGGATAACTTAAGAAATATAGAGTTGGGTGATAAATTAAACTTTAAAAAGGCATTTTATTCAATCAATGAGAAAGATCATGGTATTAGAACAAAATAAATCCTTACGTCTAAGAAAACGTCCAGGTTATGCAGTAAGAAAATAATAATCCCCTCCCTATAGCTAGTGCAAGTACACCATGGAAAAAAGAACATGATTTTATATACACACATAAATATTACTATAACAAATTGAATTTTAGGATCACTTAGGAAATATGTGTAACAAAAATGCTTAACAAATGTGAATGGTATGCAATATAGGATGAATTCAAATAATATCACCAAGCATGTCGTCAAGCCTCCAGATTTGGCTTCTTGTCGATAAAATAAATGTAACTTTAAAATTAATAAAAATATGTTCTTGAACTGATGTTAGATTTTAAAAATTTAGTTCACTTTCCTTAAAAGTATATACTCGATTGAAACTCTTTGTATGTATACCAAAATGATCTGGAAGTGGGGGGGACTGTATGAATGTATGTGCGTATATATTTATGCTTCAGTATATATATATATATATATATATATATATATATATATATATATATATATATATATATATATATATACATATATATACATATATACATATATATATATATATATATATATATATATATATATATATACATATATACATATATACATATATATATACATATATATATATATATATATATATATATATATATATTATATATATATATATATATATATATATATATATATATATATATAATATATATATATATATATATATATATATATATATATATATATATATATATAGTATATATATATATATATATATATATATATATATATATATATATATATATATATATATATATATATATATATATATATATATATATATATGGAGGGAGGTTCTCTCATTTGAAATATAATTTGTTTTGATATGCCCTATCTACAACGCTTGTTCAGAGTGTGAGTGTTGTGGGCACACAAGAGTGATTTAGCTCATTTGGAATGTTTCAATCCTCCAACAGTATTTGCAAACATAATATATCTTCTAATCCTTTTTCTCTCCTGTTAAATTTTCAATGTAAATAAAATTTTTGATTACAACTATCTCAATTTCTATGGAAATTATATCTATATATTTGTATACCATATTATACGGAATTCCAAATGTTATAACCGAACATAAGTCACACGACTAGTTTTTAAAGAATAAAAATCCATACTGATAACAAATTCATTTCACCTTAGTAGAGCTGACTTTTAAAGTTCTAATAATATTTTGTTTGTTCTAACAAGCATTCACGCTTGCTTTCGTACAATGACACCAAAGACTTATTGACTGTGCAATGTACAATGTATTTGTTGTATTATATTTAAAAATCAACTGTTATTTGACGTTTGGATAGCGAAATATAATGCATATAATTGTAAAAATGATTAGTTCAATCCTTAGATACTGTATAACAAATATATTCTCATTTATTTTGTTAATAAAACGATGGGGAAATATTTGTTTATTGGGAGATATATTTATAAACTTGTTATTCTGGTATAGTAAAGGAAAAGTATGTTCCATGATGTTTATAAAGAATGTCCAATCTCACAAACATGAACAAATATATTGATGTGGAATTTTCAACATAAAACTATAGCCATAAAGTATTCATTCAAGCTGTCCGACAACATGTAATATAAAATTTCTTAAAAGAATTTTTTAGATGTCTCTAAAAAGATATGCTAGGCATTAACGGGTTAAACCATTCGTATTATACCAAACTTTATTCTCGCATCCTTAAATTATTTTCTATTTACAACAGATATCTTTACTGGTCATAAGAATCTTATATTTCATGCTATAGTTTATATGAAGAATCAATTATTACTTGTGCGATTATAACTGATAGCCTCTTTCAAAACAGTGACAGGTGAAAAAAATAACTCTTTAATTTGTCAATATTAGACATTTATAGCTAAATAAAAAGAATTCTTGAAGTCAGTAAAATTCAGGAATGTAGAGACTATAAATATAGTCATTATATTTTTTTAGTGATGACATGGGAAACCCTAGGAATGTAGCCTTGAGGAAACATCACCGAAATTAACCTAGAAAGTCGTTGCTATATTGCATAGCAATAGTCAATTTACGCGTATTGTCATAGGAAAAAGTCAAACGAGAAGTCAGACAAGATCACTATTTCTTAATTTTTTTTTCATTGTTGATTATCCTATGATATCCAGAAATTGTAAAGAAACATCGAAATAAAAAAAAACATTTTCAGTATAAACTGAATTTTAACTGAATATAAAATAATTTGATTTGAAATGCCTGTATCTACTAAGTTTTTTCGGAGTGTGAGTGTTACGGTCACACAAGAATTATTTATCTCATTTGAAATGTTTCAATCCTTGAACGGTATTTGCAAACCTAATATATCTACTAATCCTTTTTCTCTCCTGTTAAATTTTCAATGTAGATTAAATTTTTGATTGCAATTATCTCAATTTCTATGGAAATTATATTTATATACTTGTATACCATATCATACGGAATTCCAAATGTTATAACCGAACATAAGTCACACGACTAGTTTTCAAAGAATAAAAATCCATACTACTAACAAATTCTCCCCACCTTAGTAAAGCTGACTTTTAAAGTTCTAATAATATTTTATTTTTTCTAACAAGCATTCACGCTTGTTTGCGTACAATGACAACAAAGACTTATTGACTGTGCAATGTACAATGTATTTGTTGTATTATATTTAAAAATCAACTGTTATTTGACTTTTGGATAGCGAAATATAATGCATATCAGAATAAAAATGATTAGTTCAACAGAATAGGAAATACTAACTTTTAAAATATCCAAACAATGTAAACCGATAATACTTATTACAGTTATAAAATATATGTTTTTACCATATACACTGAATTATAATGGGAATTAAATGAATAAATTTCCTTTTAAAATTCAATGAAAATCCTTATATATTTCAGTTACCAAAAATGAGCTTATAATAGTTACAATACTAGTTACATTTTTTATATAATATTATTCAAAAGTTAGAAAACTTTTCATAGCCCATTTAATATTTTTAATTGTTTTACATTAAACATTTCACAACACCATTCATTTCTATGTCGACAGTCGGCGCACATACACTCGAACAGCAGAAATAAACAGGTGATTTATTACATAATCATTTTGTTTAAATAGTTGACTTTGACTGTACGATAATACCGTAATATATCGTTAGCATTGTGTTAAAGTTAAAATGTCTTCTACTTATGCAAACATTAATTAAAACTACTGACTTTATGTCACAACTAAAGCAGCATTTGCTGCTCTAAGTTCGATCTGTTAGTTGTGAATATCGTAAAAAGTCATTATCACTTGGCTTAAAAAGTAATTAATGATAGCTTTATCAAACTCACGGCGTCAAAATAGTTTCGCTTTCCTCGCAGGCGGAACGTATGTTTTGTCACTGAATGTGTTCCCCTGTTAGTAGAATTTATTATCATTATGAAAGAAAAATAAAGGGGTGATAAATTAAGGTCTTTAAACTATCAAACCAATAAGTTTAAGTCTTAAACTGCTATAAAACTTTGTGTTGCGATTTGAAAATAACTAAATGTATTAACATATCAATAAATTGATGTTAAACATTTAGAACTTATTACAATTATAAAAATATAAGCCTTTTTCTTTCAACTCATTATCCATTTATAATTTAAATAAATGCTAATAATATTTATATGTAGGATTCATATTTATTGTGCACTTCTTATACAATTTGTATAAAACAGTATATTTATTCGCTATGTTCACTTAATCTCTGTGAGTATTTCACACACACACACAAATACTGTATTATGTGCTATATGTTCTTATGTATATAAAGAGCAAGTCTTTGTGTTTGCACGTTATAGAATCCTAGACCGTTTCAACGAACGAGGCTAAATTGGGTAAGTTCAGTTTTAAGAATCGGCAAAAGCAATTCAGTAAAATT
>CM063498.1:126188041-126203041 GCA_032207245.1 Pardosa pseudoannulata
CTTATAATTTTTGTTTCTACCATGTTCCACCTAACTGGTGTCCCAATTTACAGTTTTCTACCGTAAAACATATAAACTATAAAAAAAAAGCTTATTTTACAGTGTATGAACTATGCATGAATTAAATTTAAAAATTTTTAAATCATGTTTTTAAAATATGTTGTCTCATATTATTTTACGGTAATTCCATACTATAATTTACAACATATTAAAGAATCTTATAATTTTTGTATCCACCACGTTCCACCTAACTGGTGTCCCAATTTACAGTTTTCTACCGTAAAACATATAAACTATAAAATAAATCTTATTTTGCAGTGTATGAATTATGCATGAATTAAATTTAAAAATTTTTAAATCATGTTTTTAAAATATGTTGTCTCATATTATTTTATGTTAATTCCATACTATAATATACAACATATTTAAGAATCTTATAATTTTTGTTTCTACCATGTTCCACCTAACTTTTGTCTAATTTACAGTTTTCTACCTTAAAACATATAAACTATAAAATAAATCTTATTTTGCAGTGTATGAATTATGCATGAATTAAATTTAAAAATTTTTAAATCATGTTTTTAAAATATGTTGTCTCATATTATTTTATGTTAATTCCATACTATAATATACAACATATTTAAGAATCTTATAATTTCTGTTTCCGCCATGTTGAAAGTGATATCAACAAAATATGAAACATTATATTTATGAAAATTTCCTCAGAGAATGTGTTCTCACATTAGTCAATAGGTCAACAAACTTGAAAGTCTTCATAGAAAGCATTTTGAATGATAGTCATCTCACTGTACTCCAACAAAGTTGCATACACGTAATTAGGCTCATTATTCGAAATAACACGTGGAAACTTTCATTTGAAATATCTGGTGGGAATACTCCGAGCTTGCAGATCTGAAGTTTAAAGTATGTTATTAAGATTTTAATATTCTGTACGTAATAACGATGCGTGCTGTCTGCTTTGGAATCATCAAACATTACGCCATTGTTGTCTGCTGCAAACTTTTATTATAACCCACTGTAACTTTTGTAGCACGTTTATTTTCACCTCGTTAAGTTATGAAAATATCTTTTGCACCGTCAACGCCATGTCCTGCTAATGAAAGATCCTCCATTGTTTGGAATTGTCTTTTATTTCGTTTCATTCATCTCTGTCTTTGATCTTTGAAAACCTTCTTCTAGTTCAGCTGTTGCTGTCTGCGACGTCTTAGCATCTACTACTTTAGTCCTAATGCATGCGCTGGCTAATTTTGTTTCTTTTTAATTGCCTAAATGATACAAAATATCAAATAGAAAGATCTGATGACTGTTTAGAATCTGATAAGAAATCCTTTTCTTCTATAACGATTGTAAAAGTTAGTCTCCTCTGATAAGTTTAACCGGGATATTTATTTTCAATACGCTAATATTCAAGGCCGTAGGCAGGGGGAGAGATTTGGGGGACTGCCCCCCCCCCGAAGTTTTGAAAGACCATTTTGTAGATATACAATGTCCAACGTTTGTGTATGTGTGTGATATCGGCCTAGCTGTTCATGAACATAAACAGTTATACTCTAAAAAAACCGCTT
The DNA here is from genome assembly GCA_032207245.1 of Pardosa pseudoannulata. Classification (NCBI taxonomy): domain Eukaryota; kingdom Metazoa; phylum Arthropoda; class Arachnida; order Araneae; family Lycosidae; genus Pardosa; species Pardosa pseudoannulata. The sequence goes on from CM063498.1 coordinate 126,189,628, forward strand.
AGACCATAAAAGTCTTCCCAGGCCGCTAGCCGGAAATGCATTACTGTATTTCGGAAATACAGTGCTTTCCCTTTCATCAATTGAAGTATCATTCACAAATAAAGATGTCTTTCTCCCTTGGTCCCCCTCCGAAAATAATTTCTGGCTACGGCCCTGCTAATATTAATGACAATTTTAAATATCTCATATACATTTTAAAATTTAAAAGAAGATTTGTGATGAGGCAAAAGAGAATTACTAGATTATATTGAATTTCTCACTTAAATCAGTACTTTGTACAACTACTCAAAAGAAAATTGTCTGGTCTTTAAATATAAAATTCTTCTGTCCGGTGTTTTTAACGGAACTCCTTCTAACCGGTAGGACTGATTTTGATGAAGTTTTATGTATGCATTTAAGTAGATTAAAGAATGGTTTAGATTCAAAATTTTATCAAATAAAAAATAATTTTTGTTAAAGTTCCAGAATTGCGCGCTAATTACGATTGTTATAATTCCGCTTGAAACTTTCACTGACAACGTAACTATAGCTCAGTGGTCGGCGCAACGGGCTTCAGTGTGAGAAGTTCCAGGATCATATCCCGGTACAGGCGATGGGGAAATTCAATTTAATCTTATTTCGTTTGTGATAACTCTACGCTTGGTAGTGTCAAGTATTTTTAAAATACTTTTTACCAAATATATAATTCCTAATATATATAGGCCAAATATATAATTTATTTTAAAACATTTTGTGATTTCTGGATTTACAGTGTTAAAACATGACAACGTCTGTCGGCTAGTCTAGGATTCAAATATTATTTGATAACGTTAGAAAAATGTTAACCGTTTCTCTAGGACAAAATTTCGAGTTCTGACAAAAGCTACAGTTTTGCGAAGGCTTTTATATCGAGACATATGATGATAATTTTTAGATAACTTATAATGTATAGAAGTTTTAAAATATTTTATACTATCTAAAGAATTTATAAAAATAGATCTATACAATTTCGTCTCTTTTTGACTTATCTAATGCTTCAATAGCATTTTTTAACAGTTCATTTTTATAATCTTTAAGTGTTTTGAAGTTTAGAATACCTGTTAACATTATTCAAATTAAAATAAAAAAAGCTTCTTTAGCAGACGTCCCCTAACATTTTAAAGTTACTTTAAATATTATAAAAATATATAAATGTGTGTGTGTATATAAGTACATATATATATATGTATATATATATATATATATATATATATATATATACATATATATATATATACATATATATATATATACATATGTATATATATATACATATATATATATATATATATATATATATATATATATATATATATATATATATATATATATATATATATATATATATATATATATATATATATATATATATATATATATATATATATATATATATATATATATATATATATATATATATATATATATATATATATATATATATATATATATATATATATATATATATATATATATATACATATATATATATATATGTATGTATGTATGTACATATGTATATAAGTATATAAACTGAAATAGCAGAACTTGTTAGCTCCAATCGTTACTTTACCGGATTTTAAAATATTTTAAATATATGCTAAATTATTGATAGAAGTTTTAAAAATAAAACTATAGAATCTCATATGTTTTCAATTTATAAAATAATTTAATAGCCATTATTAATAATTCCGATTTTCTATTTTGTGTTTTTAAAAGATTAACACCTGACGGTTAGTATTGTTATCTATTTAAAATGAATGAAATGCTTATATTTAAATTGTGAAATCTTTAAGAAATTACCTTTTCATACGTAAGATACTGTAACAGCAAAGTATAGTTTCAATTTAATTTAACGCCATTTAAACTTTGTACAATATATGCGATAAGTTATATTACTTTTTAGAAATAGATTCATAGAACTCTTTTATATTTTTTAATTGGCTTAACAATACACACAATTTAATATTTAACAATGTATAACATTAAAATTCCCAATTTTGTTTTTATCAAAAGTGTTGTAACTTAGTTTACCTTGCAATTAATATTGATAACGACATGAAATGAAATTAATTTAAATGATACACAAGTGTCATAAAATTTTTATAAGTTTTTAAAACATTAGGCTTCTTTTAGCATTATAAATAATGTAAAATCAGATACCGTAGTTAGATTCTAAAAATTCAACAGCCAATTAAATATATAAAATTAATGTTATCCTTATCAACAGAATTTTTTAAAACAAATAGAAAATTTTAATTTTTTTTTAATTTACTTAGCTCTTCAATAATTTTTTTAAAATACCACTTTTAATGAAACGAAGACCAGTTTTATTATTCCGATTTTATCATTTAACTCTAAATTATATGTATAATTAACATAGTTTGAGAATCAATATTTTTTAGCATTTTTCTATATGAAATATCCAATTTTACGCCGAGACACTTAAAAGAAGATTCATTAAAAATCAATAAATATAATTTTTTCTTACATGAAATATTCGATATTTTTGTTTTCACGATAACCTATGGAAATAGATTTTTTTAATCGTCATATTTTTTCATTAAATATATTAATAGAACCAGAAAATTGTGTAGCAATTACCATTTTTATTTTTGTGTGAGGCACAGATTATAATTAAAGATAAAATGTTAAAAGATTTTATTACACAATTTTTAATGAAAACAGCGCTGCTTTTTTAATTTTTTTTCCAAAAGATAATTTTCTTTTATATTTTGTATAGTGATTAAGTGCTTGCAAAATATGTAAAGTAATTTATTAAAAAATTTATAAATAATTAAAGTTATGCTATAAGGAAAAATAATTATTTTACGAAGTACAATACATCAACAACGTGCCTTTTCAAGAAAAACAAATAATTATTTTATCACTAGTTCTTAAAATACCAAATATAATTCTTATTTCATACATTCGTTATTTAAATATTCTTTTCAGAACTTTTAAACATAAAATTTTATCGAAAAGTGTTTTAGTTACCCGTCTTACACAAATACTTTGTGTCGTGAAGTACAGTAATTCAGACATAAATTTTAAAAGTATAAGTTTAATTACTAATTTAAATTAGTGACGTAGAAGAGTATATATATATATATATATATATATATATATATATATATATATATATATATATATATATATATATATATATATATATATATATATATATATATATATATATATATATATATATATATATATATATATATATATATGTATATATATATATATATATATATATATATATATATATATATATATATATATATATATATATATATATATATATATATATATATATATATATATATATATATATATATATATATTTATATATATATATATATATATATATATATATATATATATATATATATATATATATATATATATATACATATATATATATATATATATATATATATATATGTATATATATATATATACATATATATATATATATATACATATTATACATATATATATATATATATATATATATATATATATATATATATATATATATATATATATATATATATATATATATATATATATATATATATATATATATATATATATATATGTAAAACTTTTGAAAAGTCTAATTGTTGAATCAACGTTTAAATCAAACAAACAATCATAACCAAAATGAATGGAATTTTAACTATTTAATGAATATTTTCTTTTGATAATGCACTATTAGCTTAAATATTTGCATAAAAATCTCTCTATTTAATCTACAGGAATGGTATTAACCCAAGGGACGGAAATACATTTGGGAATTAAAAAGTGAATTTTTATATTATTTTATATTCTGGCTATTTAAATATTTTTTCATAATAATTTTTTCTACAACTTCATCAAAATGTTTTAGTTAAGAAAGAAGTTTTATATGATTTAAGCGAAATATCCATAATTGTAAAATAAAAAATTATAACTTTGTTTTGCAATTTTCTTTTGTGTTCTACTCATTTTTGAAATTTTTTTCACTCTAACGATAGTGACAAAACTGGAAAAAATCCTAACGAAATTGTTTGAATGGAATTTTTCTTTTAATACTTATCAATTATGAATTTCATCTGGTGACTCTTTCTTAGCATGATCATTTAAATAAAATGAATCTGTAATTAAGAAAACGACAGTAGATATAGAAAAAGTGTAGTTGAAGGTCAAAATTAATTGATTGATTGTTTTGGCACTGCTGTCTCCTCTCTTTCTACAGTTAGGTTGATGAGATGAGATTTAGTTGCTTTAAGCAGTCGCTGAACATTCACGTCATCTTTGGGACTCGAACCATACACTCTAATACCAAATAGTAGTGCTGTACTTACTCAAAAACAATTTCGCATACAAATTGATTGAAATGTTATTCAAACCATTTTTTACTACTTTTAAATTAGAAACTTCATGAGATGTAAGTGAAGTATAGAAGTAAATGGAGTTATTATAGAACGTATAATAGTACGTAAGCAGCGTATAATTAGGCTTTTTATTATAATAAATTGAGAAAAATTAGTTTCCATAAATAAATTTGTTTTGTACAGTAAATTTCAGAACGTAAAACTTAAATTATTAAAAAAAATATGCTTTATAATTTATTTGATAATTTCATTCTGTACTTCAAAATCTAAAGATAGTGCTAATATTAACCCCACATTACTCAATCATCAATATATTAATGAATTAATGTTCACCCTACACTATATCTTCGATTTAAGAATTTTCCTTTATTCCACATTGGTTTATGTATTAACTTATTATTCCACTCTGTATCATGCTTGCATAACCCCTTTTATGAATTTCATTCTAGTTTTCTAACTGTAAATTGGAGTAATTAAGTATTATGTTTTTGAGTACATTATTTTTTTATTGTTGCAAGTTCTCATTATTTTGGGGGGTTTTTTTTACATCATACATTCTGTTCTATTTTTTACATCTTGAACTAAGAAGATTTTCCTTTAAATCAAGATATTTATTTTAATCAATATAATTCATATATTTTAAATGATGTAATGTATATTGAATTGATACAGGCATTAAACTTTTTTTCCATTAAAGAATAGTAGAAAATTTAAAAAGATTTAAAAAAAAATATTTTAACACATTGCATGCGGGACACGTACTAGTACGTTTTCTGACGATTGATACTTGAGCGCCGGATACGTACGAGTACGGCTTAGTGTAACAACATGGTTTGTTTGTGGGTACAAAAATAATGGTATATATAGGAAAACGAAGCCGAATGTTCTTGTCTACTACATAGATTCTGGAAAAATTTAGACAAATAATAGCTAGTTTTTAAATAAGTTGATGCGGAACCACTAAACGGGAAGGTTGATTAAAAAAATCAATTTAAATTTAAAATTAACTTTTTATTTATCCTTTCGAAAATGATATTATATATATATATATATATATATATATATATATATATATATATATAATATTTATATATATATGTATATATATATATATGTACATATATATATATATATATATATATACATATATAATATTTATATATATATTATATACATATATATATATATATATATATATGTGTGTGTGTGTGTGTGTGTGTGTGTGTGTTTATCTGTCTATTTATATATTTTTTATATATTTCAATATATGAAATACGAAAAGTTGGTTAAAAAATTAAATAATTTTTGATCTATTGAGATTTAACTAAATAACTAAATTTACACGCAAAACGCCCCCTCCCAGTACAATTCCGCTGCAAAATATACCCGCACACAATGTGTTAAAAGGTGTAACGGATATTGAATTGATATAGGCATGAAACTTTTTTTTTCATTAAAGAATAGTAGAAAAAATTTTTTTAAATATATATTTTGTAATATATTGTCTAAGTACAAATTTGTGTGATAAAAATACAATTATAAAAGAAAAAATCCGTGCAGTATCGAGTTAACCAAACACCTCTAACGAAAATGAATCTTTTAAACGCAGAATCCACTTTGATAAAGCATTATTAGCGTCGACATTTGCATAAAACATAACCCGTACTTAACCGGCAATCACGGTCTTAACCCAGTGAGTGGATGGAAATTCAATCTTCGGCCCCTTTAACTACTACCAGAGAAGTGTAACGACTTCGCGAGATTCACGCGTCACGATTTTCTTTCTTTTTCATGCAAGAAACATTTTTCTTTTTCGCGGCGTGACTGGGATCCCCTAGCTGGAAGGTATGCCAAAATTTCCCGCCGTTATTTCGTGCTCGTAACCCATTTGTTCGGAAGGGACCTGTTTCGCCGAGTCATTAGGTAAGATGGTTTTTTTAATAAAAAGCATCGGTAATTGCCGTGTCTGATTGAGAATTCAGTTATCCCTCGGCTATGAACGCATGTGATTGAAGATCAAAAGATGCTGCATTGACATGTATCGGCTGATAATGAAGACTGGCATCCGCTGATTTCTTTCATTCGGGGATTCAAAGGGAGATGTATTATGCATGCCAGTGTAAGTAAATTTTTTTATTACATTAGATAAGGTAATTTCGTCGGGTACGGCAAATTATTTAAATATACACAACTTGGGTAAGAGCCTAGTTATTTTTGTGTTAAAAATTTAAAATGCTTATATTTATGGTAAAGCTATTTTAAAGCTCTGAGTACTGTTTTTTTTTAACCAACTTGCTTAAAAAATCTTTTTATAAAAAGCACCGGTAAAGGCCAGTTATGATTTAAAATTCATATATGTCTAGACCATGAATGCATGTGAATGAAGATCAAAAGATGCTGCATTGACTTGTATCGGCTGATAATGAAGACTGACATCCAATTATTTATTACATTCTCGGATTCAAACCGAGATGCATTATGCATGCCAGTGTAAGTAATTTTTTTTATTACATTATAATTTCAATATAATTTCATTGGATAGGCATATCATTTAAATCTACGCAACGTGAGTAAGATCCTTGTTATTTTCGCGTTAAAAATGTGAAATACTTAGTTTTATGGTAATGGTATTTTACGACTTCAAGGGCTGTTTTTTTAACTAACTTGGTTCAAAATTTAAGCTTTTTGTAAAAAGCACCGATTATGGATAGTTCAAAATTCGTATTTCTCTGGGCTATGAGCGAATGTGATTGAAGGTCAAAGGTTGCTGCAGTGACATGTATCTACGGATAGAAGACTGGCTTCTGCTGATTTCTTTCATTTGAGGATTCAAATCAAGGCGTATTATGCATGTCAATTTCAGTAATATTTTGTATTACATTAGATAAGATAATTTTGTTGGCAAGTTATATAACTCTGCACAACGTGAGTACAAACCTGGTTATTTTTACGCTAAAAACAGGAAATACTTATTTTAGGATAAAGATATTTTAATCCTCTGACTGCTGACTTTTTTTTAACTAACTTGCTTCAAAATCGAGCTATTTAAAAAACATTGCGTAAATTATTGAGAATTCAGCTATATCTCGGCAATGAACGCATGTGAAGATCAAAGAATGATACCTTAACATGTATCGTCAGATAATGAAGACTGTCAAGTGCTACTTTATTTCATTAGGGACTCAAATAACAATATATTTTGCATGAAGGTGAAAGTAAATCCTATATCTTATTTAAATCTACACAGCATGGATACAAGTCAGGTTATTTTTTGTGTTAAAATACGTAATACTTATTTTTATGATAAACGTGTTTTAACCCTGAACTTGGACGGCTGGATTTTTAAAAAAATGGCTTGATTAAAATTCAAGCTTTTTGATAAATAATATGAGTAAGTTCTGTGTCTGATTAAAAATTGGATTTCTCTGGGCTATGAGCGAATGTGATTGAAGGTCAAAGGTTGCTGCAGTGACATGTATCTACGGATAGAAGACTGGCTTCTGCTGATTTCTTTCACTTGAGGATTCAAATCAAGGAGTATTATGCATGTCAATTTCAGTAATATTTTGTATTACATTAGATAAGATAATTTTGTTGGTTGCGGCAAGTTATATAACTCTGCACAACGTGAGTACGAACCTGGTTATTTTTAAGTTAAAAACAGGAAATACTTATTTTAGGATAAAGATATTTTAATCTTCTGACTGCTGACTTTTTTTTTTAACTAACTTGCTTCAAAATTGAGCTATTTGAAAAACATTGAGTAACTTATTGAGAATTCAGCTATACCTGGGCAATGAACGCATGTGAAGATCAAAGAATGATACCTTAACCCCTTCCGGTATGATTTAATAATGAAAAACTGTGCATGAAATAACCATTTAATTTTTATTTAAAAAACTTGTTTCATTTTACAATTCTTACATGTTCTTAATTAAAATCCACTTTTTACATAGTGTTAAATAATATCAGAAACAGTAAAATTAAGAAAATATCAAAGCAAAACATTAATAAGGTATACAGATAATAGTCTTCAAGCTAGTGGTACTTTTCAAAACAAAGTGCAAAGGAATTCTTAATTGTTTACACCGCCAAGTAGTCTCACTTTTAATTTGATTCTTGTAACACACACGGCATTTCTTAGTAGGTTTTCTTTTATTCTGACTCATTAATTTGGCAATGACTTGTACCAAGAAATTCTAAGTAAACAATATGCAATAGTGACTTGTGATTTTCACAAGTGATAAAAGTGTTGCCAGATTCAGTGCACTAGAAATTTTAAACTAAATTAATTATCATATTTAACAGTAACTTTAATCGCACGACGTAGCTCGTCATTGTGCGGTATGGAGTGAAAAACTAATAACGAGCTAGACTCTTCATTTTACCGGAAGGGGTTAACATGTATCGTCAGATAATGAAGATTGTCAAGTGATGCTTTATTTCATTAGGGACTCAAATAACAATACATTTTGCATGCAAGTGAAAGTAAATAATATATCTTATTTAAATCTACACATCATGGATACAAGTTAGGTTATTTTGTGTTAAAATACGAAATACTTATTTTTATGGTAAATGTGTTTTAACCCAGATCTTGGACGGCTGGATTTTTAAAAAAACTGACTTGATTAAAATTCAAGTTCTGTGTCTGATTAAGAATTTGATTACCCCTTGGCTTTAAACATGAAGATGAACCAATGTTATATTAACAAGTATCGGCGGATAATGAAGACTGACATTTGCTGATTTCTTTCAATCAGGACTCAAATCACACTGTTCATGCATACCAGAGGAAATAAATGTGTTTTTACATTAGATATGACAATTGCGTTAGATACTATAGGTTTTTAAAATGTATTTAGCGTGGTACAAATCTGATTATTTTTCCGTCAAATATATTTAATACTTTTTTTTATGGAAAGAAATTTTAAACTTGTTACTGCTCAATATTTTCAACAAATTCCCTTCATAAATTTGTATAATCATTATATTACATAGTTAAAATCTATTTATGTTTGAAAGATAAAATATAAATTATAGTTTTAAAACAAAAGTGTTTTAATACAGAAGTATATATTTCATGACACTTTCATAAAAATCAGTTTTAGATGCTATCAAAAAATGCTGAAATTAAATAGAGATAAAAAATATGACTTCAGATAAGCAAATTTTGGTATATTATCTGTAGGATTAGTGCTAAAAGAAATCAAAGAATTAATAGTTTTTTTTCTTTACGAAACTATTTTTTCTCTAATCATAAGATGTTTAATGGCTTTATAAATATAATTAATTAACACAGTTATTACGACATTATGCTATGTTAGCTGTCATTTCATTAAATAATTGTTTGATATTTTAAAACAAACATTCCTTTTCTACTGTAACTTTATAGAAAGCTAATTAAAAATTGCTTTTCAAATATTGCTGTAGTAGTTTGGTACTATTAATCAAGGAATTAAATTATTTTAATTAGCTAATTTGAAACCTATTGAAATTATTTTCAGTTTATTATTCTTTGTAGATTGAAGATGAAACTAAATATTGATAAAATATTTCTGCTTTTTGTTTGGAAGTTCAAATATTTTTTATTATATTTCAAAATATTATGAAATTAAAGTCACTAATCCACGTGAAGCAATGTTTTTAAATGATTATTTTTTCCTATATGTCACTTGTAGTGCACGGGAATTAAATATTACTCATAATTTTATTTATTTTTGCCTTTATTTATTTTTTTCTTTTCCTCCAGTAAAAACTTATTGGTGTAATAATTAAAATTAAAATCATCCGAATTAGATATTAGCTTAGAAGTTTTCTCCCTTTTGTTATTTGACTTATACAACTGATAACACGAAAGTTTTTAGATCAATGCCCTTTAGAATAATTACATTTTATATACTTTTTGTCTGTAGTAAAAAATCTGTAATTTTAAAACAACTCCCACAAAAAATCTATGGTAATGTAATTTAGACAGAAAGAGAATCATATATGTTTTTTAACATTTGAGTCTTAATATTGTGTATGCGTCATCACGTTAAAATCTACCCAACATTAAAGAGAAAAGAAATTTTAATTGAAAAACAGCTTTAAAAAAGTTAAAACTCCAAATACAATGTATTAGACTACAAATAGAGAAAGGTGGAAAAAACTTCCTTTCAACAGAATTTTAGATTAAGAAAAAGAAATTTGCATATCCTTTCAAAAAAATTATTCCTTTGGAGATTAAAAATACGTTTCCGAAATTTATTTAATATCCCAATGCTATATGTTTTCAGTTGAATAAAATAATAAGGTGGAAAAGTTTCTTTTTTTTTCTTTTTACTTTTTCCAAGACCTGAACGTCACTATCCCCAAAGAAAATCAAAACAATACTGAAAACCTTGTTTTCGTACTGAAGCGAAGAAAATTTGACTCTTAAGCCTTTGAAGATTGTCTCTAATCCCTTAAGATAAGCTTTTACTAGTCTCATTAAAATTGCTGCGCTGGGTGGGTAGAAAAATAAGCAGATGTTCTCAGTGACTCGCACGAAATAACCTGGAGACAGGGACTTTTTCATTGTATTTTAGATAGTTACTTGAATACAGAAATGTAAAATTTATTTCTCTCTCTTTTTCCATTACTTTTGTTTCGTTATAAAGCAAAGGGCATTGTGAAAAGGGATGAAAGATTGTGTTACTAGTAAATATGTTGACGGGTATTTTATTATTACTCAGAGACCTTAAAAAGGAGTCTTCATTGTCGTTCAGAAAGTTTTATATAATTATATGACTACGTTGAGATATAATCGGTGTGAATACAGAAATATAAAATTTATTTCTCTCTCTTTTTTTAAATTTAACCTTTTTGTAAATGGTAACATAATGCTTTAATTACAAAATAGTTGATTAAAATCTCAATCTTCAATAAATTCCATATGAACTTTGAAAAACCCCATGCTTTTATTCTTAAAATACATGCTACACAGAAAAATTTTTAGCTCTCTATATTTTTATAAAAGATTTAAAAACATTCGTTTGACGGAATCTAAAAGCACAGTCATCACCCTAAAATGTTTAAAATGCGGGATTTACTTTATTTTGAAAGGCAGATATGGTTATTAATTAGTTCCCTTTTTTAATGATTATTAGTGCCATAGTGTAGAAAACATGGTATATTTTAATACTTATTGCCAACGATGTGAGACAACATATATCAATCTAAAAATATTCTTGAAGGGTGAGTACATACTCCCATGTATGCAATTAAACAAGATCTAAAACTTTTTGAAAAATTTGTAAGGGATATCAATCTTAAGAGTAACAATTCAATGATTTTCTTAAAATATACTGCATATTTTATGAAAAAGCTATGATTTCCAAAAAAGATATTTCACATTTGAACATTTAATTTACTATACTCCAATATTCACTATACTACGATATTATTTAATTTCCATCAGTTTCATAATGTCATAGAAACTTTTGTTGTTATATTTTTCATGAATACTAAAACGTCAAAACATAGTGTCTTAGAAAATTCATTTAAAATTGCTGCATTTTAGAAATTTTATTGTAGTCACTTAAAAACTGCCAGGTGTATAAGTTAGAATTAAATTGAAATCATCCCCCTAAATTCCATTTTTAAAATAAAAAACGTAAATATAGCGATTTGTTTACGAATAAAATCTAATTAAACTTAACTTCCAGTTGTTTAAATGCAACATTTGGTTTGTCAATCAAAAACAAAAATTGTCAGAAATTCTATACCATAGATCGAAATCATAATTGCTTTTTAAACCTACATTGTGGTCTTTTGAATAAACTAGCAAAATAATTTTTTAATTTTTCAAAATCAATCATTTAAACCTCTTCAGGTACCTCACATCAATAGAGACTATTTAGCACATTTTTAAGCAAATATGCATTAATTAAAGCTTGAGAAGTCATTAATAACATATTAATATGCCAATTTTAATGAAACTAAATATTAACTGTATATAATAAATTAACTAAAGATTCACTGTAATAATATAAACCCTTCACTTTTTCACTGTACATTATATACTTACCTGAACACAGAAATTGATATCTTTTTCCTTTTTCCCATAGTTATGATTCTTACTTTGCTTGATAAAACAAAATATACTATGAAAAAATACGAGAAAATATATTAAAATATGTTATTAGTAAAATATTGTCATTTGTCTTAGTATTGCTTAGAAACTTTAATAAATGACTGTTGAAAATAATATATAATGAAATGCTATTTAACAATTATTTTAAGAAAAATATCCTATAGACTTAAGTTTGGAAGTTTACTTATTTTTTGTAATTTTTTTTACTTTTTAACAGAAGCCACTTTATAACTTAAATATAGAGACATTTTTATTGAATTTTAGAATATCTATTTCAATAATAAAATTAGAAATATGTCATATATATAGTTTTTTCTTATTTGGTGAGTTATAAATTAAAGATCATTATTGAAAGAGAAAAAAAAAATTAATTATTAATAGTAAAAATTCTGATAGTATTTTATTATAAGAAACCTTAAACATGGTCTTTGACTGTCACAATTAGACAACTAAATACAATATACCACATTAAAAATTTCTATCAGCATAAATTTTAATTTTCTGTAGAAATTACTTTCCGTTATCATAAATCCTTTATGATAACGGTCCTTTTCTGTATCGTCCAGCCATCTTGAATGTGATGGTCTTTGACTGTCACAATTAGACAACTAAATACAATTTACCAAATTAAAAATTTCTACCAGCCTAAATTTTAATTTTCTGTAGAAATTATTTTCCGTTATCCTAAATCATTTATGATAACGGTCCTTTTCTGTATCGTCCAGCCATCTTGTAGGTGATGGTCTTTGACTGTCACAATTAGACAACTAAATACAATATACCGCATTAAAATTTTCTACCAGCCTAAATTTAAATTTTCTTTAGAAATTATTTTCCGTTATCATAATTCATCTATGACAACGGTCCTTTTCTGTATCGTCCAGCCATCTTGTAGGTG
>CM063498.1:126208041-126238041 GCA_032207245.1 Pardosa pseudoannulata
AATAAAGAATTATACGTAATACTAGGGTTGGAAATTTAATAGTGGCAACACTGCTGTAAAAACGCTAAGCAACAAAACCAAAGAATGTCGGGTATACCACACGTAAGATACATACCTACCTTACCTCTAAGCAAAATATCTCGTCTTTTCTACGTCATATAAATACGGAGTGACGCAAAGAACTGGTCCTTGTATTACCTTGCAGTCTAAAGTAAGTGTTGTTAGGATATTTTCAAAACAAAAACAACGAAAATGGATAAAAATATCAATGTGCCAGAGATCATACATCACGAAAATGTCATCTAGGACTTCAAGAGGCTTGCGGGGAATCTGCATTGCTTACAGAACTGTAGCAAGATGTGTAAAAGCTTTCAATGAAGAACGCCAAAATGTGGCAGATATTCATCCACCAGGTCTGCGATGCAGACGTGCACACTGTTGCCGCACTTTTGAACAGTGATCCATACCAAACGATTCCTGAGCTGGTCCGAAAGATAGGATTTGCTCATAGGACAGTGCTAGACATTCTGAATGAACGCCGGAGCACGAGAAAAATTCTGCACTGAACAGCTCTATCGTTCTGTGACTGATTCGTTCGATCGATTGGGCTGGGAAGTGCATTACAACCCAACATATACCCCAGATCTAAGCCCTTGTGACTTAATTCGTATGATGAAGATACCACTTTTTGGCATTCGCTTCAAAATTGTTCCAGGGATTCTTGCGGTAATAGACAGCTCCATTCGAGCTACAATTGAACAGGCGATGCTACAGATGTTCTGCGACTTCCACATCGTTGGAAACGGGTTATGCACAACTCTGAAGACTGTAAAAAAGGACTGTAAAACATGGTGACATGAATCACTTTTGTATTCCATGTAAATAAATATTTGCCACTATTAAAGTTCCAACCCCTTGTAATAACAATAATAATAATATTATGTTGCTAATCGTTGACCGAACGTGTAGGCTATTCAGAATAGGTTATAAACAGTTAGTGCCAGACAAATTAACCATCATGTTGCAAAATATTGACCGTAGCTCTTTCAATAACATGAGGAGTTAATTATTCTTCATATTATACTTTTAAGCTCTAATAACTGTGTAAGTGAAGAAATAATTATATAGATAATAAAAAAATCGTATAAAATGTACACGTTCTAAATAATGTAATATAACATTTTTTTCTTTGGTTTGTAAAGTAACGGAAAAAACACGTGATTATCCCATAATGAGATTGTAGTATAAAAAGATAATAGTTACTATATAATTTTTTTTAAATAAAAAAAAACTGTTTTTGAAAAGATGAGTAAAAAAAGGTTTTCTAATTATTTCCATAGATTGCGATAAATAAAAATGTATAATAAGCTTTACACAGTATTTAATTCTATCAAGAAACAGAAAAATTGCTATATAAAAAAGTATAACGCCCTAACCATTAAATGCCAAGTGCAAAACTGAGTTTTGCGAGTACTTAATGCACAAAAAGTACAATGTATTTTTTAAATTTCTTATTTCTATCTATAGTGTTAAAAACTTTGATAGCTTAGAGTTTTTTCATCCTTTCTTCAATTTCAGTTTTTCATCGTTACATAGTTCAGATCATCGCTGTAGTGTTTTTTTTTTATTTTCTAAAAGATTGCCTTTTGTAAAAATTCTTGCGCTGACAGGTCTTGATAGTCTTTGACAAAATTAATACAGCTAATTTAAGCCAAGAAACACCCTTTTTATTTCGAGTTTTTTCTTTGAAGTGTATAAAAAGATGTGTCAGGATTTGAGCGTAAAATCAATACGAGGAATGACTGCAATGATATTAAGCGTTTTTTTTTGTGTCGCCGGTTAATGATATAAAGAGGAATAATACAAAATTCAGCAGAGTCCTGAGGCCTTTGAAATACACTAATGGTTTCACGTTAATCTTTATAAATGGACAACTTAAATAATTAGTTTTATTTAATGATAAAATTGATAAAAAAAAGGACAAAAAATTTAGAAAAATACAATGACAGTTAAAAAGGTTTATATATCGTTTAATTTAGTAAGTTTACAAAAAAGGACATTAAAAAATTTCTAAATAGTGTGCACATTTAATTCTTAATGCATTTTTTAATGATTTGAAAAGAATGTACCTCCTCTATTCAGTAAAGACAGCATCTTAATATCTAGTATTACAAAACTATTGAACTTAAAACTATTCATTTTTACTGGTCTAAAAACCCAAGTCTAGATAAAATTAAAGTCTGAGCTCTCAGTAATTTATATTATTCAATCTTATGGAAGATTTTTTGCCTAATTTTATACCCCCTCTTCCATCATTAGGACTTTACCACATTTATTTACACTTCTTTTGTTGTTGTTTTTGATGCCACTTGGTCAAACCAATCAATATTGCTATATACCATACGCTACTAGTATTGAGACAAAAGTTTGCTCCTTTCGTTTTAACGAACACTAAAAGTACGACTTTTATTCCAGTGGGCCCTCATAAATTAGAAGCAGGGATCAAGCAGAAGACCCATACGTTTAGGTTTAGCCTGCCACCTCCATAGGTATTGATTGAGAACTTGCAGGACATTGTGACCACGAACATTTTTACGAGCCACTGTTATTGGGGGGGGGGGGGGGGGGTGGGGGGGGGGGGGGGGGGGGGGGGGGGGGGGGGGGGGGGATAAAAAAAGTCGACTTATTTTAAAATGGATATATTATTAGAAGCAGATATATATAAAGTTTAAAAAAATAGGTTTAGCCTGAAACCCCACCATATATATATGATATGTAAATTATGATATAATAAAAATATTTTTTGGTTATATAGAACACAGCAATTTATAATAACAGCAGATTTTAGGCCTGCTTGGACTCCAAAACCACAACCCTTCAGTTACCAAAGCGCCTCCTTTGCCGACTGAGCTACCGCAGATCATTCTTCTTTTACTTTGTCGAGATGTTGCTAAGAGGATTTAGGTTCTTCCATTGGAATGAAAATGGCACCCCTACCTTAATCTATAAAAACAAAGTGATCTGTCTACTAATTTCGTTTAACAAAACGCTATGTATACAACTCGTTATACTTTTTTTCTTAAATTATATTTCATGGTAAATTGTTTGTTTGATTCCATATTATCTCTGCTGTTTTTTATATATTGGGATAAAATATATCAGTGTTCCTATAGGGAGAACAAAAGTTTATCAATACAAGTGGAAATTTTGAGTGTGTGGTAAATATTTATAATCTCCTCGGATATGCCGTTATAATAACATAATATTTTAACATACATGAAAAGTTACTAAATTCCATTTGTATTTTACACTTGTGAATATATAGACGTGCAATAAAGTTAAAACCAGGTTCTTAATTATTGATAAGAAATTTGTAAGGTCTTTGTAAATTAAAAATTTTGTGTTTTTTTTAAGATAAAATTATAGAATATTGTTAGACTTACCTCTTTTTCAGATTTTGTGCTAATTTAGTCCAGTTTTAATCTAAAAAGAAAATATAAACTCAATATTCAATAATATTTAAGTTGAATAACTCAGAGAATATTGTAAGGGGGTTGGTAGTTTGGAGATCTCCGGTCCACTGTTTTTCTACACGAAAGATAAGGACACCGTAACCTCCTACTTAAAGCAGATTTCAAACGGCTATGAAATCCTAGACCAGTAGTGGGATTCGAACTCGTGAACTTTGGAACCGTGCCTAACAGCAACGCCCTATCATTTCTTAACTCGTTTGGTGTTTTAAGGGCACGGTGAACATTACAATAGGTTTTTATATTGTTAACATTCAAGTATAACAATTTACTTAAAATGAACAAATTATATGCGTTATTAGCATATAAATTGAAGCAAAAATAAATTAATCACACTGACACATTTCTTCAAATCAAACAGTTGTAGTTTTTCTTTTTCGTTCATTTTATGGAATTTTTTTGTTTATTTAGACAATTATCCCTACGGTTTAATCCGAACGATGAACGATTGGTTAGGGTCTTGGACTTTGGAACCAGAGTTCGTGGGTTCAATTTCCACTGTGGTATGGATGTTCGTAGCAGTTCAGAATCGGCTTTAAGCAATAGGTCCCCTTCTCATTAGCCTTCGTGTGCAAAACAGTAGACCGTAGAGTTCCAAACGAAACCAAGCCGAACCTATGGTTTAAATTTTCACTGATTTCTAGAAAATTTTCAGCACTCTCACTAACAGAGTAAATCACAATAAAATAAATACTGGTAACTGTTTTAAATTTTCAGTTCATTTGGTGATTAAAATTATTTTTTCACAAAAATTCTACTGACAGACCTAAGTATATATTTTATGAATAAATAATCTAACTATGAATAAATATAATCTCCTTGGATATACCGTTATAGTCACATAATATTTTAACATACATGAAAAGTTACTAAATTCCATTTGAATTTTCCACTTGTGAACTTATAGACGTGCAATAAAGATAAAAACATGTTCTTAATTATTGATAAGAAATTTGAGTTTGTTTTATAAAGGTCTTTGTGAATTTAAAAATTTTCAACACCAAATATTGAAATCTACCGGCATGAAAATACTAATAATGTTCAAAAGATATTTTAAATAATAAAAATGAAAAAAATATTCAAAATAAAAATGAGCAAGAAGTATTTAAATATTCAGAAAATATTTCAAAAGATTTAAATTAAAAATATGGATTTTTTAATATAATTTTAAATATTAATTGTAGGTATATGCATGTGTGGGGATCATAAATTTAGATTAATAGCTTCAAAAATGATTTATAATGCCCATTTTAAAGAACATGGGCTATAACAAGTAAAAAAATAAAGATTCTTTCAGATCAAAATCAAGAAAACGGTAAAAGTCACAGCTTTATAGTTTTATTTCTGACTTTTTTTTAAATGGTAACATAATGTTTTATCCGTAAAATAACTGATTAAAAATCTCAATTTTCCATAAATTTCAGATGAACTTTGAGAAACCCCACGCATTTATTTTTAAAATACATGTTACACGGAAACGTTTTTTTTTTCTTTGCTGTCTTTCGCTTTTATACAAGACTTAAAAGTGTTCGTTAGACGGAATCTAAAAGCACAGCCATCAAACTAAAAGGTTTGAAATGCGTGATTTTCTTTATTTCAGAAGGTTTAAAAGCTTTTTGTGTTTTTGCTTTGAGACTTTTGAAAGCAGTGTTTGGCATTTCCTTCGGTTGTTTTACATAATATCTTTAAACTTTACCTTTGAATGCGTTCTTGCGCAGGGAGAAAACTCCAAATCTCTTTTCACAAACTGAATATTTGAATTCCTTCCATCTGAGTGTTTTCAAATAGCTACGGCAACATAGCGCATACCACTGATCTTATTAAAATCAACATATATGTGTGTATGGATATATATGTGTGTGTGCATACTTACGATTTAAAGGTTTTGAATAGAAACATGTAATTTGTTTTGATTAAATTTGGCAAATGTAAGTGAAAATTTTATAATTTAATTCCATAAATAAGAATTGTAAAACTTTTGTAGAATTATCAAATATACTAGAAATGCTTATAGTTTTATTTTTAAAATCACAGAGTACATCATTTAAAAAAAATCACAAAAAATTGTCCCATTGATGTATGTACGTTGTACAACGTTTTATACCACGTGTAATTTAATCTAGGAAACATAATTACTTGATATTTTCTTTCCAGCTAAAGTGTATTTTATGTAAGCCCCTATATGATAATAGCCTAACTTATCTGTCCATCTGTCCTAGCATTTATGAAGGGTTGGACTTGAAATGGATAGATTCATCCATATTGGATACTTCATGAGTTAGGTTAGCAAAGTTCGAAATCCACGCCTTCCCCCTTTTCTACCATTTGATGCCATTATATCAAGCCCTATTTTCCACGGTTAAGAACAGGCGATTAAATTTATCAATTTTTCACATAATAAATCGGTAAAAAATAACATTTTTTCTAGCATTGGGGCATCATTCCTTTAACCATCTCGTTTCATCATTTCTTATTAAATTATTTAAATATCATCTTCATTATTTCCATACGTTTTATCACTGAACTTAAAAAATTACGTAATTAATTTTCTGTTAGATTTGTCTTAAATAAGAAATTAGATACATAGGTGATAATTTTAAATTTAGTCATCGATTATTTTTTGCTGAAATGAAAATTTTATTTCTAATATTAACCACAAATCCTCTATACCTCCAGGGTGTAGTGCAAATGATATTTTCAATCCTTTACTTCTATTAATAACTGTGGCAAAAAAATGTGGGAAGAACTTAACGAGAATTTTGACGTAGCTATGGAAACTTTGAATTATCTTTCTTAATGAATTAATCGTGATTCTAAATTGCATTCACAGTATCGGGAGAATATAGAAGATAAACAAATTATTTAACTCATACCAGATAATTTTTAGCCCAAAAACGAATTATTTTTTTTTTTATCTGCCTCATAGGGTACTTTACAATTCTGGAAAATTAAAACATATACAGATTCCATCATATGACGGACTATATGCTAGTCTTTTATAAAGATGCTGGTGGAAGTTACAAAGACCTTTATTAAATTTTATACATTCGTTCTGGAAATCCCAATTTTAAAAATATCCTTAGTGTTTAACAAATAGGCTAAAAATATTTATAATTTTATTTTGAAATTCATACGTTTTATTTTATTATTCAAATACTGCATTGTATAGATGGTTTCATGGAAATACGACAAAATGCACTATAAGATATCTTTTATTAATTTCATATATGCTTTCCGTTATCTTAGAATCTTTTTTTAAATAAGAAAAACTTTTTATTCTTTTTTTTTAAGTTGCCACACCATGAAAGAAAACTTCAAATAAAGCTAATGACAAATGATAGTATTTTTTAAACAAATATTAAAGCCATAGATGTACGCAACTAAAAGATAGTTATATAGCATTTTAAAGTAATCATAAAAATATACCCCTGTCAAAATATCTTTTATAAAGATGCTGAAAAAAGTTACAAAGCTTTTTTATAAATTTAAAACTCAGTGTTTTAAAATTTTGTATACATGTCATATGCATGATTAATAAATTACTTATGGTAAAAATTTAAATTAAATAATTGGTTCAGAGATTTGGTTTAATATATTTATTGAGTGTTTGTTAAAATTTTGTACGCATCTGGGAAGTCATAAGAAGCATTTTAATGAGGAATAAAATATTGTTTAAAAAATCAATTTTAAAATGAATTATTCGAATTTTAAACATATTTTTCATATGTTTGTATCAGTTTTATTTTAACATAAATGTACACACAGTACAATAACTTTAGATTAACGTCTACTACATTTAATATTAAACTACTCGTGCATAACATTCGAACACGTGTACTAGCATGGTGTATTTTCTTCACCCCTAGAAAAATTAACGTAAACAAGATAAATGAGAAAAATGTTTGATGAAACGTTTAATAGATTTTTTTTGTTTCAATAAATAGACAGTTTGATATATTAGATGACATAAAAAACGCATTGTGTGTAAGAGTTCCAAAATCAATTTAGATTATGTCTACGTGTGTATTATACACCAGCCGGAGTAGTTAATGAATAATTATTACAAATCAGCTTTACAACTACTACTGCCCCATTGATTACTATGCCAAGATAATTAAATTTATCTATTTATTTATACGCAGTCAGATTTGTATATGTTTGTAAGTATATGTATATATTTGCGTGTGTAGGAAGTGTAGCTTACAAAATAAAAAGGTGCTGGAAATTACTAGGTTTTAAAAACATTACGCCTTTTACATGTTATTCACACCTATAAAAAGTTACCTGTGCACATAAAATATTAATATTCAATAAATACGTTAATGCTAAATTCCAGAAAAAGCCAGTTGACACGCTTTGGGTCAAACTTCGGGAACGTTACAGTTTCCGTGACGTCATTTTATGTGTGAATGCACTCTTCCCCAGAAGTTCTGCATTGAGCAGTCAAGCAGCAATAGTTTAATTGATTTCTCCCTGACATGTGTGCACGTTTTGAGCAGACGCATATGCACTTCTTGGCGCCCGTCCCAAAATATATGTGTGCTAGGGATTCCTCGATTGAACGATGGCATGGAATTCCATTTCACTTTGTCTCGCAATATATTCTTTTTTTTTTGTCTCTGTGTGTAAAATGGAATATCCGTAACCTTTACCATTAGGTATAGCGCTATTTAGTGTGCCTGACATTTTATGACTCCGTGTCACGAAGCGATAAACGTATTATTTCTCTACTGTGACTATTGCAAAGTAGATATACCGTGGGTTTGGTTTGGTTTGGTTTTGGAGCACTACGGTCTACTTCTTTGCTACACAAGGGCTGAAAATGCACAGTTGGAACTCAGTCGAAGACCAATGGGAAGGAATAATTCTTTGTATAAATGAATTCTTATATATATAAACTATCATATAGCCCGTCATGTGACGGGGTCCGTAAAATTTTTAATTTTTCAGAATTGTAAAGTACTTTATGAGGCAGCCGAACGATGGCCGATTGGATAAAGTGCTGGCTTTCGGTACCGGAGTTCGTGGGTTCGAATCCCACACTGGGCACGGATGTTCGTAGCCATTCGGAATTGTCTTTAAGCAGTAGGTCCCGGTCTCATTAGTCCTCGTGTTGCAAAAAGTAGACCGTAGCACTCCAAACCAAACCTAAACCTTATCAGGCAGGAAAATGGTTTGTTTTTTGGCTGAGAATTATCTTACGACAAAAATAATCGATTAAAATTATCACATATGTGCCTAATATATTATTTGAGTCAAATATAAAAGAAAATTATTTACGTAATACCTAAGTTCAGTAATAAAACGTATGAAAATAATGCAGACGATATTTAAATAAACTAAAATAAATGATTAAATGAGAGGGTTAAAGGAATGAGATCATAATGCTAAAACAAATTATGTGATAAATTGATAAATTAAATCTCGTACTCTTAAAATGGGGCCTGATATAATGGCATTAAACGCTCGAAAAGGGGGATGGGGTGGATTTCGAACGTTTTAAAGATGAGAGTTTTTTTCGCTGTAATATGAAGCTTATTCATACCAATTTATTTTAGAATTGGATCTCTAGTTTCGAAAAAGATAAGCTTTACTCGCTTTGAATTTTGCTAACCCTAACTCATCAAAAATAGAATATGGATGCTCTATCCATTCTAGGTCCAACCGCTTCATAAATTCGAGGACAGACGGACAGATAACTTAGACTATTATTACATTAAGAGAAGAAAGTTTAAAGATAGAAAACAGTAAATGTTTATGTAGCCAGGAACATCCGTACAACAATACGTGAATTTAATAAAATAAAAATAATAAAAATCATGAAAAGTTGAAAAAATAGTAAACATTTATTTTAAAAATAATAAAACAACTTTAGGAATAATAATTGAAACGAAAAAGCAGAGAATATTAAATGAATTAGACATTTAGAAATATTACGCTTCGTCGGGGACAGAACCATCAGCCCGAAAAGTACGACGATCAAATGGGCAGACACTCTACCGAACGTGCCACACCTACATATGGTGAAAGAACTAATTAGTGTATATGAGAGTGGATTAAAAATAGTCCAAAAATTTAGCCATCCTATCAAGAATGAATTTAGAATAGAATAAGAGGCAGAATAAGGCTTTAAATAATAGCATTAACAGCTCGTAAAGGGAGGATGGGGTGGATTTCGAACTAAAAAAAAAATAAAAAAAATTGCCAAGTTGTTTCTTAATAAATGCACATAGTTAGAGGTAAAAAATATTTATATTAATATCTGTAAATAATAACACAAGAAAATTATATAAGTTTCTACCGTATCCGAGACCATGTTCTCTGATGAATAATATAAGTCATTTTGTCGCAAAGTCACAAACTGCTATAATGCCCTTCCCATTCATTTTCATGTTTACAACAGCCAATAGACAAACAATTAACTGCCCTTCCGTTTGAAACTAAAGCCTGAATTGTCATAATTTGAGAATTTGCCCTACTGCGTGAAATCGCCTTATTGAGAAGATATGCGAAACACGTGAAGGACTTTGTAGATAAATTAATGAAATTGACATGTTTTTTTTTAATAAATACACAAAGTTAGAGGTAAAAAATATATTTATATTAATATCCCCTATATAATAATAGCCTAAGTTATCTGTCCGTCTGTCCACGAATTTTTGAAGCGGTTGAACCTGAAATGGAAATAGGCGTCCATATTGAATTCTTAATGAGTTAGGGTTAGCTAAATTTAAAGCGAGTCAAGTTTATCTTCTCTTTAACTGTCGATCTGATTCTAAAATAAATTGGTATAAATATGCTTCATATCACAGCGAAAAAAACTTTCGTATTTAAAACGTTCGAAATCCACTCCTTCCCCCCCCTTTTCGAGAGTTTAATGCGATTATTTCAAGCCCTATTTTCCCCGGTTAAGAGCAGGCGATTAAATTTATCAAGTTATTATATAATAAATAGATGAAAATAACAATGAAAATTTTATTTTTCTATCATTATGACGTCATTGCTTTAACCATCCCATTTAATCATTTCTTATTTTCAATTATTTAAATATCGTCTGCATTATTTTCACCCGTTTTATCACTGAACTTAGATATTACGTAAATAATTTTCTTTTATATTTAGCTTAAATAATAGATTAGGTACATATGTGATAATTTAAAATTTAATCATCGATTATTTTTTTCTGCAAGATAATTCTCAGCCAAAAACAAACCATTTTTTTTTTACCTGCCTCATAGGGTACTTTACAATTCTGGAAAATTAAAAATTTTATTCATCCCGTCATATGACGGGCTATATGCTAGTCTATAAATAACAGCACAAGAAAATTATATAAGTTTCTACCGTATCTGAGACCATGTTCTCTGATGAATAATATTGAGGAGATATGCGAAACACGGGAATGAATTTGTAGATAAATTATTGAAAATTAAAAGCCCGCTTTGGTCAAGTGCATATAAGCCAATAAAATACTTTTCTATATGTATAAGAATAAATATATATTAACTAACATTTTTAAAAATAGGATACTTCTGATTGAATAAATGTAGGTACTGCATTTTACTTTATCTCGAAATAATTTTTTATTGTGTGGGGCAAAATTGAATATCCGCAACGTTTACTATTACATTTAGCACAATTGTAGTATCCATGACATTTTATGACTGCATGTCACGAACAGATAATATTTCTCCACTATAACTAATGCTATGTAGATAACTACTTTTGTCTGTTTTTCTAGAAATATCATTGAAATGGAATATTAAATAACTAAAAGGTTATTAAACATAAAATGCATACTCATAATGCATGTGAACACGATTGCGAGTGCATGGTGAAATAATTTAATAAATCTACATGCATGAAATTTGGTGAAGGGTACTTTGTAATAACATGCAAAATTTTTGGAAGACTTCAAATTAGTTATTTTAACTATTTTATTTATTCAATATTAAATTGATTATAAGTTTGTGTTTTTTGCAATAATTTCAGTAGGATTTTCCTTGATTTTGCATTTTGGCAACGCTTGAGAAAGACTTATACTCACGATCACCGTTACTTCTTTACTTACTATGCTTCATTAGATATTTGAATATGTGGAACGATGTCATTTTCGAGGAAGGAAGTTGGTTTTTTATATATAACATATTTAGTAATTTTTTTATTTAGCCATTCAACTGAAGAAGCAATTTTCAGTATTGAATATTAGCACTTCAATTGGTGGACTACATCAAGCTTTTATGACTAATCCCTTTATCCCAAATTAGATATTTTGAGTAATGAGGATCACAATCCTTTTTATGAAATAGAGTAATTATTATTAATTATTGGTAACAGTAATTATTAATATTAACAGTATTTATTGGTATTAATGTTATTGGTAACAGTATTGTATCCATTTAGATACATAATACATAGACAAATTTTGACCACATTCTTAGTACATTCCATTTTGTGACATGCATGAGGAAAACGTCTTCCATTCTATTTTTTTTTTTAAATATTATCTATGATGATAAACTACTTTGATTTATTGAAGTTTATTTCATGAGATATAAATTTCTATATTAATTTTTTAAGCTGTTTTGTTATCAATGCTTTATATTTTATTCTTAACTAGAAAGTTTATTTTCAAAATGACAACATGTTTTCTTTACACTTATATGCTTTATTCTTAACTTTTTATCTAGCACTCGAAAATTTCAGCCTCTTTATAGGTTATTAATCAGTTTAAAAATATAAGTGACTATTACAAGTTTATTATCGTAATGTATATTTCATAAATTAAAGTACACTTCATTTAGCCTAAGGAATTTATGTTTATAGACAAAATTTTACAAAAAGAAAGAAGGATTTCTCATATACTATCGCAAAACTTAACTCATTAAAAATAAGGTGAAACTTATTGCTTCGATTTGTTATGCAACTAAATGTTTTCTGTTACCAATATTAAATTTTAAGGTCTCCCAAAAGGACTTCAAAACGAAATACTCAAAATAGCCAATTTTAGTAATAAGTGCTACTCAAAATAGCTGGTTGTAAGCCCCCAATTAAAATACTGATATTCAATGCGGAAAACCTTTCCACTAATTCAGTGGCTAGAAAATCAGCCGAATCGATCGGACAGGTCGAATGATGCGTTATTGTTTCAATCGTCCTCAACACTACTGTGTTAGATTCCCCAAGAAATAAGCCCTTTCCTGAAAAAAATAGAGGTGAATGGATTGGCAAGTGGTTGAAAAATAAATACGATTATTTTAGTTTAGACATTTGGAAAATAAATTAGTTAATAAATGGGAGAATTTAAAATAAATTACAGTAATTCATAAATGTATTCAAGCAAACCACTAAATGTGATACTTATTCACAATTTTAAACAAAAAATAAACCCAAAATGGATTCATCTAGGATATTATACTTTTTATTTGTTATGTTGCTAAACAAAACTAAAAACAAACATAGAAATTTCAATATTTTTCCCAGGATGTCTAAAATGCCAATGCTCATTATAACCTTGGTTGGTTGGTTGGTTGGTTGAATTGAGTTTTATGGCACTTAATCCTCATGTTATTATAACCTTAGTTCAATATATGTCTAGTGGAATATTTTGTAAAAAATAATGTAAAGAGATTAAAAATTGATTTAATATTAATTTGTAAATCAAGAACTAACTTATTTAAACAAATATACGTAATAAACTAAAATCGTAAAAACATATATACGTAAAAAACTAAAATCGCTAGGTAGAATTTTTATATTTGAAATATTAATACCAATTATTTACAAATTTATTACCCTTTTTTAACCCTTTACAAATTTATTAACCCTCGGTTGTCAAAAATATTGCGTCGAGCTAGAGAGCGAAATTAACTGGAGTGCAAAGAGAAAATTTCTCCATACGGATTTTTTACATTTTATATTTAGAAAGCATAGATTTTAATATTAAAATAAAATAAATAGTATACACAAAAAGTATTTAGATAATTGAGAAAATATTCATTTTCCTGTACAAAACATTTGAAGAATACATATACAGAGTAGATAGATAACGATTTTGAGATATATTAATTTGAACTAAATTTTATTCCATATACTATAGAGTAATTTGTTTTAAGTATGTATTGATTAGTTTAAACGCTCATTACTGGAGTGTGTCTGCATTTACGTATAAATTCGTGCCTGGTGTAAGGTAATCCTTTAGATCATATTGGATTTACTCATTATTCACTAATTAACATTTAGCAAAGTGCATCACTCCCCGCTTTCAGTTCTGCATTGTCGTATGTCACACGTATAGGATATTTGAATATCATTAACAGCGATTACTTGCAAATTAATCCATATTTATGGAATAAAATGTAAAGACATTGCGTATTGAGAATATATTAGCAAATATTTGCTGATTCCGTGAAACCGACTATCTTAAATCAATTCTGACTGATATATTTTATCAATTTCCAAATTTTAATAATGATATAAATTGCTGACTAATAACAAATTTGTTCCCAAATTAAATCTGTCAAAATTAATTGATTTTACTCTTATTCGACCAATAATATAGCTGTTTTTAAAGTTCTTTCATATAAAAAGACAGAATAATTATTTAAATAAGTATTTCCTTTTTTGTACAATGCAAGAGTATTTTACACTTGTACTCAAAATATTTTATGCATACTTTACTGCATTCAATGGAATTAATTCTAAAATCCTCAATCTCGCTTATTTAATAGCTAGGTGATTCATTCTGCATTCAATAGACAAACTTTGACAGATGGCTCATCTTAGTAAAGCATACATTTTTGTACAGTAAATATACAGTTGAAAATGACATATTCAGGTACAAACATTAAAAAAAAAATAACATTGAGACAGCCATGCCATCCACCTGCCATTCGTAATCGTATGTGATTTCACCATGATGGCCCAGCTCATTATAAAGGAATTACCTGGTGTGAAATTACCTGGATGCTTGTTTAGCTAGGCGTTGGATTGGAAGTGGTGAATCATTCCGATGACCACCATGATCGATATATTTATCGATCCTCTATTACGTTTGGATGTACCTGAAAATTATCATTTACTAGACTCCAGTTGACTTAGTTGAGAGCCTCGTTTCTCTACTATCCAATGACAGAAAGCGAGTGCTAAATGACGGGTTAAAATCCTTGGAATTTTTTGTTAATCAGTCCTTTGAAGATACTGATTATTACTGTTTGTTCCAACAGTAAAACTTGATATATATTTTATGCATTTTTACTATTGGTGGTCATTATTTGGAGTACATGTATTTACTCTAAATATCTGTGGAATGAAGTACTTTGCTATGATGCTGCAAATAAACTTTCTATGTTTGATTTTGCAGGTTTGGCGATCAATTCTCCACTTCCATTCATTCGATATAAAAAATGTATATTTTGGTAAGCTGTACCACCCTTGAATGTTAGTCTCATGATCTCAGAATCACTCTGTATTTGTATAACTTTCTGTTCAAGTTAATCTGAAACTTTCAGTTTCGCATTTAGAAATTCGGTCATGTTATAGAATGTTAAATTTATCTAGTTCAAGATTGATACTTACCATTTATATTTTATTGACACACACAATATATATATATATATATATATATATAATATTTTTTATAAAATATATCACAAGGAGAAAGTTATATATAGCATATATAAAGTACAAAGATATCTATCATATTCAAGAGAACTATAAATCTAATTTAAAACTTATTTCAGAGCGGCAACATAATCTGTCCTTCTGGACAATAATACACAATAAAAGCCACAGAGTTCACTCTGCTCAAAAGTACAATAAAGAGCGCTGACAACAAGAATTTACAACAAAAACAGCTTAATAGCGAATTGACTGCAATATCAGCAAAACGCGAAAACATGTTCCGAAACACCAGGGAAATGCTGATAGACAGAAATTTATATTTTATGACAGAAAGGAATGTTAAGTAAAATACTTCGTTGATTAAACCATTTAGATAAAGAGATTTGGATAATTAATTATGAGAGAGATTTTTTGAAGAAATATTAAAGTTAAATAAATTTTGATATATTACATATAATATATTATATATATATATATATATATATATATGCTATAGAGAGATAGATTGACAAATAGATAAATAAATAAATGCGTGTTAAAATTTGCATATTCTACATTTACATATATATATATATATACAGATAATCACTACATATTAAAGTATATATATATAATATATTATATCATATATATATAATATATATATATTATATATATAGTGAAAAAAAGAGAGAGAATAGATATGTGTGTAAAATGCATATACATTAACACACACACATGATAGCATTTACATGAAAATTAACAAACAATGCAGATTTAGTCATATTTCTCTCACAATCTACCAGTGTTAGAATGATATGATACTGTGATCTATGTGAATGCAAACAAAAGTTCATTTAATTGTGTGATTCTAAAATCCCAGTTAGTTCAGTAATAACAGTTAAAAGAAATTTCATGGCACACATAATTTGAAGTGACTAACCGATTTTGCACTATATGCAAATATAAATCTAGTATTATCAATATCATGTGTTTAATAGTCCAATATTGATTTTCTTTTTCTTTTTCTTTACAGGCTAGGGTAATTGCATGTCTATGAACCCTTTCTAGAAAAATATGCACGTCTCAGCGGTAAGTTATAAACATTCATAATTCATCTCCAGATTTCAAAGTTATTTAATATATTTTCGAAAGAAAATGAATTTTTTTCTGAATCCTTATAATGAATTTTCAGATTAGTTGGTTTTTTATAAACAAAAGTCAGAGTGAATGTGTTATATTGGTTCTGGGTATAAATCTATAGCAGATTAAAATATTTATACTATTCACAAAGTACAATTTTCTATCATTTTTTACCTGGTGTCTCAAATGAAATGTTTCATATCTAGAGATGTATGTAATCTTAAAAAATTAAACTAAATATGTGTTTTGAGATATTTTTCTCTTTCACATTTTCCAATAGCTTTAAGGTTGTTCAAAAACTATTTTTTAAATCTAAAAGTTAAAAAGGTATGGATAATTTCAAATAAAAAATAGAATTAATGACTTAAAAATAGCTTAATAAATATTCCATTTATTAAGGTTAATATAAATACCAGTACATCGTCTATAAATTAATTATAGTTGTCAATGTGATTATCAACGTTAATATTAATCGTTGATTTAGCGAGTGATAAAATTCATATTCGAGTGGAAATTTCTCGTCGCATTCCAGTAACTTTAAAGCTGTTCAAAAACTATTTTTTAAATCTAAAAGTTAGAAAGGATGGATAATTTTAAATAAAAAATAAAATTAATATCCTAAAAATTATTTAATAAATACTCCATAGTACTAAAGCTTTATATAAATACCAGTACATCGTCTATAAATTAAAGTAAAAATGGGACGAACTGACAAAGTTGATAAGGAATTTTTTTTCTTGTATAGAGTGCAATAAATTATTATGTGTGTAAAGCGATATAGTTGTGGAATTATGTTTTGCATAAATTGTAACGCCCAAGTGGAAGTAAGTTTGAAATTCCAAATGGTGGAAATTGAATATGAAAGTGAACAGATGGGAAATTTTTATATTATTCCTTAATATTATTTAAGAAATACTCCATTTACTAAAGCTTTATATAAATACCAGTACATCATCCATAAATTAAAGTAAAAATGGGACGAATGGACAAAATTGATAACGATTTTTTTTCTTTCTTGTATAGAGTGCAATAAATTACTATGTGTGTAAAGCGATATAGTTGTGAAATTATGCTTTGCATAAATTGTAACGCCCCAAAAAGGAAGTAAGCTTGAAATTCCAAATGGTAAAAAATTGAATATGAAAGTAAACAGATGGGAAATTTTTATATTATTCCTAAATATTATTTAAGAAATACTCCATTTACTAAAGCTTTATATAAATACCAGTACATCATCCATAAATTAAAGTAAAAATGGAACGAATTGACAAAATTGATAACGAATTTGTTTTCTTGTATAGAGTGCAACAAATTACTATGTGTGTAAAATCATATAGTTGTGGAATTATGCTTTGCATAAATTGTTACGCCCCAAAGGGGAAGTAAGCTTGAGATTCCAAATGGTGGACATTGAATATGAAAGTGAACAGATGGGAAACTTTTATATTATTCCCAGAGTACAATTTCATATCATTTTTGCATTCGTTGTATCAAATGAAATTTGCCACCTCCAGGGATGTTACGCAAGCAAAAACATAAAACAAAAGCAATCCTTTGTTTTGAGATACTTCCCCCCTTCCCATTTCATATTCCATGCGTCTGCAGTCTGTAGAATTGAAACTTTTCTTAAATTGTTTAACAAAATATGAAGAACTATAAAAAGAAATATTTATGTCCGAAACACACGCAACCATATAACTGAGAGTATCCCATGTTCCTCTATCTAAAACCTATTATCTGATCTGCAGTCTTAGTTCCTCTCGCTACCGGGGAGAAGAGCAAGGGAGGGAAAACAAAGAAAGAAAAAAAAAGGGCAGGATACCACGTGCTCCGCAGCGGACGTGCTGCCGTTCACAACGCTCTTGAGAGAACGATGCGTGAACATCAGGACGGATAGAGAATCCTTATCGTGATCGTTTTCGTAATGACTGCGTGACGGCACCACAAGTAACCATGCACAGGAATAAAAAAAATACACAGACGCTTTGAAAATAAAGAAATGCCGGTATCATGCTTATGCGTTTTTAACCTTGTGTAGGGCCAGGTAATATCCCTCGCATGCTAGTAGGTTCTGGCATGAGCGGTGGTTTTAGTAAGAGTTGGGGGGGGGGGACATATCACCAGTGGCTGATTTACCGAGCGATAAAATTCTTATTGGAATGGAAAGTTCTCGTCGCATTAACTTAAAATAATCACCTATTTAGTGGAACACTTTTAAAATAGCAGTTTATTGTTTTAAGGTATTCAGTTGAAGTGTGAACTAGGGTTAACTCTCGAAAATTTTAAATGCGTCAATAAGGATTATTTTTTCTAGAGAAAAATAAGATTTACTAACTGCAAGTCAAAGACACAGACAGGATTTATGTTCATGAGGGGGGGGGAGAAAATTTTAAATTCGTAAATAACAATTATTTTTTTTTAGAGAGAAATAAGATTTACTTACTGCAAGTCAAAGACACAGAGAAGATTTAGTTTCATGAGAGGGGAGGAGGAGAAAATTTTAAATGCGTAAATAACAATTATTTTCTCTATAGAAAAATAAGATTTAATTACTGCAAGTCAAAGACACAGACAGGATTTAGTTTCGCCAGCGGGAGATGCGGTATAGTGTTTTTCAGTAAATACATAGAACACTTTTGACCAAAATCGCTGACATTGAAAAAAGTAGAGAAAAAAAGTTGAAATTTTATTTCAAAATTCATTTGGGTTTTATTATGTTGATTACAAATATTTTAAATTTAAAAATTTACTTTTATTTCAGTGTCAAAATGCAGTTCAGAAAACTCCAGAATTTTTTTCGGGGGGGGAGAGAGAACTGTTTCTTATTTACCCTTCTCCCCCTTTGCGTATGGCTTTCACAGGATTAATAAGCACAGACACTTTGAAAATAAAGAAATGCCGGTATCATGCTTATGCGTTTTTAACCTTGTGTGGTATCAGGTACTATCCCTGGCATGCTAGTAGGTTCTTTTGCGAGCGGTGGTTTTAGTAAGAGTTGGGGGGGACATATCACCAATAGCTGATTTACCGAGCGATAAAATTCTTTATTCGAGTGGAAAGTTATAGTCGCATTAGCTGTGAATAATCACCTTTTTCTTGGAACACTTTTAAAATAGCAGTTTATTGTTTTAAGGTATCCAGTTGAAGTGTGAACTAGGGTTAACTCTCGAAAATTTTAAATGCACAAATAACGACTATTTACGATTATTAATTTTCGTGAATTGTTGGAAGGCAAGTATAATTTTAATGTATAAAAAAGCCCAATCTTACGATTTCTCTGAATCTCGTGTTCCTATTACAGGTAACCTAAAGTATCACATACATGAAAAACCGTAGCTAACATTTTTTCTTCAGGTAGCATAAATTTCTATACGTGTTATAAAGAATTTAAATTACATTTTATATGGCAACTACTATTTAGAACAAAAAGATATCTGATATAAACGAATTCATTTTAAATTTAGTTGATACTTTATTACAATAAAATACCAAATAAACGCCTTTTCAACAATCTGTGTATCTGAAATAAGGATATCTTTAGTAAAATGAGAAATAAAATGAACAAAATAACAATTTTCATACGAAATGTAATTTGCAAAGTAATTCAATGAAAAACTTTAAAGTATTCTTAACGAATCTGGTGTCATTCTTTTCTAAAGTACAGAAAAAATGGCTAGAATGAAAAAAGAAAAGATTTATAGCAGTAAACAGCTTAACGAAACAAATAATATTGAACGTTAATTATGAAACAGGTAACCATTGTGATATGTGAGATAGTTAAACTTTGAAACCAATAGCAGACAAAAGGAGTTGCTTAAAGAGACTTTCAAAACTTATTCGTTAAACCGAGACAATTGTCCAGAGAGTAGTAAAAGTGTTTCTCTATTGAAGAAATGTCAGAATATTTTATAAGAAATATTTGTGCATATTTTATAAGAAAACTAATGGACAGAGTTACATCTAAATCAATGTCAT
The DNA here is from genome assembly GCA_032207245.1 of Pardosa pseudoannulata. NCBI lineage: Eukaryota > Metazoa > Arthropoda > Arachnida > Araneae > Lycosidae > Pardosa > Pardosa pseudoannulata. The sequence goes on from CM063498.1 coordinate 126,228,291, forward strand.
TTCCATGATTTATGGCTATGAATGAATTTCCTCAATTTTTCAACCACTCTGGAAAATACTTTGAAAAAGATTAGGCTTAAATGTAATAGAGTATATAATAGGTGTTTTCACAGTTTAGTCACAAATAAAGGATAATCCATTTTCTTAGAATATTTTCACTCTAAATATTTTTTCTAAAATATAAAATTCTGCATCTTTAATACTGACAAAAGTTTTAGATATGGATGTTATTTATGTGCGTTTGTTCTTATTCTGTTATAAATGTAATCGTTTAACACCTTCAAATGTGGTTATTAAGCAGCAAGAGACTAACTTGTTTCTGAGGGGGGGGGGGGTAGGATTTTGCAATTTGAGCTGGAGAAGAGGAATCAGGTCTACCACACTCCATTTTCTAGTAGACTCCATGTGAAGTAGATTGCGGGACGAAAGTGAAATTGTGTTGTAATGAATGTTTCTACAAATCATCCGTGTATTCAAGAATCGAGAAGAGATAATCAATAATAGGAGTATTCAGTAGATAAAAACTGAGTAGCAATAATAAGAATATTCAGTGGATAAAAACTGAGTAGTTGTTAAACATTTCGTTATTGAATTATACTTATTATATTTAGCTATTAATAATTTAGTCTTTCACTATTGATATATACAAGTATTTTAAAAAAGTTTTGCATTTATCATTCTTTTTGATACTTAATTTGTCTAACACATCAATATAGTACCTTTACTGAAATAATCATCCGTGTATACAAGAATCGAGAAGGAATGAACTATAATAAGAGTCTTCAATGGATAAAAACTGAGTACTGAGTAATTATTAGATATTTAGTTATTGAATTATGCTTATTTTATTTACTTATTAATAATTTAGTTTTTCACTATGGATATATACAAGTATTTTAAAGAAGTTTTTCATTTATCAGTCTTTTTGATACTTAATATGTCTAACCCATCCAAGTAGTACTTATACTGGATGCATATGCATTTTTCTTGTTTAAAAGGGATAGAGGGACAGGGGGAGGATTCCTAGGTCATGGGAAAAATTTATCTTAAATTTTTGCTGACTGAAATGTTGGTACATTTTGCGCAAATTTGGATACAGTTTGTCGGGCTACTTTTTTCGAGGGCAACAAACAATCACAGTTTCTAATCTATTCTATTGAAATAGAACATATTATTGTAATAAATTGGGGAATTTTTTTCAGTACCCTCTAATTATTATTTTAAATCGGAATTTATATACTTGCACTGTTAATAATGTGAAACATCTATAAGAGATTGTATAGATAAGTAATATATTATATAATGTTGTATTTACCTATACCATCTTACAGATATATATATATATATATATATATAGCAATTTATATACTTGCGTTCTTAGTTATTTGAAAAATAGATTAAACCAAATATATCTATCTATATTGTCTTTCGAATATAAATATAAAAAGGGCGCTTAAAATTTCTATTGAAGAATTTCGTAGATTCAACATGTCCTTGAGAAGAGTACACATGCACGTAAATCATATTACAGAAATTTTTGACAATGCAGTTTTGAAAACGGAAATATAATCGTATACACTTGGCATCGTTAACCATTTTCCAATTTTTTCAGAGTCAACATGTAGCAGAAACATATCATATAGTGTAGAATTAAAATTACCCGAGTCTATAACAAAGGAACTTTAAAATGACAATGCCAGTGATTCTGGAGCTTGAATAAGATTTTTTTCAAATTTTACCAAATAATATTTTATTTGCAAATAATGAAAAGTTTGAAAGAGTTTAACAATACATTTATTATGTTAGAAAACATTTGGCAATAGTTTGATGTGCATAATTCTTATAATATGCTTGTATAAATAACAGTTGGTTTTTATTGTAGTAGTATTTTTAACAATTACAGGGTCTAAATAATTTCTTAAGTAAAAACAACGTTTAATACAACTAAGTCTGAACTTCAGAAACAACTGGACATTTTTCCAAGTAAAGTTAAAAAAATATTTACAATAATAAAAATGAAAATTCTTAATATTTTCTTTTAAACTGTTTATTTCCTTTACTTCTGAAATACACACACACACAAACACAATATATATATATATATATATATATATATATATATATATATAATATATATATATCTGTCTGTCTGTCTATCAATCAAGCTCTCTCTATATCTATATATATATATTTATATATATATATATATATATATATATATATATATATATATATATATATATATATATATATATATATATATATATATATATATAATATATATATATATATATATATATATAATATATATATATATATATATAATATGTATATATATATGTATATATTATATATATATATATATAATATATATATATATATTATATATAATTATATAATATTGCATATATGTACAGTGAATATGCTTCTCGCTAATTAGAGCCGATATAAAATGCTGACACTATAATCTCCGGGCTGACGATCAGTACAGTTAGCTTTCACACTGAGGCTCAAACTCTCAGAGTGCGTATTACGCTGGAGTTCGTTGAAGAAACTAAGGATGTAGGACGAGCCAAAATGAGAGTAAAGGTCACTCTCAGCGACTTACTTCTAAGCACGAAGTAAAAAAAAAGTATTAAGGATAACGGGAATGAGATCCCCAATTCGAAAGTCGACTTCTTAGAAAAAGCAAAGACGCTGGTGGTCTTTAAATCAAAGCAACTCCGGAAATCGGAGAGATGAGTGGACTCCTGTCGAGCTTCACAAAACAACTTCAAAACAACTCTCAAGAAAAAGCCCCCTTCTTGGCTGAGCCAAACTTCTTTTATAGTTGTCCCCGTTCCCTTCACTTGATTCTTCCTGAACCTTCCAGACCGAGAGTGACGCAATCTTTCAGTCAACTCTTCGCCTTGATCAGCTGATCCGTTTCCAGATGTGGCCGAAAGGTCGTCTTTAAGTCAACCGACCAAAACAACTTAAATTCATTTGCGGCACCGCTAACGGGACCCAGGTGTAAACTACAGCATCACTTGATTAATAATTATTACTCGAGTCCTTTGACAGTAGCAGACATCATAAAGGCGCAGATACTGGCGCCGGCGTACTGACAGTTCTTAATGTACCTCCACCTCAGCGACTGCCTCGGTATTGTATGAGACATTACTACACAAACGGATTTGTCCGGCCCACTAGTGTCTACTAACCGCTAACCATAATGGTCCACTGCGAAAGGTCACCTTACACTTTTCTTTCGTTTGGGTCATGTAAACATCGTTACACCCCCCCTCTTTCATAAGATTTTTCCACAGAGTGGATATTGGGTATGCAGATAGATTCTCCTGGAGAAACTGCAACTCCGTTCTGACTCGTAAGGAACCAACCGTGACTCAGATACTTAATATACATAATATAATGCAAAGTATCAACTACATTTCTAGCTTAATATACTAAAATGTTACACTAAATAATTATATATGCACAAGAAAATATGCAAGTATGTACCCGTTGAGCCTTTTACTACACTGTAGGTGATGCAGCGACTTAATGCATCTTCATTAGCATTTTGCTATCCCGGTTTGTGTATAACACGTAAGCAAAATTGGTGTAGCACCAGCTGCCATCTAAACAAGCCACTGTTTGGGCTCGCGTTTTTCTGAAGCCAGACTAAGGGATTGTGATCAGTCACTATCTTGAAGTCGCGTCCATCCAAATAAAAATGCAATTTTTTTAAGAAAAAATAATCGTTCTGCACTCCTTTTCGGTAGTACAATAGTTTTGCTCTGACGCATTAAACTTCCGACTGAGGAAGAAAATCGAATGATCATTCCCTTCAATCTGTTGCGCGAGAACAACCCCCACTCTTAAGTCCGAAGCGTCGGTCTGGACGATAAAGGGTACCTTAAAAGGGTAATCAATTAATTTCTAATAGAATTTTGTGTTTTATAAATTTCATATAATAAAGTTTTATATTCCCATTATATTGGGAAATATCATGAAAAATTAAAAAATTAAAAATTTAATTTCAACATATTTTGAATGTCATTTGACTCGTCCAATTATCATCAGAAAAGGCATCATTAAATATTTTTACGTTGTTGTAAAGAAAAACCTTACGCTAATTTTCTTTATATTGTTTATTACGCTACACATAAATATAAAGTATTGCGCCGTGTTTTAAATAAAAATTGAAAAAAATAATATTATTGAAAAGATAGTTTTTTAGCTGAATATCAGTTAATTTTATATTCTGAAAATTCTGTGCTTATCCAGTATACACATTTTAAAGTTTTGTCACAATTTATTATATTTACGTAACGTTTTAAAAATCCCACAACATAACATTATAATTCGCAACTTCACATTTAGCTTAAGCTCGTGCTTAAATTCTCAACGCACGCATAAAAAGAATAAATTATAGAAATACCTCCAGCCTGCCGCTGCGTTCAATTACGATTTTAAAGCAAACATGATGTATAATACGCACTGTAAGATTTTTGAAAAGACTTCGACTAATTTTCTTTTTCCGAATTCTCTCGCGAAGAGAAACTTCTGAACGGCAGTCATTTTTATCGCAAAACCCCACATCGTTAAAAGGATTTGCTATGCCAGACTTACGTCAATTAGATACATGTCACCTTTTTTTCCGGCCATTCAAACCTTCCACGAGATGTTGAAATTAATGAGCTCCGGAATGCTAGCAAAGTTGGTTCACAATCTGAATAAAAAAATAATTTCTGACGTAGTTAATGAGGAATCTTCCTAAGGATTGAGAGTATTTCATGAATACACATATCTATGTTCGCCTACGTTTTCATCTCTAGCATTAATTCGATGTTTAACATTTCCCTTGCGCTATTACATACCGTTTTGAATAGGGAAAAAACTTTTTTCAGTGTGTCGAGGTGATTTTATTTCAAATGGAATACACCCATAATAATTTGTAATCTTAAATAAAATTTCCAATACGCTGAATCTTCACATATACTTTGCGAAGAGCGCTTATTAATTAAATTTCCAATTTTATTCTTTTTTGGAGGTTTTTAATTACTAAAATACTACATCAAAATTTATTCAATTATAAATTATATCTTTCCAAAGCACACTCGAGTGTGAGATAATTAAGTGGGTGATATTCTATTTGCATTCTCCGAATAAAATGGTTCTTATAATCTGTTGAACGCCTCATTGTATAATTTTTATTTACAAGAGTTGAGTAAGTGCATATTACTAAATTAAATCGAATTTTAAGTGATAAATTTTAATGAGGAGAATTTTTAATGCTTGTAAATCTGTAAACATTTCTAGAGTTTTTATTTAAAATTTTCAGTATCATGTTTTCAACATTTCAATTATGCCAGAATGTTTTAGGTTTTCAAGCAAAATCATTACTTATTAATATGCATGCCACTACTGTCAAATTTGGATACCAGATAATTCGTCAAAGAATTTAATACGTTAATACAAAAAATGTAGAATGCAATATAAATAATGTACTATAAATGTAGAAATTGCAAAAATTCTAGGATATTTTTTATTGAAAAATGTTTGCAATTTTCATGTGATTTGTTTTCATTTGTTTCACAGGATATACGAAATTCTTAAATTCATTTCACAGTAATCAACTGTACGAATTACATTATTTTCTTCTTCATCATTATTTTGTTCTTTTGTTTTTTTTCTTTTGCATTATATCTACAGACTCCGGTTTAGTTAACACTACACTATGTAATTCTAACGAATTTCCGTAAGTTCTTTGAAAAATGTAAAATTCTATTTTTTTAAATTTAGCGATTTCTTTGAATTTTAATTCACAAAACTTTATCATCATTTCTTCAAGCCCACTACGATATTTTAACAAGGCCTTTCATAGGCAATTCAAGCAGAATTTGTAAACTTTGAGTTATTCAAAATTTTCAATAAATCTAGGATCAAATTAGCAAAATTCCACTATATTAAACAATTGTTCAGTGCATAAAATGTAAAAATCTACCATTGAACATACATTTAAATTACAAACTTTCACTTCCGAAGACGTATTAACTAAAAAAGGAAAACATTAGGTACGTTATTTTCAACATTTACTCAAGAAATTGCTCAATATAAGATATTGTATTTTGTTATTCATGAACAGCTGTAACTAGATTATCTCTCAGGCAGTGCTATTAGCGCTTGAAATTCATCATGTTCACAGTGGGATATAACATAAATATCTAGCTCACTCACCGGATCTTTTTTTTACCCAAAACTTCAAATTAATTCAAGTTCTGGCTTTATCGAATGTATTAATATTTTATTCTTTTCTTCTCTCCTCCCCCTTCACCGAAGAGAAAAGTTTATTGGAACTTTTTCTTTTAATTGTTAACGTAATATTCACATGTTCAGAATTTTTTATTATTTTAAGGGTTGGTCTCAGCAAAGTCGTTTAACGGCTAATCGCAATTAATCCATGGAGCTGACCAATGGTAGGACGCAATTCTCCGTTTAAAATGAGATTAATCGTGGTTAGCCGTTAAACGACTTTGGCTAGACCAACCCTAACTCCTTGTCGCTATCACAGTTGATTGAAGCTAATCAGTGATTAGTTATTATGTAAGGCAGCTTATCTTTGATTAGTTCTAATTGACTTTAATGACACCAGGAATAAATAAAAGAAGAATAGATGGTTAATATGATCCAGATAAGGTACTGACGAGTTAAAAATCTGTCAGTACCGCTTCAGTGTATGGTATTTCAATTTATAGGTACAAGATTAAAAATAAAAATTTAATTAATAAAGCTGTATTATTGTTATTAAATACCTGCGGACAATTAGTTGATTACTATTTTTACCATTTTATTGCCTTACGTATATTTTTAAATTAAAATTAAATAACCAGTCATGTATAAATAAAGCGAGAATTGCTCTTTCAGTGTTAGTTCTTGAGTCATGTGATTCGTAAAGTATTTTTCAAGTTCAGTTAAATAATAATTGTAATTTTTAGAATATCTTCCTTATTGTTAGATTACTTGTTTATTCTAACATACCAGATACTTAACAGTAACTCTTTTCGGGTGAACAGAAAGTTTTCGTCGTCATTTCTTTTGCTCGTAAGTATATTTTAAAAACAGTAGCCGAGAGGATGGGAATAAAGTCAGTTCTTTTCATCAATGACATAAGTGAAAAGCTTTTGAATGTATTCAATATTACCAGTTGGTTCTTAGATTTTGTCTAAGATAAAATAAATATTCGGCATATTATAGTGTCACTAACCTGCGGGTAACTACCATAAAATGTATTGTAAGTAATTGAAGTTTAACTTAATTTAACAAGGTATAAAGGGGATATTTGTTGTGTATCAAAAGTCAGCTAAAAGTAATTTTCAATTAGCTACCACGAATACGAAAAGGTAAGTTAATCCTAGTAGTTAGATATAATCCTAATATCCTAGTAGTTAATTCTAGTAATATCGAAAATGTGGTTAATTGTTTACCGTAGAACAAATTTTGATGTAAAATACAAATATATATTTTATAAAATAAGTTTATCAAATAGAATTTATGATCTTTAGAGTCATCTTTTCACATAGATGTGCACAGATATTGCTCAAACCGTACAATTAGAAAATTCAAGTTTGATTTGGCAAAAATTTCTACCAATGGCTCTTCTAATTTAAATATAATATTTTACTTATGTACTAATTAGAAAATATTTCGTTTCGGTATTTACAAGCATATATATCCTAGTAGTTAGATATATTACGAGTATCCTAGTAGTTAATCCTAGTAGTATCGAAAAGGTCATTAATCGTTTACCCTAGAACCAATTTTGGTGTAAAATACAAATATGTATTTTACAAAATATGTTTATCAAATCAAATTTATGAGCTTTACAGTCGTCTTTTTACTTAAATGTGCACAGATATTGTTCAAACCGTACGTTTAGAAAATTCAAGTTTCATTTGGAAAAATTTCTACCAATGCCTCTTTTAATTTAAACATAATATTTTACTTAGGTACTAATTAGAAAATATTTCGCTTCGGTCTGTACAAACATATATCCTAGTAGTTAGATATAATCCGAGTATCCTAGTAGTTAATCCTAGTAGTATCGAAAAGGTAGTGAATAGTTTACCCTGGAACCAATTTTGGCGTAAAATACAAATATATATTTTACAAAATTAAGTTTATCAAATCAAATTTATGAGCTTTACAGTCGTCTTTTTACATAGATGTGCACTTATGTTGGAAAATTCAAGTTTGATTTGGCAAAATTTTCTACCAATGGCTCTTCTAATTTAAATATAATATTTTACTTAGGTACTAATTAGAAAATATTTTGCTTCGGTATCTACAAGCATATATATCATAGTAGTTAGATATAATCCGAGTATCCTAGTAGTTAATCCTAGTAGTATCGAAAAGGTCGTTAATCGTTTACCCTAGAACAAATATTGGTGTAAAATACAAATATATATTTTACAAAATGTTTATCAAATCAAATTTATGATCTTTACAGTCGTCTATTTACACAGATGTGCACAGATATTGCTCAAACCGTACGTTTAGAAAATTCAAGTTAGATATGGTAAAAATTCCTACCAATGCCTCTTCTAATTTAAACATAATATTTTACTTAGGTACTAATTAGAAAATATTTCGCTTTGGTATTTACAAACAAATACGTAGCTACATATGCATACCTTGGGATAAAATTTACACTTTTAATTTACCAAAGAAATTAAATAATACTCATTCCCTTGAATTAAAACCTTCACGGCTATAAACGAAATAATTATATCCCTGTCCGACTGTTGGCGCGAAGTAACCATTTATCCCGAAGTTCCAAAATAACGCATAATATCCAACTACAGCGTTCTTAGACATCATCCTGTAATCTGACATCCACGAAATTGTAATTAAACGCACAAAATTGGGCTCTGTTCTTGAAATGCTGCAGCTACAGTAAGAAAATCGTATTCTGTTGACAACATGCTTACGGCCAATTTAATTATCCACTGCTCTTGGCATTTTAATCAAAGTTTCAGGAATTTTGTGAATTTCTTTCCGTGTAAAAGCTTTAGCTCCAAGAATTTTGCTCAAAAATGAAATTGTGTACCGAAGTGATATGCCTTTAATGTGTTCAGTGATATTTTAAAGAAGACAAAATTTAAAAGATTTATATGTTGTTAATCGCTGTCATTTAAGTAAGGATTATGGTTTGATATTTAATAAATACCTATTAAGCAGGTGTGATTTGGCAGAATGTTTTTCTGTGATTGTTGGATAAAGCATTTTTAAAATTATCCAACTTTGAAATAAATAAAGAACAAGTATAAGATATCTTAAACACTTTTTTATTTCTTTCCTTAAACTGAGAAGCTATCTAATTTTTTTTTCTATTTCAAATAAGATTTTTTTACAAAATGTATATTTCTGTATATATGAATAAAAGTTATATATATATATATATATATATATATATATATATATATATATATATATATATATATATATATATATATATATATATATATATATATATATATATATATATATGTATATATATATATATATATATATATATATATATATATATATATATATATATATATATATATATACATATATATATATATATATATATACATATATATATATACATATATATATATATACATACATACATATATATATATATATAAATATATATAATATATCAAAATTATTTAATTTTAATATCTCCTTAAAACCCTCATCTTATTCCAATTCCTTA
>CM063498.1:126243041-126245541 GCA_032207245.1 Pardosa pseudoannulata
AACTTTAGAACAAAAAATTATGAAACGAATGTTACAGAAATTTTATTGAATGTTATTAATATGGAAAACTAAATTGGAAATGTATTGGTCAGAGATTAATTAAATAATTAAATAATTAAATTAAAGAAATTAGTTAAACAGAACTGGAAACGCAATGATTTTTTCACTCTTTATTGACAGTGAAATTACGGTGAGGAACAATGTATTCATTCAACCTTTGTTTGTAAATGAGGAAAGAAAGTGTTATTTCAGAAGACGACAGCTTGTTAAATTAATAAATTTATGCCCTCTTATTATCAGGGCTTTAAAGTGAACTTTGAATTTCTGTTAGAATTTTCACCAATAAATTAGAATAAAATACAGTGTTTTTGTTTTGTATGTGGCTATACAAATGAAAATGCTTTTAGCGTAACTAAATTACATAATTTTAATTTAAGAATATTTTTAAACACTTTCGGACAAAAAACTATGAAAACGGATGTTACAGAAATTTTATTTAAGGTTATTAATGTGGAAAACAAAATTGGAAAATTATTGGACAGATATTAATTAAATAATTAAATAATTAAATTAATTTAAAGAAATTAGTTAAACAGAATTGGAAACGCAATGAATTTTTTCACTCTTTATTGATAGTGAAATTACGGTGAGTAACAATTTATTCATTCAACCTTCTTGTTTGTAAAAGAGGAAAGAACATTGTTATTTCAGAAGACGACAGATTGTTAAATTAGTAAATTTATCCCCTCTTTTCATCAGGGCTCTAAAATGAATTTTGAATTACTCTTCATAAATTTGAAAAAAATAGAGTGGTTCGGTTATGTATGTAGTTACAAAACTAAAAATTCTTTTACTGTAATTAAATTACATCATTTAAATTTAAGAATACTTTCAATGACTTTGTGACAAAAAATATAGAAAGGGGTGTTGCATAAATGTTATTGGATGTTATTATACTAGAGAAATCAACATAAAGATGATTTTTTTACTCTTTATTGATAAAAAATTAGGGTGTGTTGCAATTTATTCATGCAAACTTTGCTGATAAATAAGGATAGAGCTCTATTAACCCAAACATAGTAATTTGTTAAATGATATTTATGTTCACTAAAACTAATATCAAGGAAAAATATAATACAAAATCGAGTTTAAATACACAAACGGATTATCTTTAAGAAAAAAACCTAAATAAAAGTGACAACTCAAGCTACAATGCTAAGTAAAGATATTATACAATATAACAGTGAAGCTAATTTTACGATTATTCATTACTTAATTTCTGCTATCCTCAAATAAATGCAATTAAAATTAATATATATAAGTAAACAAGCACGGATAAAATTCTTAATGTTCTTAATAATTTGTAACTTTTCAGTTTTTTTTAAGGATTCGTAAAATTTTAAATTGACAATTTAATTGTACCAGCCACCGTTTTCTGTCATAATTTATTCTAACTTTCAAGATAAAACAATTGCTGATATTTGTAAAAGATTTTTATAGGGTTAGTTTTCAAAAATTTTGTTCTATGTTCCTCGTAATGCTTTTTTTTATAATTCATTTTAAATTATCACGGGAGGCATTTAAAAACATAGGTGTGTAATTAGCTCTTTCATAATAATTTACTTAAAGTATATAGTACATTCACAAATAAAAACGCTAATTATAACAGCTTCTAAAGATGGAAGAATCAGTAAATTTTTTTCTGTCTCTGGATCAATTTGCTACAATGATTTTTTGGCGACTTCTTTCTCGAAAAACATAACATAGATGTTGTTTTGAAAGCAGATGCTGTCAAGCTGGACACTTTTTATAGCCCTGTTCAGTTTAATGGATGTTTAAAACAGCTAATGTAAGAGAAAAAGTTAAGTAAGAATGTGGAAAACAAAGAAACAAAGAAGGCTTAACTAAAATTTAAAGTTGATAAAAACACAAAATGAAAAAAAAAATTCTCTAAACATTATTTAAATTTTTCTGTTCGTACAAGTAAATATACACGTTTTATTTTTTCCCTTGTAATTTTGTTTGAACTTTAGATGCATTAAAGTGCATTTTTTTATTTAATATAAAATGAGTTTGCTACAAATTTATTCTTCCTCTCTTCTATATTATCAAATTTCTTTTAAATTTATTGGTTATTAATGCGTTTTCCTTAATTTTTACATAATTTTATAAAATAAATGAGATACTTTATAAAAATCTTGTATGCACTATATTTTTGCAGTCTAATTCACATAAAGAATTTCTTTGGTTCTTTTATTTTCCACTGATGAATATTGAGAAAATTTTTCGTATAAAATCAAACCAAAGAAACAAAACAGTTATTTGTTATAATATAAATTTTTAATTATCGAACAATTGTAAATATTTATAAAAGTTCAAAATGAAATGAAATATTCACATTTAAGAGCACATAGTACCTTTCCAAAATTTAAAATTATGAAATTCAATGAATTATCCAATTCACTTCAATTTATTATTGATATCATATCAATAAATCTTT
>CM063498.1:126248041-126250541 GCA_032207245.1 Pardosa pseudoannulata
TTAAACAGAAGCTTTCAGTCAAAATTACGATTATTATCAATTTTTACATTTTTAAAGTGCTATATGATATCAAATTTATTTTTATGAAAGTACATAATTTGTTTACATCGGAATAAATAAATACATTGAGTTTTTAAAAGGAAATTTTGTGGTAGAATTTTTATTTCCATTAAATCAGTAGTTATAATTTTGAAAGCTGTAAAACCATTTTTTTATTCTATGAGATAATATATAATATCTGATTCATAGGTCATCATTTTAAATATACAACGTTCTGATTTAATTTCTACTAAAATAAATGTATGTATTCATAAAAATATTTGTATAAAATAATAATTAAAATGTGTAAATAATTATTCGATTTCATCATAAAAAACTGGATTTGTTATATCTACAAAACTTTTGACCCTCATAATCTATAAAAGAATAGCTAAAAATTAAGTAAAATTTTAATTTTTCTTATTAAGTAGTCTTAATAGTTACAAACTTTTAAAAATAAGGTCAAATTTTACAGAAGCTAAAAAGAACTAGAAACTTGTTGTTTTACAATATACATTTTAACCAAGAACCGTTATTTTATTAAAATTGTTATTAACAGAAATAAAAAAAGTATCTATCCCTTATTGAATCTATAATCTGGTTTTAATACTGATATGTTAGGTAGTTTTTGTGTCATACGTTTTAATATATTCTTTATCTTAGAAAACTACAATACTTTGCTTTCTAGAAAATTTGTATTTTATCAATGATATTTCCTCAGTAAGAAGATTCTTGAGACGATAAAGAAACTTTCAATTGTCCTAAAGCTTAACCATTAAATTTATTGAAAGAGGGAAAACTCTTTAAAAAGAGGAAAGTTCTTAACTCTGGAACTTTATGTTCGAACTTGAATTAAAAAAAATATTGATTCTTGTGTTAAAACATTTCTTGATCGCCTCGAAAAGTTTAGCATTAAATTACGTTATAAAATCTGATAGTACTATTATTTGAAATACATTGAAAATTTATTGTAGACATTTGAGCTCAGGTTTATAACAATTTCTGGAAAACACAAAGTATTCCGTAATAAATGCAGAATGCCAAACCTTCTGTCTCCACTGAAAAGTAAGATTTATTTACAAACTAAGTTTTGTTTTTACTCTAGTAAATATAAAGAATTTCGAAAATAAAACAATGCATTCTTATTATATGAATTATACATTTTATTTAAATTTAACATTCTTTATAAACGTAAAGAAAATGTAAACTAAATATTTGGCGACATTTGGTTTATTAACCTTTCATTTCATGAATATAAACTCAAGACTGAACCTATTTAATGGGAATCAGAGTTTCTTTAAAAAATTTAAGAATGTTAATCACCTGATATAAAATGTTTGATACTTTTAATTTAAGATTACATTTCGTTGCACTTGGACGTAATACATTGCTTTGTGGAAAAATGGCGAAATGCAATAAGGCGATTTCACGCTAAAGAACACATATCAACTTATGACAATTCTGGCATTAGTTTCAAACGGAAGGACGTTTTATTGTTTGTGGATTGGCTGTTGTAAACATGAAAATAAATGGGAAGGACATTACAGTAGTTCAAGACATTGAAACAAATTGCTCTATGAAAATCAAATATTTACAGAAAACACTTAAATAACTAAAATATTTCTGGTATAAAATATCGAAAATATCAAAATTCAAATGATTTTATCTCATTTTACACTTTTACTTTAAGGGCCACTTTCTCCAAATTCGTTTAACGGCTAACCGTGATTAACCCATAGCGTCAGTCAATGGTGGAACCCAATTCACTGTTTAAACAGAGATTAATCGCGGTTAGGCGTTAAACGACTTTGGTGAGACTGGCCGTTAAAAAATGATCGATTACAGATGTTAATGGAATTGATTACATTCTGAAAAAAATTTCGAAATGAAATAAAAAATAGAAAATGTGCCATATAATAACAGAAAAAATATTAAATAAGTAAAATATTTCTGATATAAACATATTAAAATTCAAATGATTTTATTTAATTTTATACGCCATACCATGGATTAAGATATTTATAATATTTTGGTTGTTATAACACGCAATTTAAAGAAAAACACCAAATAAGGCGATTTCATGCAGCAGGGCACATCTCAAATTATGTCAATTCTGGCTTAAGTTTTAAACGGACGGGCAGTTTATTGCTTGTCTATTGGCTGTTGTAAACATGAAAATGAATGTGAAGGGCAATATAATATTTCGTGACGCTGCGACAAATTGCTCTCATAGAGTAATTGTTGTGTATCAAGTGTATCAAGTGACGCCAAACCCAATATAGATTTTAAAATAAAATTTTAAAATATATTTGCATCTCAACACCCACTTGACCTCAGTTCAGTTTGAATAAGGAAATTTGTCGCAACGTCACGGACTACTATAATGCCCTTCCCATTCATTTTCATGTTTACAACAGCCAATAGACAAACAATAAACTGCCCTTCCGTGAAACCAGGTCAT
>CM063498.1:126255541-126258041 GCA_032207245.1 Pardosa pseudoannulata
AGATTACTTAGGAATAAATTTGAACAACATAGCTACCGTTGTGTTTAACGATTTTCGGCAGTAAAAAACATCAATGGCAATTTATTATAAATTACTTTATAAGGTAATATACTTTTTTATTACATTTTTTTGAAAATTAAACTAGGGTGTTATGACTGATAAAATTTCAATCAATTGAAAGAAATATTTTCCAAGTGCTTAATCTTTTGAGAATCTTTTGTGCATATTATTATAATTAGCAAGATTTTTTTTTATTTTTGAGAAGAGCTGTAAATTTTTTATATCCGTTCATAAATTAAGACAGAATTTTAAAAATAAAGAATTTTCTTACATTTTTATCAAAAATGTATTTAAAGAAATATAAGTTCTGTAGTGGTAATGCATTCTATTCATGTTATTGTGACAAAACATGTAGTAGATTTAATTACATTTAAACCTGTTTTTATGTAGTCATTTTTCGTGTGATATATAAAAATATACCATTAAAAGATAATGGCTTAAAATGCTTTATAACAATGTATACTTTAAATAAATTTTTAAAAATTAAAAGTTTTAAGCTCTTCCTATGTGTAAATTCAGCCATTCCTTGTTTTGGAAACCAATTTCTCATTAGTACTGAGGTTTAGGTTAACATAACATTTGTGGGACTATTTGCCTCATAAATTTTTTAACCTATTGAAAACAAAAAATTTTATAGTTATTTATGAAGTTTCAAGATATTTTTATCCAATTTTTATATGAGATCCCTGTACTATACATAGTTATTATTAACTAGTACATATTCCGTCATTTGAAGATAAGAGTTACATGAACACATTTTTAATTTTCCAGAATTGTAAATGAGGCAGGTAAAAATATTTTTGGTTTTTTGGCTGAGAATTATCTGGTACAAGCTCAATAATATTTTTATCTTCTTACTCCTCTAAAGTCTCCTGATATTGTGAATGCAGTTTAGAATCACGTTGAATTCATTTAGAAAGTTAATTCAAAGTTTTCTTAACTACGTCGAAATTATAGTTAGGTTCTTCCTAATTTTTTGCCACATTAATTAATGGAAGTAATGAGACTATTATTTCACTACACCATGCTGGTAGATAGAATTTCCTGTTAATACCGGTGATAAAATTTATCATTTCTACAAAAAATAATCGATGATTAAATATAAAATTATCACATATGTACCTAATCTATTATTTAAGCTAAATACAAAAGAAAATTATTTATTTAATATCTAAATTCAGTGATAAAATGTATGAAAGTAAAGCAGATTTAAATAATTTAAAATAAGAAATAATTAAATGAGATGATTAAAGGAATGGCGTCATAATGATAGAAAAAAATATTATTTTTATATATTTATTATGTGACAAATTGATAAATGAAATCAACTGCTAATAACCAGGGAGAATAAGGCTTGGAATAATAACATTAAACGCTCGTAAAATTGGGAATGGGTGGATTTCGAACGTTACTAACCCTAACTCATCAAGAATATAATATGCATGTCTCTGTCTATTGCAAGTACAGCCACTTCATAAATTCGAGGACAGACGGACAGATAACTCAGGCTATTTTTATATAGGGGATGGTTCACCATTAATAATTAAAACATATAAGGAACCACTCTTAATATCTAACAAAATTCTTTATATGAGTCTTAATGTATTACAGAGAAATTCGCAAGAAATTTTGGCTAGGTGTTTGGGAATATGGGCTTCTTCTCGTATGTACATGTTCCTTTATGTTTTTATCCTACTGCTGCGACAAACATTCATGCTCCATATCTATGTACATAGGAATCCAAAATAGACGTTGAGGTAAAAATATCTCTCTCAAGGTTCGTACGGTGCTTAAAAGTGCTTAAAAACTGCTTAATTTCGAAACGCGTTTTTAAGGCCTTAAAAAGTGCTTAAAGAGTGCTTAATTTTTCCCTAAAGTCCTTATTTTTTTTCTTGCCGACAGTTTTTATTTGAATATTTCGAAATCGTCTATGAAAATCATAAAAGGTCGCTCGGGATTAATCGTTCAGTGTTAATGAAATCAGACACCGCAGCGCTCCTTTTTGTCCTCTTTTCTAGAAATCTCTCCTTTATTCCTTATTTTACGGCATTCCTCCTTTTTTCCGGCTATTCCCGCCTTTTATTCCTTTTTTCTTTGGGCATATAACTTATATAATTGCATCCAACTTTCCTTGTGTAATTCTTTTCTTATATATTAAAAGTGCGCAATACTTAACAAAATTTAGCTATAACAAGCCATTAATGGTTCACTATGGCTGATTTTTAATAATTTGGAGCTGTTGCATTTGTAAACTGTTAAGGGATTAATTGCCCATAAATATAAATGTCCGGTTTTCAAGTCGTTTTCTTTGATTAAGTAAGGGCCGATCCCACCAAAGTCGTTTAAAGCTAAGCGCGATTAATCTCTGTTTAAACGGAGAATTGCTTTTGGTGCCAGGGTTAATCCTGGCTAATCGTAGTTAGCTGTTACACGACTTTGG
>CM063498.1:126263041-126280541 GCA_032207245.1 Pardosa pseudoannulata
ATTACCACGCTGTACGTATGAGTTAATCTGGAATAGGGTGGAATTCTTTGATTTGCTATTTTTAGCCAAAGAATATTTTGCTTTAATTCTATTTTTATCTAAATTTTTCATAGCTAAAGTGTTAAAGGCAGATAAAAGTTTCATAATAGTAGAACGTTAGTGCTACTTTTATGCTTAACATGATAGGTAGTGTTCCTTCTTTATAAAGAAAAACTTATAAAAAGATGGTTATACATATAATTTGCATAAGTCATGAGTACTTGTTTCAGAATATTCATCTTTGCTGTTAAATTGTTTTATAAAAGCAATACGTTTGTGTTTTATATGCTTGACATTATAGGTAGTTTTTATTCTTATAAGGAAAAACTTATGAAAAGAGATTTCGCGTAGAATTGGCATTACGTATGAGCAATTGTTTCAGATTTTTTATATTTGTCTTTTTATAGAAGTGTTTTTGTCTTGTAAACACTCGAGTGTAAGATAGATTTAATTCTGATAGACACAATGATTTACACAGATCATTAAGATAGTATTCACAAGTAATTTTTTCGAAGAGACTTTCTTGAATTTTTCACTGTATCTTTAGGTAGTGTTTTTTTGCTAGAAATACCACTTGTAATTTAATCTAGGAAACATAATTACTGTTTCTTTTTTTTTCATCAAAAGTGTATTTTATGTAATAAGTTATATTATTTCATAACACTCTATATCACTTGGTCTAAGTTATACTTTGGCCAAGTGATATGGAGTGAAACAGTTAGATAGTTAAATTTGTACAAAGAAGTTCGTTAGTATTTAGTATTTTATATGTCTGGCATTACGGTAAGTAGTTTTTATAAGGAAGAAATTATGGGGGGGAGAGGTATGCACAGTAACTGAATTATGTAAGTGTAGTATTTTTAAATTTTTCCTTTTTTTTAATCCCATTGTGTATTATTACATATAACAGTTGTAAATGTCATATCGTAATTTTTTAAACAAATAAAGTGATTTTTTAAGATTCTATAAATGTGAAAAATATAAAAAGCACTCTTACAATAAGCTTTTACAATCTATAAACGTTATGAGAAACGCATATTGGGATTCAATGACGAGTTGAGGGAATTTATTGCGTTTATATTCTTCCCTTCTTTAGGATAGCAGCAATTACAAATTTTGGTAAATCTCCCCCAGGATTGTTTTACTCACCTCCATGTAGTGCACTCAAGAGAAAAACCAAGTACAGTTGATTCTATCACCAAGTTCTTGATTCTTTATATAAACGAGATCAGAATGATCTGCCTTCCTATAAATAAAATACTGTACTAATCATAATTACATAAGTGAAGAAAAAACACAAGCGTAATAATACATTTACCTTTCTCTTTTGCGATGTTATTGGTACATCATAGTTATATATTAACAACAGCAGTTATCAAAAATAGATTTTAATTGCTTGGATCTAATTACATGAATTACGTAAAGTAGTGTTTCTTAACTCTTTCCGCAGTATGGTACACTTTTGAGAAGAATTTAATGAAAAAAAAACCCTAATACAAAGTAAAAAGTCAGATAAATATCAATAGCAAATACTTAGAAATTTGTTAGAAATGAATGGTTATAATTCGAATCATTACTTAAAGTTTTATTCAGTGTTAAGTAATGTAGTTTTTACATGAAAATAATGTTGAAAGGACTGTAACGGGAAGATGCAATAATGATTATACACTTTCCTTTTCAGTTGATGTAATAATAATTATACACTTTCCTTCTCAGTTGTAAAACAAACAAAACAGGGTTACCTCCAATTACTCTTATAAATTTGTCCGTATTTTCTGTTATTTTTGCATTTTGTATCAGTGAATGAGAAAAAAACCTAGTTTGCAAATATAGGAAGTCTAAAACACATAATATTTTTATGGCTCTATTTATAACAATCTGTATACTTGTACGTATATACAAACTTTACCAATATTCAATTCCGTTTGAATTTTAAGGCGCTGTCATCTAACAAGGATAAAAGCTTACCTTCCTCTCGAACATTAAATTCAGACTATTAGGTCTAACGCTTTCGGGTTGAGACAAAGTTGAATTCAAAATAGGGAAACACTTTTATCCTGGCATGGATGTTTATAACAGTTCGGAATCGGGATTAAGCATTACGTTCAATCGTACTTGATGTTGTAAAAGAATTCACTGTAGTGTTCTGATAAAAATTACTCTGAATTTAATTTTAGAAGGTACAATGCGTGTATTTTTGGGGGGAGGGACGAGAAAGTGAAAGAGAACTACTTATTGAATGTGTTAAGGGATATATATTCCTATCCAATATATTTATTAGATATAACTTATTATACATATTCAAATTTTCCCCATTTCAACTCAGAAAATCACTAAAGGTTGTTTAATACCAAAGCATGAGCTAAGTATAGTTTATATATATATATATATATATATATATATATATATATATATATATATATATATATATATATATATATATATATATATATATATATATATATATATATATATATATATATATATATACATACATATATATATATATATATATATATATATATATATATATATATAGAGATAGATAGATAGATAGATAGATAGATAGATATAGATATAGATATATATATACATACATATGTATATATATATATACATATATACATATATATACATATATATACATATATATATATACATATATACATATATATATATATATATATATATACATATATATATATATATATATATATATATATATATATAAAGAAATTATACATGAGCTAATTAAACTGATATATGATAAAATCATGAAATCCCTAATAAGTTATGTAGATCAATATAAATAAGGTGTAATTCAAACAAATAAATAAGCACAGTATTTATCAAAATAATTCAAACACATATATCCAGAATTAAGTTTTTGTTTCTATTTAAACTGTTGCCATTCATATACCAACAAAATTACGAATATTTCTTAGTAAAACGGAACATTGAATATAAGCAATTGATATAAATGACTGTAAAGGATGAAAAGTTACAAATGAATGTTCCAAACAAAAGAGTTTTATAACTAAACCTTAATTTTTATCATCTCTATTACAAGCATCATTTTCTCGATAATTGTGGATAACTGAAAATCTCTTTTCTAAGATTACTGGATAAAAAATCTTTTAGAGCGTAACGGAAACATACCTGCCTTATTACATTCTCGAATCATGACAAATCACGAACACATCTACATCAGATTGGATTCGTTGACTGTCCGACCTATTCATTATCTGAATGTCAGGACATGACTGGGGAGCATCATCCTTTTTGCTCGGCACTTAAGAATAATGATGATGCCCTTTTATCCCTTGTAAATGGGAAGTTGTGTGTATAGGGTATCTACACACCTTATTCAGGGAACAACAAAGAGCCAAAGACGGAAAACAGGAGAAAGAAAATCTCAAGTACTACGTAACCAATAATTAATCACCCAATCTCTTAGATTCGCCATGCAGTAAAACAGCTTTTATCGCCACTTTATCCAGCTTTGTATCTCAATTCCCGTGAGTCTGACTAATCATATTAGTAAACTTCTTTGAAATAAAGGGAGGGTTTATAGGAAAGTTAAAAGAATGAAAAAATATATTTTAAGGGAATGCATCAAACGTTTTTTACATTTTTAAAATCTCTGGATATTTTTTAATCATCGTTTTATACAAACCCCATTGAAATTATTAAATCGGATATTTAATAATTTCGCATAAGAACCCCTAAAACTATAAAATATTTTTATTTAATATCATTGTTTTTAAAGAAATTATCAAAATTTTAAATGCATTATACCCCAATGGTGTTAGTAGGTCCCGGTTTCATTAGTCCTGGTGTTGTAAAAAATTAGACTGTATCACTCTAAACCAAACCTAAAATGTTGTTTTTCAGCTTTCACGTCCTGTAAATTGAAATAAAAAAACTATTGCACATATTGATTTTTATTTTTTACGGTAAATACATTATAGACCTGCGATGAAACAGTACCTACTTTTATCGTTTTATTTACCATTTACAGTATTTTAAAAGAGTTTTCAAACTTTATTTTAGTTTTTTTCTAATTAAATCCCTTGAAGTAATATTTCTGACATTTTTTAAAAACTAAATTATACCTTATAATTATTATTTATAAAAAGTAAAAAATATAACTGAATTATTTTGTGTTGTAAGTATGCACACAATGTGTCAGAATTTTTTTAAAATTTTTTAAACGAGCTCTCATTTTTTACTTTATTGAAAGAATTATTTTTTAGAAACAAAATAAATTCAACAGACAATTGACAGGTTCATTCTTACAGATCATAGATTTAACTCCAATATTTTAAACATAATCTTGAGCTTTGCACTGGATCAGATCATTTTATAAATAGATTTGCCTCTCTCCAAACGTGAAGAACAATAAAAATGTATCTTTGAGTGAGGACTGTTGAGAAAATACTTAAAAAGGGAATACTTTAAGACAAAAATTGTCTCTTTTACATTTCGTCATTAATTTGCTAAGTAATTTAAAACAATTTATTCCTATCTTGAATTATATTTATCGTATTTACAAATATTTAAGGTCCATGTATTTATTTATCAAGTATTATACAGTTAATTTTACAGTTACGAGCTGTTTCGTAAAACTCTTTTCATGATTTAATTGCTTTGAACTATTCGAAATTTTAATTTCTCTAAACACTAATAGCTGCATAGAACAACGGTACATATGCTTTATACATCTTAAAATTATTCATTTATATAAAATAATTTTTCTGGGTTAATTAATACGCTAAATATCTGAATGAAGTATTAATTAATTAGAACAAAATATCATTTAGATAAAAGTTAGATTAATTAGTTGCAATTACTTAAAGTGGGTGTAAATATTGACAAATGTAAATGTATTTGATAATTAATATGTTAAATAGAAATTTTATTCGAACGATGCATTTGTTGGAACAGACACCATTAATTGAAAAATATAAAGGTGTTTGTTTACTTATTTATTTACTTTAAATGCATTAATAGTCGTATTATTTAAAATTACAAAAGTATTCAATCTTAGTGTAAATAATTCTATTTATTATTTTTTTTCTGTAGGGATCCCTGATACCTATAAAATATACTGTATTATGTTTCTTTTATATATATATATATATATATATATATATATATATATATATATATATATATATATATATATATATATAATGGGATTTTTCATACACACACATATATATATAGTATAAGTTGATCAAGTGAAATGTAATCAAAGCAAAATATAGGAAGAGAAAACAAAGGTTTAATAATGGTATATATTTTTTATCAGTAGAGTGAAAAATGACACTAAAGAAAAGGATTGTTTCTGAAAGATGTGATCTTTGACAAAAATACATCCTGATATTATGCAATTATAGCATAGAAAAAAGGAAAAAATGGCTGCAATTGTAGAAAAGTATGCACTAGACAAGATTAAAGTTAAATAACTTTCTATTTATTTACAAAATATTTTGCAAACATCGAATAACTATAGTCAAACAATACATTGTTTCTTAGATTAAAAAAAATATTTCTAAAATAGTTATGCAACAATTTTACTTGGAATAGATTTCAATACACTTCTTAGATGTTTTTACAGATATTTATTTACAACTTTTCCTCACGTCTTGAAATTCAAATATATAATTTATGTGTACTATATTAAATTTATTTATCATACCTATATATGTGTGTAGATAGAGAGATTATATATATGTACATACGCATACATATACATATATTATATATATATATATATATATATATATATATATATATATATATATATATTATATATATATATATATATATATATATATATATATATATATATATATATATATATATATATATATATATATATATATATATATATACATATATATATATATATATATGTATATATATGTATATATATATATATATATATATATATATATATATATATATATATATATATATATATATATATATATATATATATATATATATATATATATATATATATATATATATATATACATATATATATATATATATATATATATATATATATATATATAAAGAGAGATAGCACTTATCCCTCAAAAGTAATAAAAAGGAACAAAATACAACAGGCATATTACTTTTCATTCTATCTTATTAATCTTTTATTATTATTTTGGTCGAATAACTTGGTGAGTAATTGTCGTAGTACTTGAAGATTAACAGAATTGGTATGAGTGTTTTTTTTAAATCTTGAATTTCCTTATTACAATTTTTTTGCTATATTTATTTCGTGTTTAAAATGTTTAAAATTTTTAAAAATTACTCCCTTTTGTTTACCTTTTTTGTCACTAAACGGAAATATTAAAAATAAAATCAATCTGTACATTCTCAAGTATTTTACTTAATTTGAATGGTCAAAAGGCACCTAATGGGAATGCATCACCGTTTTGTCTATTGTATCAACTATCACTCTTTTTATACAAAAAAAAAATGAAAGCTCCCTTTTCGCTTATTTCATAATATCCCAGAATAAGAACATTTTTCGTAATAATAAAATCAAGATTATGTATTTGTAAATTTATTTTTAATAAATGTTATATCTTTGTGTAATATTTTCCTACCGCGATTAAAATGATTCAAACACTTCCTACTGTATTACTGATACATTTTTTCTCTTTTTTTATGACAATAAACGAGACTATCAAAGAAAAAAATTCTTTATATACTCAAGTAGTTTATTATTTTTTTAATGCTTAAAGGGAGCTCAATGTGAATTTATCACCTTTTTGACTTTTGTATCGATTATCAATACTTTCTAGAGAGAAAACGAAAGCTCTCATCTTCCTTGTTTTTTAGAGATGAACAGAGTTAACTCATTACTAGGGAATAGGGCATTAAGAATATATAATAATTAACTTATTGTTCAGTAAACTTCTACAGTATTTTTCTACCGTAATTAAGTAGTTTAAAATTTTCCCTTCTATATCACTAGCATTTTTCTTTCTTTTTTTTCGGACTCTAAAATGGAATGTCAAAAATCATTCTTTATGTACCGAAGAAGTGTATTTTTTTAATGGCTAAAGTGTAGTTAATGGGTATGTATCACAGTTTTATTATGCATATCCTGTACCAACGTTTTTAAATGAACCTCAATCGGCTCAGTTGGCAAAAACGACGTTCTCGTAACTGGAGATTTGCGGTTTCGGAGCTGGAGCCGACCTAAGATCCGCCGCGTTTGTTAAAGATGACAGGGGCACATAAAATAGGTTAGTTGTCACAATGTTCTCCAGGTCCTCAATCAATACCTTTGGGGGTGGCAGGCCAAGACTATGGATCGTCTACTTGGTCCCTACTTCAAAATTACGAGGACCCACTGTCGTGTAGTCCTCCTTTATATTTGCGTATCAACCGGTGATCAAATGTATAGTGGTGATTTATTTTTAAATGCGTTGTGTTAAGTATTTTTGTACTAAATTTAACCACAGGTTCTGAGAAACTACAGACATAAATATAAAAATAATCTAACAGCTAAATTGACAGCAACTGAGACTAGCTTAATATAAAAAAATAAATTTATTAACATATATATACATCTATGTACAAACAATGCTAATGCTAATTTAATGATGCTAATTTTCATAAGTAAGTTTTGTCAAACTCTTCTAATTTCGTTCTGACAACTTTTATATATTTAAGAAATTTTGTAAATAGATAGAGGACCTAATCTCGATTTCAAAAATGTATGCAAAATGGGGGTACATTTGTGGATCTGAAATGTTGGGCCCGGAACACTTCTGGTTGAAGGGTATCTATGGCTGATCAGGAGAGGAAATCTATATCATCCGTTGGTCTCGTCAGGGGCTTCCTCCCGAGTCTCTGGGGTGCGGCCGAACTATTTGTTGCAGGAACACTTCCTGTCGGACTTGGCTGGACTCCCATAGTCTGGATTATCGAGCACCTTCTCCTCTGGGCTCACGAATCTCTTCCGTCGGACCCGACTGGACTCCCGACTTTTGGACACCTTCTTTTGGGACCCCGAACCTCTTCTCTGGGACCTCCGAACCAATCTCTCTGGGACCTAGGCATCAATCTCTCATCTTTTTAGATTTTTGATATTTTATTATTTTAACCTTGTCCCCTCGTCCTTTTTGTCTTCCAATCGGGATAGTTGTAAGGATTTCATTGGTCTGACCAAACCCCGCCCTGAGACCGCCAACTTGAAAAACCTTATCTCTTCACTGTCCCTTAGGGACTCATAAATACTCCACAAAGGTACATTCTTATATAATGTCAAGTACGGAGACGGGATTTTAATCTGGGACTGGAATCAGAACCCCTCCCGAGACCACCGTACAAGACAACAATATCCGTTGAAAAGAAATTTATGAACCTCTATCTGTTTACAACGATGTGATGAGGTCAGATTTAGATCCCGAACATTTTACTTCATGTATGAATGAATCAATCATATAGCAGATCTAAATCGCGTCATCATACCCACTTGAGCATACGTAGTACATTCACACAGGTGTTGCTCGTTACAAACAAAAGGCTCACCACTTTGCCTTAATACGAGTAGCCTCAGGCTCAATCGTGCTTGGTTTGATCAAGTGACATAAGACAACAACAACTATGTTTCTAAACAGGTAAAGAAAGATCTCTTTATTCTAGCTTAATAAACCTCTGGGGAGACAACTTGCTATTGAGAAATAACATATCAAGAACACATAATTAAAATGTAATCATATGATGTAATATTATTGTTATTCTACACTAATTAGTGACCCTGAAAAATGTTTTGAAAACTTCCTTCCTTCCTTGCATATCATTGATAACATTTTTTCTTCTTTATTTCTGAGATTAAACAGAGCTATCAAACATATTTCTTACATATTGAACGCATTTATATTTTGAGATATTTTGAAGGGCACCTAATATTTATGCATTATACCTTGTCTTTTATATCAGAAAACCATCTTTCCTCAACAAAGCGAACTCTCTTTGAACTCGTTAGATAAAAGAGCCTATTCTTGAATCATAATATATGCTGCATGTACTATTTTAATTATTGATGATTATGTCATTTTTAGGATCCCAATATTTCTTAAATTATTGTATCGAACGTATGTAGAGTGGCACATTACCTGAAATGTGAGCAGAAATATCAACAACAATGTTGTTAATTCACAAGATTTGGCAACAATATTTAACAGCCAATGTTAGTTTCGAGGCAATGATAAAATATAACGTAAAACAAAATGAATATAAAATTTCATGTATATGTACAAATGCCTATTTTAATAAATTAATTTCTTTTAAAATAGCATAATTAGTTATATATTTACAGAGGATATCATCATAATGTATGAAAGGTACATGAGGAACTGCCGTCGAAACTTAACAATCTTAATATTATTTTACATTATTTTGCTTCGTGTTTAAAATATATCAAATACTTCCTCTTTTAATGTTATTTAATTAATTTCTTTTAAAATAACATAGACAATTATATATTTATATATAGAGAGTATAGCTACATAATGTCTGGAGGGTACTTGAGGTACTGCCATCGAAACTTAACAATCTTAATATTATTTTACAATATTTTGCTTCGTGTTTGAAATATATCAAATATTTCCTCCTTTAATGGTATTGAATTATTTTCTCTTTTCCTGGTTACCACACGAGAATATAAAAAATGTTTTTGATAAACCAAAGTAGCTTCCTTTTCTTTTTGGATGTTTGAAGGGCACCTAACGGGAATGTATCACCGTTTTGTCTTCTGCATCAGATACCAAAGCTTCTAAACAGATAACGAGAGCTCTCATTATTCTCGCTTAATAAAGCTCTGCAGAGAGAAGAACCTATTACTGTGGGATAACATATCAAGTATATATAACTAGATACTCTTTTCCTCTTCCAGGAAAATAGCTCTGAGATACGAAATTTTCATGAATAAAAGTCTCGCTATAACAGCTTTGTACATATTTGCTTTCGAAAGGAGAGGAAATGAGTCTGTAGGACGATATTTGTCTGCAGTTTAATTTCAGTGCCATAACAGGGGATGATGCCTGCAGATATTGTTATTTAGCTTCATAAAAGACGGAGTCATGGCAAAATATTACTGCTGTATGGGAAATAGTTACATGCAAGTCTTTCGGAACTAAAATAACGAGCATGGATAATAGTTTAATTATAATTGTTTAAATGTTCAGAGTAGTAGTTAAAACTTATTAGTTTTAAATTATTAAAATATTATTGTAATTGTTTTCATTTGGAATAAGAGACATATAAATGTATAACTAATATGTTAAGAGGATAGTGGACGTTTCAAAACATTTTAATAAATTATAACTTAGATTTATAAAACTTTGTACACATATACATCGAATTATTACTATAGAAATCACATTTAAAATAATTTTACAATTCAATTCGTTTTATCTAATTTTAATATAATCGATTGGTTTTTTAATGCTTCTTGGAAACTAATTTAAAAATTTCTTCCTATTTCTCTTTTCTGATTGCGTAAAAAAATGTCTTTTAAACGTGTATTATATTCCTGATAGATTTAATGGTTTAATAGTTTTATAACTAACTAGTTATAATGAAATATATTTATATCTGTAGTAGAATATTTACGGAGTATCTGGTTTTCCGAACCTTAATTTGAGCTTTAATAATCTGAATTCAATCGAAATTTAAATCACATACACATATTTATTTAATTATATATTAGAAAAGTTTGGTAAACATTTTTAGAAATCTATGGAAAATAGCGAAATGCCTTTTAAGAATAAACAAATTCATTAAACTGAACCACTCAAAAATATTAACTGATTATAAAGAAAATATTAATGTGATTAATTTACTTGTACTTCAAATTGAATCTGTACAAAATTTCTTAAATCTAATTTAATAATTTATATAAACACTTTATAGTGTTCATTATCCTTTTAAATCTCCTAAGTAATCACTTAAACTTTCTCTTAGAAAAATTAAATACTCTAAATTTGCAGATAAAGAATAGTTATTTAGAAAAATGTTTTTTTTTAATATTAATACACTTATATATTCGCGTCTAGCTTTCGCTCTGGGTATATCTAAATAGAGGTGACACATGGCATTTACAAAATGTGGTGCTTGTTCTATTAACAAAAAAATACATGTTTTTTCAGTAATTATTATATAAATAAACTGAAATTGAGAGTACAATACAGTGGAGTGTTTAGTCACAAGATGTGAAAGAAAAAGACACGTACCAAAAATTGGCTATAACTACGAAGAACTTACTATACCAATTACACTACTACTTAAGCAGTTAGATTGCACACTTTTCTTTACACTAAGCTTTTAAAAATATTTTTTACTTTAAACTTATTATATATTAATGGAAAAACATCTCAAAACACGATGTAATCAACTTATCTTCATACCAACTATTAATTGCTAAGTTACAAGCTCGATTCTTTGTTCTTTTTTTTTCTTTTCCAGAAGTAAAATTCAACAAAGAATTTATGTAATCTCATCTATAGTGAACCGTATGGATAATATCCAGTAAGCTGTCATACCACGCTAAATAATCTGATAAAAATGCTTATATGGATAGTAACCGTCTAGTGTATCAAAGAATATCTGCCAAAAATTTGGCAACTATATCGAATCTTGTGTATTGACTCCTACCTATGTGCTATGCATTCACGTACTGTTATCTACCGTCGACCGTAACATTAATTTCCGTTAAGCTGTCATACCACGCAACAGAACGTGAGGAAGATGTTTTTATATTGATAGTAACCGTCAGGTGGTATCAAAGATTAAATGTCTGAAATTCAGTGATTCTACGACAAATCACTGAAATTCACTGCCATGTATGTGAAAAGCATTCATGTACTACCATATATTGTCCACCATGATGCTAATTTGTATTAAACTGTCATACCAAACGACAGAATATGAGGAAGATG
This sequence comes from Pardosa pseudoannulata, assembly GCA_032207245.1. Taxonomy (NCBI): domain Eukaryota; kingdom Metazoa; phylum Arthropoda; class Arachnida; order Araneae; family Lycosidae; genus Pardosa; species Pardosa pseudoannulata. Next base: position 126,275,059 of record CM063498.1, read on the forward strand.
TTTTTATAGCAACTAATTTTATCAAAGATTATATATAGAAAATTCAGTGACTCTATGACAAATCACTGAAATTTACTTCCATGTATGTGTTAAGCATTCATGTACTGCCATCTATTGTCAACCATAACTTTAATATATGATAGATCGTTATACCAAGTGATAGAATATGCGGAATATGTTTAAATATTGATAGTAACCATCTGGTGGTATCACAGAGTGTCTGGAAAAAATATGGGGAATCTGCAACAAATCGTATGAATTCGTATGAAACACACGCAGACAGACACTCACTTTAATATGAAGAGATGATTAATATTTTGTATGATTATCGTATTTTGTTAAAGGTCAAATATAAAATCACTTGGTTTATTATGATTAATTATAAACAGAAAATATAATTCACCAAAGTCTCCTTTAAAGCTTTGTGCAAATGAAAACGATAAAAAAAATTCGGAGTAAATGAAAATTGATATTTAGATATTGAAGCTTCAATAAGTAAATGAGATATCATTTTCACTAGATACAGATTTGTTATAATGAAACGTCATCAAAGAAACATTTCGGCAACGGAATAATATTGGAAACTTTCTATTAAACAGACATAATGAGAAAACGTCAGATACAGAAGTAAATTGAGATTAAAAGAGAAAAAAACTGATAAGACTTCCAAATAGGAAAAAAAAGTTACTAATAGTCTGTCAAAAGGATGGCTTTTTTCTTTAGTTTTCATGAATTATACGTAAATGAAATATGATTGTCTCAAATTATTTCATTATTTCAAAGATTTTACAAATTGTTTTTGTTTTTGTGTATTTCAGTTTATCACTTATTATAAGACATGTTAAATACATTTAAATGATGCATAAACAATTATTTTTATTTTTTAATTGCATAGATATCCATAATGATAGAGTGTACCGAATAGGTAAACTTTATAGCTTTAGTGTACAGGCTGTTTCACCTAATATCTTTTCAAGGTGAGATGCCCATCTCTGCTAGTTGGATTAGTGTAATGATTGTAAATATTCCACAGTTCATTTTATGTCTACTGGTTTAGATACTTTTAGGCTAATTCTTTCATTTAATTTAAATCTTATAACCTCAACAAACTCTTCTTACCCAATATTTCGTCAAATATAAGAATTTAGAATCTTCAAATATTCTAGTGCAATTGTCTACTATTTTGATACACGAGACCGGTATCTAGAAATGATAAATAAACAGTTATTTTTAATTTTTTAATAGCATAGATGATCATAATGATTCAGTGGCCAAAGTAGATAAGCTTTATACCGTTAGTGTACAGGTTGTTTCACCTAATATCTTTTCGAGATGAGATTCCCATCTCTGATTAGTGTAATGACTTGTAAACACTCCACAGTTCATTTTATGTCAACTGTTTAAGATACTTTTAGGCTAATTCTTTCATTAATTTTAAATCTTGTAATCTCAACAAACTCTTCTTACTTAATATTTCGTCAAATATAAGAATTTAGAATTTAGAATCTTGAACTATTCTAGTGCAATTGTCTACTGTTTTGATACACGAGGAAGGTATCTAGAAATGATGCATAAACAGTTATTTTTAATTTTTTAATCTCATAGATAATCATAATGATTCAGTGGTCAAAGTAGATAAGCTTTATAGCGTTAGTGTACAGGCTGTTTCACCTAATATCTTTTCAAGATGAGATGCCCATCTCTGCTAGTTGGATTAGTGTAATGACTTGTAAATATTCCACAGTTCATTTTATGCCTACTGTTTTAGATACTTTTAGGCTAATTTTTTCATTAATTTTAAATCTTGTAACCTCAACAAACCCTGCTTACCCAATATTTCATGAAATATAAGAATTTAGAATTTAGAATCTTCAAATATTCGAGTGCAATTGTCTACTGTTTTGATACACGAGGACGGTATCTAAAAATGATACATAAACAGTTATTTTTAAGTTTTTAATCCCATAGAGGATCATAATGATTCAGTGGTCAAAGTAGATAAGATTTATAGCGTAAGTGTACAGGCTGTTTCACCTAATATATTTTCAAGATAAGATGCCCATCTCTGCTAGTTGGATTAGTGTAATGACTTGTAAACACTCTACATACTTTTAGGCTAATTATTTCATTTATTTTAAAACTTATAACCTAAACAAACTCTTCTTACCCAATATTTCATCAAATATACGAATTTAGAATTTAGAATCTTCAAATATTCTAGATCTATTGTCTACTGTTTTGATACACGAGGACTAGTGAGAACAGTATCTACAGCTTAAAGCCGATTTCAAACGAGTACAAACACGATTTAAAAAATCAATGCCAAACGATGACCAGATGTTTAGCACTAATCTTCGACACTAGAGTTGGTGAATTCGATACCTGCAGGCGTGGATGTTCGTAGTCATTTGGATTAATGGAGTCATTTTTAAATTTGCGAACATATGGAGAAAAGTTTTAAAACCATTTCTACTAAATCTTATTGAAACTTAACAGTAAAGATGGGTATTTTTTTAAAAGCAATGAAATTGCAATGAAAACAATAAATTTTAAGTAATAAAATATTTAAAACAGTATACAAATAACTTATATACAACTGCAGTCAGAAAAGTCCCCAGGTTGCCATAAGTAAAAAAAAACTCTCATACTTGGCGATGATAAATGCAGATTAAGAATCAAATTCAGGGGGTACCATAAACTGAAGTGAAGCCGCTGATTAAATTATTTAGCGGGATATCTAAAAATTTGCAATTATATACAGTTGGTGATATTTCCCCAAGGGTGACCAAAATTCTTGCCAACTTGGCGATATTATGCTTTTTCTAGAATGTTTTTGAGGTTTCTCATAATTCTCTCTAGGTAGCGAGATTATAAAAGTAGAAACCCTTCTCATTTAGTTCAGTTTAGAGTTTAGTGTCAGCTGTTAGTATTAGCTCTGTTCAATAGCTTGATTTTTCATTAATTCTTAGTTTTTTGCTATAAATTACTAGTATAGGATTGAGCTGTATACTCAGATGAGGATATACGGGAAACTATTCATCTGACAGCTGTTTCTCGTAAATAAATATTTTCATATGTTCACTTATTCTATGGCATCAATCATTTTAAACCAATTGACACTATAGTAGGTACTCAGCAAATATATTTGGGCATTAATTCATTAAGGAATTTGAAACGACTATTTTTAGAAATGGAACCTACTTCTGACGTCTCCACCTCTTTTTAATTTTTAAAAAAATTAAAAATTGTTTTAGTATAAAACTTATTCATCTAATCAAAAGATACATAAAAAGTAAATTTAGTAGCTCTATTGTATAAGTATTCTATGAACAAATTGTGTTTATTGCAGTTTGAAGGATAGCAATATTAAGCGAGTTTTTTTTAAACTCGCAGTTGAAATGTCATTAATTCTTGCGTTACTTCCATCCAACACGGTGATAAGATGTTAACAATTTATAAGCTTATAATACACTTTAATAAAGTATTTAACGCATTTACTGAAATTTATTCATCATTCAATTCTCGATTTCATATGCTTATAAATGATCATATCATATTAAATAAAAAAGTCAGTAAAATCAATAATTAAAAGCATTCCAAAAAAGTAGACATTTTTTTTCCATAAATTTCAGCTATGTTCCATAACTCTTAAAAAAGCTCCCAAAATATTACACAACAATTATTTTGTTTCTAGTGTAGGTCAACAACAATATTACACAATAAAGGCTCTTTTTTAATTTTATATAAAGTTTATAAAAAATACTTATAAAATGAAATAATTCTTCAAATTTGTACTAAATTTTATTGTCCTATTTTATCATTTTATACATTACATTTAACTCACCCTGTATATATAAGTATATATATATATAAATAAATAAATAAATAAATAAATATATATATATATATATATATATATATATATATATGTGTGTGTGGGTATGTATATATATATATATATATTTATATATGCATATATATAAATATATACATATATATATATATATATATATATATATATATATATATATATATATATATATATATATATATATATATATATATATATATATATATATATATATATATATATATATATATATATATATATATATATATATATATATATATATAATATATATATATATATATATATATATATACATATACATATATATACAGGGTGAGTTAAATGTAATGTATAAAATGATAAAATAGGACAATAAAATTTAGTACAAATTTGAAGAATTATTTCATTTTATATGTATATACATACAGCATCTATATACATACATACAGCAAGTGATCGTAGTTAAATTTCGCCTTAACAGTGCATTATGAAATCGTAACTAACATACAGATATTTCAAAATTTTGGTAGAAATGTCAAAGAATGCTCTCAAAGGTTCCGCAAAAGAAAATTAGTTAAAAATTTTCCGATAGTATCTTCTTTTCAGACAGAATGCTGGAAAATACAAGAAATAAATAAATGTGGGCAATAAAAAAGGTGTTTAAAACTTTTAACATTTCCCAGCATTATGAAAATTATAACTGCTGTTTTTAACATTTTTAAATATTATACATATTATTTAGAGTTACAGAGTGTTTTGAATAGGTTAAATTTAATTTTGATCACGGGGTATATATATATATATATATATATATATATATATATATATATGTGTGTGTGTGTGTGTGTGTGTGTGTGTGTGTGTGTGTGTCTGTGTGTGTGCCTCTGTTCGTTCGTGTATACATATAAGTGTAAGTTTTGTATGTATGCATGTATAAATGTATATTTACATTATTTTAACTGTATTTAAACATGTGTTCTTATAAATAAAAATTAAAAACTATAATATAGATGTACTATATGGCGTTATAGCTTTTCTTTATATGTTTATACTATAGCATATCTAATTATTAACTAAATTTAATATAATATCTAGTAAATGAAATAAAAGTTTACTTTTACTATTTACGCGTAACATTTGAATCTAATGTCTTTTAAGTTCTTTAGTTAACAACAAGCTTTACTGCTCTATTTACAGGCTTAATTCTGGAATTCTGAGTGCAGCACATCACGGAGGATTTTCCTTAAGAATTCATCAAAATGCTTAGAGGCACTCTAAAGTATCATGTAAGTATTCAAAGATTTCTTTCAACTTACAAGAGTTTATGAGATTCACAATGTCTTAAACTTGCATAATATAGCTTTCCAGGAAATGGTTTCAAGTAAAATCTCTAAACTTTTCCAGAGCAATAGAACTCTAGGGAGAAAGATAGATTATATTCTTTGGAATTTTACTTCGTTTATTATACAGCATGTGCATTTTTTTTTTAAATATTGAAGGCATAGTCTATGTATCCTTTTTTTTCCCCATTTAAAGTTTTTTTTTTCAACCTTGGATATTTATATTTTTTAACGTCATGGTTTAAATAGTGGAGAAAACTTGATAGATAGTTTCAATGGGAGACTTTGATCAA
>CM063498.1:126285541-126315541 GCA_032207245.1 Pardosa pseudoannulata
ATGTTTGTTTTTCTCTGCTGGTTATGTAATTTTATTTTATCAATCTGAGATCTACTTATAACATTAAACAAAATGGTGCATTTATTAATTGGTGGAATACAGATATTTAAATAATTTAGTACATGACATTTTGTGTAAAATAATTCGGTCTTACGTTCTAAATTCTTCTTATGATAATAATATATCTTAACCCATATTGTACCGCTGTCCTATAAACAGGACAGCAAATAAAATTCCATTTAAAAATATAGTTATAAATATTTTCTGAGTGGATTTTATTTTAACAACTTTAAAATAGACACACTTTAGCATAGTAAAAAAACTGAGAAATCAAATTATATTGTATTGTAAAATTTATTTTCAGCAACCTCTTAAAAATTGTCATTTTTTAATCTTTAATTTTATATTTATTATTATTATTTTTTAAACATTGTGGAGGTTACTTTTAGTTTAAAAACAGAGCTAATAATGTAGCTGAAAGTTTTTGTTGAAAAATATATTTTACATGTGAATTTTGTAAATATAAAAAAGGCACCCTAAAATTAAGACGACGGTCCAATCCTGATTATTTTTCTATGAATTCGTTATTGCATTGATAGCTCTCATTCTTTTCTTATCTAAAGAAAACCAGTTCAAAGACCTCTTTACACACCTGAACTCAACAAGGGGTAAATAGATGTCTATTCTATTCAGAAAACTGGAGATACACTTACTCTGTTACTGCCAGTTCAATAACTGCAAGAGAAAACCTACAACAGGTATGCTTAAAATGTAATGTTAGATTTTGTTTTGACTGTTTCCCCAAATTTTATCTATGAATCAGCCTAATGCAATGTAAGTGGTATTTATTAGTAGTGTAAGTTTTAGTAGTGTAACGGACCGTTGTCCTATTTATAGGACAGCCAATTACATAAAAAATTAAAAATTTTTTCAAAATTTTGGTTTTATATACTTAGTTACACTATATTAATGACATGGATTAAGTTTTAATAACTTACAGAAATATTTAGTTGGTGTGGTACAATATGGGTTAACTTTATCTCAGGTAAATTCAAAACTAAAAAATGTGGCTCATTTTAGCTTAATGGGGGAGACATTTTACAGCATTCGAAAGACACTATATTCTTTGAAACTAAAGGAAAACAAGCTTTAAACGCAAGTGCTTTCTGAAATATTTATTAAACCTAAATTCAGCATACATAACTAAAGCCATCAAAACGTTGTCATACAGGAAAAAAATTACAGAATAATATATGTAGGAGAGGACATGCAAGATAATTTTAAACTAATTAAAAGATGTTCATCTTGCTCAGAAAAGCAAAGTGTTATTATCGCTATGTAATATTCTGAAATCTTTAGTGAATCACTCATGCAACTATATTTATATTATTTATTTTTCTTCCAAACTATTCATGTTAAATGTTTTCGGAAATTGCAAATGTATTACAACACTGAGTTTTAATTGTCCATGCAATTTCCACTATTTCCTGGTTTAATTGTTTACAGAGAAATGATCTTCCCTACAGCCAGTTTCGGCTCTATACATTGCATCCAGAAATGAGTATAGTTTAACTATTTACATTCTGTTTAAGATATTATACATTCGCTAGAGTATTTGACCATATCCTATTCATTTATCCATAATAATATTGAATAATCGGCACATCTATGCTCAATCAATTAATTGAAATTTTGGGTTCAGCCGGAGGCGCAATAGAGAAAAGCATTCGCTTAAAACAGAGGCATTGTCGATTCAGTCAATTCAGAGATAACTGAAATTTAAATAAACATGCAATAACATTCTGTGGAACCGTTGTAGCTATTGGACAATTAAATGATAAAGTAATTTTATTCTACGATTTTGAAACATTTTGATTTTGTGACGACAGTTTTTCTGTAGATATTTTTTTTACGATTAAATTTTTTTCTAACATACATAGTATTTTTTATAGTTTATAATGTTTTTTATTCCCGAATCTTACAAAAAACACTTTGAGCTATATATAAACAAAGGAAATGAAAATGCATTTTTCCTTAGAATCTATGTTTTTATTCATATCTGAACTTCAAACTGATCATCATTATAGTCTGTTTAGAGTTTATATTGAGCCGTGGTAGCTCAGTTGGTAAAGGAGACGATCTCGTAACTCAGAGGTTGCGTGTTCGGAACCCGAGATGGCTTAAGATCCGCCGTGTTCGTTAAAGATGACTGGGGAACTTAAAAATATGTTCGTGGTGGTCACGATGTCATCCAAGTTATCAATTAATACCTCTGGTGGTGGAAAGCCAAGTCTTTGGGTCTTCTGCTTCAAAATTGAGAGGGCCTACTTGAGCATAAGTGGTACCTTCACCCTTGTGGTGCTCGTTATACACGGAAGACACCTTAATACGAAGTAGCTTCCTACTCAATCCTGCTTGTTTCCACCAAGTGGCATAAGTCAACAACAACAACAAAAGTTTATATTTATCATCTAAAAATGACAGTAATTTTTCTAGAAAATTTCACCATAGCCTATTGATTTAGCTATAATAACAATAAATAATCGGCATGCCTTTGAACTATCAATTAATGCGTTGATGAACACTTGCGTCTATACCCGTCAAAGCGACCTTCCGTATGGGGCATGACGGAAATAGCCGTCCAAAACGAAACGGTCATATTTAGACACTATGACTATAGCGGCACAAATGTGCATTTACCAGCGTACGAGTAAGAAGCATAGTGTCATGTTTTCGAAACAATTTTTTAGGTTGAATTTCGTTTTCCACACCGAAGATGTGAAATAATTATAAAATTATAATAAAATGTTTTGTCATTTATTTATTTTTATTTGATTAAGAACTAATATTTCGTGTAAAACTCCCAAAAATGATTTGTTTCTCACAAAAAATGAGTTATTAAACCTGTCATTTACTTTTTTAAATTTTTTTTTCTATTATAGCCGCCATCGTCCCATTACTTAATGTTTAGATTCCACTGGAGCCATGACGGTTATAGCTGCAGCCTAATTAAATGTACTGAATTAATAAAGATTAAGTTTATTTAAGCAGAAAGTGTAAAACCATACTTCCAATATTCTAAAAATTATAAAAAACATATAATGTTAATTTTCGATCATCACTTGTTACTACTGTCTGTCAATGTGTTAATTGAAATTTTGGGTTTAATGTGAGGTAAAATACATTAACCCCTTGAGAACCAGCACGTAAATGATATACGAGTAGACCGTTGTGAAAACCGTTGCCGTTTAACGCTATCTAGTAATTAAATCTAGCATTTGAAAATCGAAAGAAACATTCTAGTTTCCGATTACGTATACGCTACGCTGGATTCTCAATATCAACTCCAGCTCTTCAATTGGAGTTAACGTTAGGATGATAAGAGTGAAATCTCTGCGTCCACGAGTTCTTGGTCATGAACGTGTTCAAGCAGCCGCTTAAAGCAGAGGTATTGTCGATTTAGTCAACGCAGAGACAACTTAAATTTAAATAAACGTGAAAGAACATTTAATATTGTTACGAATTTCGCAATTTGGCATGTATTTTTGCCGTATACTGTGTATTATAATGGGTAAATCATGTATTTGGCGAGATATTGGCTCGTAGGCGATGTTTTTAGCGACTAATTTTTGGCTCCAATTTTGGCGATTTATCGCCAAATTTGGCGACTTGGTGATTTTCTTGGCGACCGTTTGTACCTAGTACTTTCTAGAATATTCCAGTTTCTCCCGAGGATATAAATACCGGGGGCCGATCCTGATCGAGGTTCAGTTAGCTGAGAAATTTGTAGAGGTAAAGACCTACGTTGTTTGGCGCTAAAAGTTTTAGTGAACTATCGCCTGTGCTAGCCAGTTCTCGCGGTGTTGGCTGCTTTATTCGTGTTTTCCCTGTATTACGAATAAAGTGCTATTATTTTTGCTGTCTTAATTCAAAGTCTACTTAATCCACGAACGCTACGCTTCATAAATTGGTAACAATATATCTGTTGGAGCTATTAGGAAAAATAAATTTCGTTCAACATTTTTCAAAAATTTTAACTTTGTAACCCTCTTTTTTATAGATATTAAAAAAATATATAAAATCTTTCATAATACATAGTGTTTTCTAAAATTTACGTTATGTTTTTATACCAGAATATTAAAAGAACACTGAGCAGTCAATACTATATCGAAATGCAAAATGCTTTTTTCCTTACCATAAATATTTTTATTCACATCAGAACTATAAAATGTTCATCCCTATAATCTGTTTATAGTTTATATACAACATCTAAAAATGCGAATAATTTAATTATTTACATTCTATTGAAAATTTCTTAGGATATTTTAACATATCCCGTCATTCAGTAATAATAACAGTTCATAATCTGCACGTCTAAGCACAATCGATTAATTGAAATTTTGGGTTTACCCTAAAGCGAAATAGGGAGTACTAGAAAGCATTTGCTTAAAGGACAGACATAGCCTATATATTCGAAACAGAGACAGATAAAATTTAAATAAATATACAATAACTTTTTATAGAAGCGTTGCGGATTTAAAGGAGAAATAAAGGATAAAATAATTTTGTCCTACATTTTAGAAAGATTTTGATTCTGTGACCATTGTTTTATGTAGTTATTTTATTCATGAAAGATATAAAACTTTGACATAGTACAGAATTTCCCATTATGTACGCTATGTTATTTAAGGAGATATGCTATGCCTGAAGCTTACACAAATACTTTGAAGAAAAGATATAGCTACGAAATGTAAAATGCATTTTTTATTTTAGTTTTAAAATTTTATTCAAGTCACGAGGAAACTGCAAAGAGTATCTTTCTTACAGACAATTTAAAGTTTATACATATAATTCAGAAAGTGTGTGTTGTTTTACTATTTATATTATGTTTAAGATATTGACTATTTGCTAGAGTATTCAATAATTCCTATTAATTCAATTATCATAATAATGAAACATGGGCAAATTATAATAACACAAAATGTCCTTCATCATTCAGTGCATACGTTTACAGAGTGACAAATGGTTATCTCCTTTCAACTTCCTGTACAGCGACAGTTACTAATAAAATATGAAAAGGCTGATTAAACAGACAGCGTTTACCAAGTTATCACTCAAACTTCATTAAAATACTTCAAACTACATGTAATTAGAAAATAAGTATAGTTTTACTATTTATATTCTGTTTAAAATATTGACTATTTGCTAGAGTATTCAATAATTCCTATTCATTCAATTATCATAATAATGAAACATGGGCAAATTATAATAACACAAAATGTCCTTCATCATTCAGTGCATACGTTTACAGAGTGACAAATGGTTATCACTTTTTACTTCCTGTACAGCGACAGTTACTAATAAAATATGAATAGGCCGATTCGACAGACAGCATTTTCCAAGTTATCACTCAAACTACATTAATTCACTTCAAACTATATATAATCATAAAATGTGTGTAGTTTTACTATTTATATTTTGTTTAAGATATTGACTTTTTTCTAGACTATTTGAAAATTCCTATTTATTCAATTATCCATAATAACGAACCATTCGAAAATTCTAATAAAACCAAATGCCCTCCATCATTCAGCGTGTATATTTACAGAGTAACAAAGGGTTATCCCCTTTCAACTTCCTATATGGCGACAGTTACTAAAGAAATATGAAAGACCGATTCGACAATGCGCTTTTTCCAAATTTCAGAAATCACAGGTTTCTATAGATCGTTGAGTCAAGTGTTTTTGAGCCCCTCTAATTTTACCGACTGGAGAAAGTTCACAAAGGTGAAACCCAGAACATCCGGCACCATAACTGGACCATTTAGCAAAACAGGCGACAGAAACCTAGTATTTTCCACTCAGCCTGTGATTGGCTGGTAAGTACATTGGCAGAGATTGCTTAAATTGGCGAAATATCTTGGCGATGATTTCCCAAATTGGCTTCTTATCATTAATTTAGACTGGGTTCTTATCTATTTATTTCTCTTTATTTATTCATTATTTATTCTTTTATTTAGAAGAATTTGGAACTTGCAAAGAATGGAGATTGAAAGTTTTAATTGTAAATATTGCAGCTCTGTGTTTCATCAGAAAAAAAATAGTTAACAATAAGCATGTTAATCGCATGCATAAAAATGAAAATGGAAGAAATGGTCAAAATCAAAGACCTGAAAGTAATGTAGAGTGTAAAGAGGACAACTGTAATTTTAAAATTCTGAAATTTACCGGAATTATGAGAACATTTAGAAAGTGCTCATAATTTGAAAGACTTTCAAATTTTCCAAAAATTAACATTTCCCCACTAAATGTGGTACATTTTAAAGTTTTAAAAATTGTATCCAAATTTTTCACATGTCAATCTTTATTTAATATCTTTTTATTTAATATATTAATGTACTATGTATGAATTATTAGATATACATGTGTAGTTAATATATATATATATATATATATATATATATATATATATATATATATATATATATATAGATATAATATATGCATGCTTTTTTCAGAATATATACAACTTTATCAATCGTTTCTTTTCTCTTTTTGTAAATCGGGGATTTTCGAAATATTTAGGTAGTTACCAATTATGTTTAGCCCTTAACTGGTTGTAAATAGTAATTAGCTAGCATATTTTGTAAACATTCATATATATATATATATATATATATATATATATATATATATATATATATATATATATATATATATATATATATATATATATATATATATATATATATATATAATATATATATATATATATATATTATATATATATATATATATATATATATAAATATATATATATATATATATATATATATATATATATATATATATATATATATATATATATATATATATATATCAACTGAAAAATTTTGCATTAAAATAATTCAGTGAATGATCTTTCATTTGTAATTTAATTTTAATTAAATATCAGCAAGTCTTTAAATATATACTCTGCCCCTCCCCTCCCTTTGAAAAAAATCTATGTACGAACATGTCTCTTTCGAATTGTTGAAATAATATACAAATTCACAGAAACTGTCGCCAAGGTATTTCGCCAATTTTAGAAGCCTGCCAATCACAGGGCGAGCGGAATACTAGGTTCTAGGCGTCTCTCTTAGCAAGAGCTAAATCAAATCAAAACCCACCTATCTTTTCAGCGGTTCCAGTGAATCTACTTTTGAGAGAGCTTTAAGAACATATCTTTAACAATGTTTATTAACGGGACAAAAACAAAAACAAAGAGAAACTTTAATTTAAAAAAAAGAGAAAGACATTTGGGGAAAGGACGATTTAGTTAACGAAAGCAATAATCGTACAGCAGCCAACTGTTCCGGATTTTTTTGCTTTTTTGCTGGGGGGGGGGGGGGGGGTCTCTTGACAGTGCTATAGCAGTAAGACCAAGTTTCCCAGCTTTCGAATTTTGACAACACATATGCTGATTTATTTTCTTGATTTATAAATTGACATGTAAATATTTTGTATATTAAATAATTTTTATAAGAAATTGAATTTGTTTCTTTGATATAATTTGGTTTCAGTGTCATTATAGCAACGTGCAATCAATTGATTAAAATTTCCAATTATCATTATGCAAAATAGCGTATATTGAAAAGCGTGGTATCAAAAGGCATGCGTAGTCTTAAAGGGTCTTAAAAACCATGCGTAGTCCATATAGTCATTTAGGAAACACTTAAAATTTAAATTATTATGCATCAACATTTATTGAATATTGTGGCTTTTAAGAATAAATAAGTGATAAAATATTGTTATCCTACATTTTAGAAAGATTTTAATTATATCATAACTGTTTTATGCAAATATTATATTCTCTAAGAATGCTGTTTAATTCCCCATATACACTCTACTCATTAAACAGATATGCTTGACAGAAGTTTATTAAAATACTTTGAACAAACTAACTACAAATTGTAAAATGCATTTTTTTTGTCAATGATTTTTATTCACGTCACTATGAAACTGCAAAAGGATCTTCCCTACAGATAAACTTATATCTCTACATATAATCTGGATATGCAGATATTCTCACTATTTACATTCTCTTTGAAATATCGAACAATCTCTAGAGTATTCCAGTACACCCTATTCATTTACCTATAATAACATAGGATAATCGGCACATCTATGTACAATCGGATAGTTAAAATTTCGGTGTTAGCCTAAGGCGGAATAGGGGGTACTAGAAATCATTCGCTTGAAAATAGACATAGTCAAAATATTCAATGCAGAGACAGTTGGAATTTAAATAAAATACAGCAACTTTTTATGGAAGCATTGGGGATTTAAAGGAGATATACATGATTAAATAATTTTGTTCTACAATTACGAAACATTTTGTATTTGCGATCATCGTTTTATGTTGTTATTTTATTATGTTATTTTATTCATGAACGATATGAAACTGTGACACGTTTTAGTAGTTTTTAACATGTTAGCTGTATTCTTTATACAGATATGCTGCGCAAGGAAAAGAAAAAAATCCCTATGAGCAAGCGAAACTACTGCACAATGAATGTTTTTTTTTCTTCCAGGGATTTTAAACTAGTGACGATGAATCTCCGAAAGGATCCTCTCTGTAGACAGTTTAGAGTCTATACATATAATCTACAGTCGCGTATAATTTTACTATTTACACTAGCATATAGCCCGTCATATGACGGGATCAGAAAATTTTTTTAATTTTCTAGAAATTTAAAGTACCCTATAAGGCAGGTAACAAAATGGTTTGTTTTTTGGCTGAAAATTATCTGGTACACGCTCAATAATTGTTTCTATTTACTGACCGCATGTTAGTTGCTAACTTTAATTTATCTTGCCATATTACGTGATAAGATGGACAGCAGTGGTTTTAATATTTACAGTGATTATTTGGCTGTATATATCAGTGATGTCCAAAATTTAAATAATCAATCGCAAACCGTGTGGTTATGTATAAAAATAATCTATGATTAAATGTAAAATTATCACATGTCTACCTAATCTATTATTTAAAGCCAAATATAAAAGAAAATTATTTACGTAATATCTAAGTTTGGTGATAAAACGTACGAAAATAATGCAGTCGATATTAAATATTTTAAAATAAGAAATGATGAAATGGGGAGGGGGTTAAAGTAATGACGTCATAATGCTAGAAAAAAATGTTAGTTTTGCCTATTTATTATGTGATAAATTGATAAATTTAAACGCCTGGGCTTAACCGGGTGCAAAAGAGCTTCAAATAATGGTATTAAACTCTGGAAAAGGGGAGAGGGGGTGGGTTTCGAACATTTTCGATCTCTCTTTGAATTTTACTAAATCTAGCTCATCAAAAATCCAATATGGATGCCTATATGTATTCCAGGTCCAACCACTTCATAAATTCGAGGACAGACGGACATATAACATAAGCTATTATTATATAAGGGATTCTGCTTAAGATATTGAACAATTGTTAAAGCATTTGACTTTATTCATTAACGTATAATAACACTGAATATTCTACACGCAGTCCATTAACTGAATGAAATCTTAGGTTTATCATAAGCTGAAATAGGATGTCTTGTAAAGCACTAACTTAAATCACAATTATTCAATATAGTCAAAGAAGAAACCGTTGGAACTCAAATAATATGAATTAACATTGCTCAAAGTACTTCAACATTACAGAAAAATAAATAATTAATTAACGCTGTTCTACATTTGAGAAAGCTCTTCATTTTAGGGACTATTATTTTATGTAGCTATTTTATTCACGAATATTGTAAAAATTTTGATACAGTGTAGTATTTTCCACCACACACGCTATATTCTTTAAACAGATTTATTATGCCAGAAGCTTACTAAAACACTTTGAACTAAAGATAGCACTGTGAAATGTAAAAAGCTTTTTTTCTTACCGTCTGCATTTTTATTCAAGTCACGGAGAAACTGCAAAAGTTCTGTGGAACTACAATGGTAATGCCCCCATATTATTTTCCAGATAAGATTGCAGAACGCACATACAATACTCAGTGTCTTCTTCAACTAACGTGTTGTGATGCTTATTAATTACATATTTAAGATTATTTTTTGAGATTCAAAAAATATTGATGCATGTTTATTGGCAGTAAAGAAGTACATAGCTTTTTCTAAAAAGTTCTAATGTTTATATCGTAATAAACGTCCTTGAAACGTATTAAAAATCATTTGAAATTCGAGTATATGTTAAAAGTAGTTATAATAAATTTAACACATAAAAACATTGTAATTACTTTTTAAATAACTCCTTAATTATTTTTATTGTTTTGTATATATATATATATATATATATATGTATATATATATATGTATGTATATATATGTATATATATATGTATATATTTGTATATATATGTATATATATATATATATGTATGTATATATATATATATATATATATGTATGTATATATATATATATATATATATATGTGTATATATATATGTGTGTGTATATATGTGTATATGTATATATATATATGTGTGTATATATATATGAGAATATACATGTGTATACATGTGTATATATATGTATATATATGTATATATATATATGTATATGTGTGTATATATGTATATATATATGTGTGTGTGTGTGTGTCTACGTATATGTATATATATGCATATATATATGTATATGTGTATATATATATATATATATATATATATATATATATATATATATATATAAGTGTGTATGTATATGTATATATACAGTTTGTCCCATAAGAGCGTGTCTCTCATAACTTCGCCAATTGATAACGTGTAGGTATCGGCTTAATAGCACGTGTTCTTCAAACATTATAGAAGAATGCTTTATTGTTATATTCTTTATTCGATTTGTTTTGTTGTGTTAAAATCAACAATTCCAAAATGAGTGCCACGTATGCGAGCCGTTTTGAGGCACAGTTTCTGTGTAACCATCGGAAAGGGCAAAAAAAATTGATTTTATATAGATACATGTTTATTTTTGAGTTTGGGTTGATGTTCCGTTTTAGACCTATTTGTCAACGTTTCATGATAATGTTTATTTATTTGTATCACAGCGTAAAGAAATAATGAGTGGTTTTGATCTTCTTCTGTAGTTCTGATGTTGTGATTTTTTTTGCAATGTTTATTTATTTATTAGTATTAAACCACAGAAATTGCTTTCCTTTTAGTAAAAGATAAAAAAAATGAAAGGTTTTATTTTATTTATGGATAAATAAGGGAACAGGTCACATTGTGAAAAAGATGAGGATAAATAATACTAAAATAACCTCGTTAACACTAAACTTTATTTCAACCGAGAAATACCAAGACTGGTATCAAGAAAACATTGAATGAGGTGAATAATTGTGTTCAAAAAATTTTTCGAGAATGAAAATGAAATGTCTGAAGAGGGTAAAAATGTAGTGTAATGAAATATGAACTTCTGGGAATCGGTTGTTTAGTATTAAATTTATTGTTTAAGGTAAATAACGAAAATTCAATATTAATTGCACTATTATGTTTTTGTATTTTTTACTGATCTGTTTTAGTGTTGAAAGCATATTCGAAATTTCAAGAGAACATAACTCAGTTTGTACACCATTGTACAGGTAAAAAATTTGCTTTCGACCTTTAACCCCTTGAAGACCAGCGCGTAAATGCTATACCAGTCGACCATTGTGAAAATCATTGCTGCTTAACTCCATCTAGCAATTAAATCTAGAATTAAAAAATTAAAATAAAATGTTCCGATCTCCGATTATACATACGGGATGCTGGTCTCTCAATATCAACCAGAGATCACCTCGTGGATGAGACGCTGGACTGATAATATTGAAATCACTGCGTCGCGCATACGAGACATTTGTCTAGAAAGAGTTAAGTACTTTATGAAAGTGACCATTCGGTCATTTTTCAAAAGAAAACTACTAGGTGACTATAAAAAATAAAAGATATCATGCGACATGATCAGTATAAAGAATTCCCAGGAAAGCAGTTGCAGTCGTAGATCAAATAATTATTGCTAAATTCGAAACCATTTATTTTTATGCAAGATGAAGTTCCTTGTCATACATCCCTGACAGTGAAAATTCATTTCCAGGAACAAAATATCACTCTGTTTGATTAGTCGAGTCATGGTCTCCATCCAAGTTTACAAAATTATTCTTTGATTTTGAAAAAAGAGAACTGTAGTTTTAAAATATACCTGTCTATCCAGTAGCAGCTGCGAAGAATTAATATTTATCAGAAATCAACCTTGTTGGACGATGAAAGGGAGCAGCACATAGTTGTTCCATGTTCTATTCATGTAAAATATATTTACACATTCATAATCCATCAAACCTTAATGTATCTGAAAGTGAAAAGATCTACAGTGAGGAATATGTATACACAGTCAAGCATGAACCCTATTGAAAATATATGGGTTATAATTAAAAGTGAAGTGGATAAAGATGTTCATAACAAAAATCACTTTTAGAAAAGAAATCATCTATGTATGGAATTATCAGTAAAGCAGTAGACAATACGTTATTTTATTGACATCCTACCGGAACGAGAAATCATAAAGTGGAAGAGCAAAGTGTCCAGCAAGTATTAAATTTCATGCTATGCTTTGAAAAAATTATTCCTGTAATAATGAATAATAGGTTTCAATGCATTTAATATTTTAGTTGTTACTATACCACTTACATAATGATGTAAATTGTTCATATAAATTGCATCCATTTTGAAGAAATATTCGAGTAAAGATGTTAATTTTAATTAAGGCAAGATACCAGGGTGTAATATCTAGATAAGGTAGGGAAAACAAATTGCTGATAAAATAAGTTAAATGTAGTGTTTGTGAAACATGTATGAGTTCTCATGGAAACACATTCATAATATTTATGAAGAAGTGTTGTGTAATTACTGAAATTACTCTGCTTTATCTTCCCACACGTAATGGTTAAATTAAACGAGATATGTAAACGGGCAATTAGTGTAACATGCACCAACATTTTTCTCTTGTTCATAGGTAAATAGGAATTTAATCTATTTGTTTGAAATGCGTACAGTTTCTAAAAATGCTTGTTTAATTGGTCCTGCAATTAAAATTAAATTGCAGGTATAAATCATTTAATTTGTGCATCATCAAGAAAAACTTTCGTTTGTTTTAATTTGCCCTTATATACGTAACCGGATTGTTAGCTATCATTTTAATAACGTTATTAAAATTTATTTATGCATCTCTGATATAAAATTCCATGAGAGTTATTTTAAAACAACTGGATGGTTTTCTTATATAGTTTATGCAAAAACTATATATTTTATCACTTATTTTTAACAATCTTACCAGTTTCAGTGTAACAAAATTTAGTTTTCTTAAATTTTCAAATGTTTATAATGCCCTTTTAAAATAGCCGTAATTTTATATTGATGCAATCTTCCAACACTATTAAGATTTATCGCTGGGAACTACAGAGAGATTGCATGCAATGTCGTGAACGGTTTTAATGGCCTTCCCATTCATTTTTATGATTACGATAGCCAATAGGCAACAAATAAGCTACCCTTCCTTTTGAAATTAAAGCCAGGATCATCCTACGTTGAGATGTGCACTGCTGTGTGAAATCGCCTTATATGAGGCCACAGTAGGAAATGGATTTTAAATATATCTCTTAATATCAAACCAATATTTCCCATAGAGCAGTCAATACTTACACTTTTTACTGTTTAACATTTTCAACCTGTTTTATACTGCTATTAATTAACTCAAATTTGTGTCCACTCTAAGTGTCAAGATCATATCCAATGTAACAATGCTCCCTAATCAGAAAAAAAACATTTTGTTCAATGGAATGTATAGAGTGGTGAATAAAGCTTTAAAATATTGTGGAAGTTTGTATAAATAAGTAAATCTTTCATTGTACTTAAATTATAGCCTATTTGGCCGACTCCAAGTTTAAGGGACCCATTTCAATGGGCACGCCAAGCGTGGGAGATGTAGCAAAATTCTAGTACCCAGTTTTCTGGTAATCCTTGCTGTCCTTGATGACACGTGGCACTTGAACACGAAATGACAAGTGTTTTGGACACCTGACAGGCGAATGATACGTGAAACATGAATACGAAATGACATGTGATTTGAATGTCTGACCCTTATTGATTCCTGTAACTAACAATACTCCAAGACAAGATTTTTTAGCGTCCATTTCAAGTCTGTCCATTTCGGCCGTACTCTGGAGGTTTGTTCATTTTGTGTCCATTTTACCAGTGCTCTTGTGGTATTTTTTTCTTTTTTAATTTAATTTTTTAAGTGGTTCACAAACTTATTTTGTAAATCGAGGATGACTTCTGACTTCTGCACATGTTTTCAGATATGACTCTTAGTTTTTTAAGAGCTTAAGGAATCAGGGAAATTAGGCAATTCTGCAATGGTGCATGGGTGTTGATTTGCTTGCCTTGATTTATGAATTCCCAGCTTGCACATCAGTAATGAGCCTTGTAGAAAGAGACTCAATTGGCGTATATATATAGGGGGATGTCATAAGAGAGGAGTGAATGAGCATCGGGTGAAAAGATCTGTGAGAAAGGGAAGTTGCTTTGAATTGAGTCATTTGAGTCTCTTCAAAATTTTAATGTTAACCTATATGTGGGTGTATAAATTACCTACGGAGAATATCGTTCACGAATTACAAATTTCAAAATACACAGTAATTGACTGGTACATCTTTTCTAGGGAGGTTTTTACAGATTTTATTTTAAATTTGACGACAATTTGGAAATTCCTTGTATAAAAATAGAGCCAAAAACATGGAAGACTGTCCCCGGAACTGGGGTTCTAGTATTTGGTGATATTGCCCACTCTTGGCTTGCCTACTGAACTGGTATTCTACCGCCTGTTTAGTGAGAAGTTTGGAAAGTATCAATCATTATAAACTGTTATATTTTCTTTGAAATGTTCATTCATCTACCATAATTTTAGCGCCTATAGCAGTTGTGTTCTGGGCATTTATGTCATTCTGATTTTGTGGGATAAATACAAACAGCGATAATTTAATTTTGGTCTCGGATAGCTTAGATTTTGAATCTTCATATTGGTCTAATCCTGTTCAATCGGATTCAAATGTTGTTTTTCTTTTAATAACACGTGGGAGAGATTTGTGCTAAATTCATTAACGACGATCGGCGTTTTTTTGTCTAACAACGATCTTTCAGACGATCGACGATCGTTGACAGTCGTTTTTTGTTAATGATCGTTCAAAAGTTTTTTCTCATATGTTTCTTATTTGTTTCGACTACTATTTTAGGATTATCTTAAGTCCTGCGGTTATACTCTTTTTAGTTTCTCATTTTTGTCTATAATGTGTACATAAGTTGGTTTAATAGTCTAGTTCTGAATTTGAAAGCCAGATTCAATATATGTTGACGGATGAATCTTAGATACAATGTTGGACTTTGTTTTGGAATGAAAAAAGTGCAAGATAATGTACTGAAATATTTCTTGTGTTCACCTAAACATTTAATATTAGCATATGGCCAGTCATATGACAGAATCAGTAAAATTTTTAATTTTCCAGAATTATAAAGTACCTTATGAGGAAGGTAAAAAATGGTTTGTTTTTTGGCTGAAAATTATCTTGTACACGCTCAGTAGTTTGTTTATTTTCATGCTCCTCTAAAGTCTCCCGATACTTCCAATGCAATTTAGAATCACGTTGAATTCATTTAGAAAGATGATGCAAAGTTTTCGTAGCTACGTCGAAGTTATGGTTAAGTTTTTTTCTTTTTTTTCCACAGTAATTAAAGGAAGTAAAGGAATGAAATTATTATTTCCACTACTCCCTGGAGGTAGATAGAATTTATTGTTAATATTGGTGATAAGATTTTCATTGCAACAAAAAATGATCGGTGTTTAAATTTAAAATTATTACGTATCTACCTAATGTATTATTTAAGCCAAACATTCAATAAAATTATTTACGTAAAATTTAAGGCCAGTGATAAAATATGAAAATAATGCAGACAATATCTAAATAATTTAAAATAAAAAATGATTAAATGCTATGGTTAAAGGAATGACTTCATAAGGCTATAAAAAATGTTATTTTTACATATTTATTAAGTAGCAAATTGATAAATTTAACAGCCTCCTCTTAACCAGGGAAAATAGGGCTTGAAATAATGGCATTAAGTGCAAGAAAAGTTGAAGGGGTAGATTTCGATCCTTGCTAACTCTAACTCATCAATAATTCAATATGGATGCATCTATCCATTCCAGGTACAACCGCTTCATAAATTTGAAGACAGACAACTTAGGTTATTACTATATAGGGGATCTATAGGCTATTTATTAAAATATGTTTCCAATGCAGCAGATGATACAGACATTATCCCAACGCCTTAACAAGGCTGCGAACCTGTTACTCATTTAGCACTACATGGGGAGCATGTATAATTTAAGGTATGCTAGGGACGCGAGTATCATTACCCCAGATGGGGTCTCGTAATTTAGAAACAGGTACGAAGCAGAAGATCCCCCAGGCTTGGCCTGCTAACTCCAGAGGTATCCTTTGAGAACTTGGAGGACATTGTGAATACCAACATAGTTTACGTGCCCCAGTCACTTTTAGCAAACACGGCAGACCATAGGCCGGTGCAAGCCCCGAACCCGCAACCTTTCAGTTACGAGATCGTTGTCTTTGCTGACTGAGCTACCGCTTCTTATTTATTAGAATACAAGCATATAGCCCTTCATATGACGGGATCAGTAAAATATTTACTTTTCCAGAATTGTAATGTACCTTATAAGATGGATGTGGATAAAAAATGGTTTGTTTTTGGCTGTGAATTATCTGGTACACGCTCATTAATTTTTTTATCTCTAAACTCCTCTAAAGTCTCATATACTGTGAAAGCAGTTTAGAAGCACGTTGAATTCAGTTAGAAAGATGATTCAACGTTTTCTTAGCTAAGTCGAAATTATCGTTAAGTTCTTCCCAATTTCTTTTTGCCATAGTAATTAATGGAAGTAAATGAATGAAACTATCATTTCTATTACACCTTGGATGTAGATAGAATACCTGTGATGAAACTTTCATTGCAACAAAAAAATCAATGATTAAATTTAAAATTATCACAAATCTTCATAATATGTTATTTAAGCCAATTGTAAGAAAAAATCGTTTAATTAATATCTAAGTTCAGTGATAAAACGGATGAAAATAATGCAGACGATATTTAAATAATTTAAATAAGAAATGATTAAATGAGAGGGTTAACCCTCTGGCTGCTTATCAAGCGATTTTCACCGGCATTTGCTTTTCTTCCTCTTTTGAGAAGCGTATCCCACTTTTTCACCGTTTAACCAGTGAAATAAATTATATGCATCATTAGACGTTTAATTATATAATAAATAAAATTATATGAGTAGAACTATAGTTATAATAGATAATATAATTATATTATGGAATAAATAGAAATTAACAGTAATACAATTGAAATTTATTAAATTTTTTTTTCTTGTGATATTATCTGAAACATTTTTTCTTTTTTTTACAGTTTAATTTCTCACGGTAAAAATCTATATAAAAGATCTTTTATAGAATGAAAAAGTGCGTATTCCATTTTTTCATATATAGATTTAAAATGTATAAAAAATGCACACTTTTTGAACCAATTTTGGTGTACAAATTAAGCAGTCAAAGGGTTAAAGGAATGACGCCATAATGCTAGAAAAAATTGGTATATTTACCTATTTATTATGTGACAAGTTGATAAATTTAATCTCCTGCTCTTAACTGGGTAATATATGGATTCCAATAATGACATTAAACTCTAGAAACTGGAGGAAGAGGTGGATTTCCCGCTTTGCTAACCATATCTCATCAAAAAGCCAATATGGAAGTCTGTTTCCATTCCAGGTAAAACAGCTTCATAAATTCGAGGACAGACGGACAGATAACTTAGACTATTATTATACAGAGGATTCTTTTAGTAAAATATTACACACTTAATTTATTTTCCTGAATAGCACATTTATTTGTACATTCTCATAGAATTTTTCTATTCAAAGCTAGAAAATATTAATTAATTCGGAAATCATTACATCTTAAAAATGCTGCTACATTTTGATATATGTATGTTCAGAAAACATTCCCCTTTCATATCAAATAAATGAATCTAGTATAATTGAGATCAATTTCATTAGCGTTAAGTTTTAATAAATTTATTTTAGAAAATGTCGATGTATTACCCCAAAATATCAAACATTTATCTAGATTTACTACATTTTCCTTTAATATGGCTTAATTATACGATATTTTATAATCTGATTCCCCATTTATCTGAATCTTATCTTAAAAATTAATGCAAATGAATCCAACATCCGAAATGTAGACGCAAGGTAACTATTAATTATTGACAAAACTTGAAATCGCCTTAAGATATCGACATTTAATGTGTTGAGCGTTACTATTCAAATACTATTTTCATATTCTACGGTTTAAATTTTACTTCAGGCAAAATAAGTTAAGTTAAATTTCCTCTGTTCAAATTGCATGTTTCTCTCAGCCCGTTTAGTCTAAAGAGATAATGTATTTATTTTACGCTTGTTTCGCATGCATAATTTGTTCCAATATATTAATGTGACACAAATTAACATTTAATGGATTGTGCGTTCCTCCATGTTTACAGGCTACATGTATGTGTTAGGAGAGTATGTATAACGTGTCTATGCATCTAAAACTTTCAGAATTATGGTTTATTACATTTTTCACAAAGCGAGAAAGGTATATGCATTTTAGAGTATTCACTATATATTTTATTTTTATGTATATATAAGTTATTCAGTAGCTCGTTAGGAGAGTATGTATAACTTTTTTATGTATCTAGATCTTTCGGAATTATTGCTTATTATATTTTTGAAGAAAGCGAGAAAGGTATATTGATCTTAGAGTATTATTTTATTTTTATGTATAGGTAAGTTATTAAGTAGCTAGTTAGGAGAATATGTATAACTTGCTTAAAGATCTAGAACTTTCGGAATTATGGTTTATTACATTTTTGAAGAAAGCGAGAAAGGTATATGGATCTCAGAGTATTCACTGTATATTTTATTTTTATGTATAGATAAGTTATTAAGTAGCTAGCTAGGAGAATATGTATAACTTGTTTAAAGATCTAGAACTTTCAGAATTATGGTTTATTACATTTTTGAAGAAAGTGAAAAAGGTATATGGATCTTAGAGTATTCACTATATATTTTATTTTTATATATAGATAAGTTATTAAGTAGCTAATTAGGAGAGTATGTATAACTTGTTTAAAGATCTAGAACTTTCAGAATTATTGTTTATTATATTTTTGAAGAAAAAAAAGGTATATGAATGTGAGAGTATTTACTATTTACTTTATTTTTATGTATAGATAAGTTATTAAGTAGCTAGTTAGGAGAATATGTATAACTTGTTTAAAGATCTAGAACTTTCAGAATTATGATTTATTACATATTTGAAAAAAGCGAGAAAGGTATATGGATCTTAGAGTATTCACTATATATTTTATTTTTATGTATAGATAAGTTATTAAGTAGCTAGTTAGGAGAATACGTTTAACTTGTTTAAAGATCTAGAACTTTCAAAATTATGGTTTATTACATTTTTGAAGAAAGAAAGAAAGGTATATGTATTTTAGAGTAGTCACTATATATTTTATTTTTATGTATAGATATGTTATTAAGTAGCTAGTTAGGAGAGTACGTATAACTTGTTTGTGTATCCAGAACTGTCAGAATTATTGTATGTTATATTTTTGAAAAAAAAAAACGAGATATATGTATATAAGAGTATTCACTATATATTTTATTTTTATGTATAGATAAGTTATTAAGTAACTAGTTAGGAGAGTATGTATAACGTGTTTATGTATCTAGAAGTTTCAGAATTATTGTTTATGATATTTTTTGAGAAAATGAGAAAGGTATATGTTTGTTAGAGTATTCACTATATATTTTATTTTTTATATATAGATAAATTATTAAGTAGCTAAACAGTTATCTCTCACAACGTTTTTGTCAGTACATATACACTATTGTGGAGAAAACAAAAAAGTTAGACAGTTAAAGCTTTTATGATAGATGATGATAAAAGAGGCTAAAACATGAATCATATATAATATACCATGACAGATCAGAAGGTGTCTTGCTTCTTACATTTGAAGTAAAAGTCTTAGATGGCTTATTTTAACCCCATATCTGTAAAACAAATTTATTATGATTACTCATTGTATAATTGTTATTCATAAGTGATATTTAAGATTTAAAATTTGGTTAATCAAAGAAAAATCAAATTCTAAATTTTTTCGAGTGATTTGCTTGTTATAACGATTAATCAGCACTAACTACCTTTTGGTAAAAAAATGGCGCAATCTATTCTATAATAGAACAAAGCTTTCAAAAGACATGGTGACGTCCGAAGCATGTAACACACATGAATATGACGTCATGGATGTTCATTTAATGTCCAATGAAATGTACGTATTGCTAAGTTTACATCCCAAAATACCTTTTTTTTAATGGCATATTTTTTCAGGTAGTTTCAGTTTCTTTAATCCAGATTTGGCGGAGTACTGCCTGGGGATTCTGTCATTTGGCGATTAAAATATATATCCGTTTCTACCGTATTAAATCTAACTTTTCTTTGTACCATTCAGTATTTGTCCAATCACTTTCAAGCTGACCATTTGAACAAAATTCTGTAATCAACATTTGAATGTCAAAAATATTTAGTTAATTTGATAAACGATCTAAAGTAAGAAGTTCTATGAAAATCTATCGCTTCTTTCGTAAAAGAAGCGATTTTTAAACAGATATTTTAATCCTTTTGATCATGGGAAATGACTTTGATAAGTTTATATATTCATTTTTCATCATGGGAAATCATTTTCATAAGTTTATATTTCATAAAGATTGATAAATGGACTTATTTACATCCATCATTTCCATTGTGATTACGTAGGAAAACAATTAGCTTAAAGTAGTTCTTCAGTGTTAAATATATTTTAAACAGCATTTTGACATCCAACTATCTAATTAGCTCTCAAAATATTCAGTTACCAGAAAATTTATGATCTGAAGGAGAATAATTTAATTATTCACTATCTAGTTTGGGATCAATACTTAGACTGTTTTAAAATTTCGGGGGGTATGATAAATGTTCTAAAAATTACATTTGTATAAAATAGTTCATCACGTTATATATCATTGGTGTAATATAATAGTTAATACAGACTATAAGCGTTAGGTATTGAAAAATTTATTTTGTTACTTATGTAAATGTAATATTAATTATATATAAAGACATGCCAACATTCAGGAACTTGTGTCCGGAACAACAGCATGGTTTGATATTTTAACATGCATATTACAGGTTATACATAAATATTGGTTCATCTTATTGGTTCCTGAATTAGATTAAATCTAAAATATGTATATTGTAAAAGGTAAAATATTTGCATTTAAAAATTTATGAGTTGCTTTCCTAGCTTTAACAACTTATTTTTAAGAACAGTATTTCGTATAGCAACATTGACCCTGATTAAAATATTTAAATTTTTCCATCATCAAGGTTTCTAGAGTTTGTCTACTCAAATTCAACTTAAATTCAGTTTCGTTTTTCTGCACAGCACTGAAAACTTTTAACATGCAGCATTACACTGTGTAAACAGTAATATTCAGCAGTATTTTTTGCAAAACGTTGTATTTAATTGCTGAATTGTAATATTTAAGCTGTTTCAAAGTTTTTTTTTTAATTTTTCCGGAGCAGTCTGGGGAGATTAAGGAGTTATCAAATTTTCTCATTTCTCCAGAGCTGCTCTGGAGAATCCGGAGTAGTTGGAATGTCTGTATATATATTCCGAATCATACTCTGAAATTCTAAGAAGTGATACAGATCCGTATTACTAGTAAGAAAATAATTTTCACTCAGTGTAGGAAACAAAAATATTACAAAACTGTGGGCTGGACATAATCTATTAAACAGCTGACTAAAGCAATTCTTAACACACATGTATTCTATATGTCTCTTGGAATGTGTCTGAACTAACTTTAGAGCTCAGAGCTTGCTTTTATAAAGCAGAAGTTCTATCTAGGAATGGAACCATCTGGAACATACAAGATCCCAAAATTCATGAGAACCGTCGCCAAGTTGGCGACCAAATATGGCGACAAAACCTAATAGCTGAAAATACTAGAAATGAGCCAATGTCTAGTCAATTTAGCAATATACCATACAAATCTGATGTGCACTACTATTATTTTCAGAGTTTTTTTTTAATTGAGAAGTTGCCTTTCCCAAACTGAAAAAGGAGAAACTAGGCGAATGTGATCAATATCATTACATGTAGGAGAGGATTTGACTGAAGAACAGGTTACCCTCGCCAAATTAGCAATAATGCTCTGAGCATGGTGCCTAACATTTTTTCCTGATCTCGCCGTGACCAACAATCAGTATCTATATTTTAATTTATAATATAATTGTATCCAGTTCTTCTTGTGGAACTCCTTTCTTATATATAAAATGCGCCTAAGGATTAAAAGTATTAGATATAATGAACCATTAATAATATTAATTTTTAATAATTTGGAGCTGATGGTTTGGTATGGGATTAATTGCCCATAGATGTAACAGTGATTTTGATTATATAAGAAAATGTATATAAATCTATTACTATGGTGCAGTCTACATCGATTAAAGTCGCCCAAATAGCAAGGGATACAATGTTGTTCGGATGAAATACCTCTGTGTTTTAGTAAACATCGCCAATAATTTCCCCAATTTTGCCAAGGGGCACCCTATTCTTCAGTAGTAGCCCGGATATGTATATTTATAACTACTATATAACATAATTGTCAGTGTTCACCACAGCGAACATTAATTATCTCAAAAATGGAAAATGATATATTTTTTTCTTTATTTTACAGAGATCCTAATGTCTATACATACATGGGAAAATCACAGAAATTAAAAAATATTTGAAAAAGCATCTTGTCAAATTAAGGGTTAAGTTCAATATTAGTTATTTTGATAGTAGTATATAGATGGTTTCAGTAAAAAAAGCAGTGTTTTTTTAATAAATTGTAATAATCCTTGAATACAGATAAAAGGGTAAGTAATTGTTATTGTAATCGAAAAAAGTATTAAAGTTACTGTACTTTTTTAGATTTACAACTATAATATTTTATATTAGGCAGTAATATAGGAAAAAATTCAACTAACAGGATAAATATTATTTTTATTAACCCTCTAAGCAGTTCGCACGTACAATTTCGCCAAACCGATGATGTCTTCAAAGTGGTTTCAATTTTCGACCTCCAAAACGTTCCGAAAATGGATATAATGCACATTTCTAACAGTGTTTTCCCCCATGGACTTTTGAGATAGGAGGGTCAGGTCGATTGTTTAGGAACTGTACCCCTCTTTGACTGACATTTATTGAGGGGTGCACTCCTACTCCTTGAGGCACAAAGACGCTGATAGCTTTTTATGGATTTGTAAATCTCTATTTCGAAGTACTTCATTTGCGGTACCAGATGTATCTCTAATTGCACCACTTAAATATCTTGGATGACTTTCGTAAAAAAAAAATAATTCTCTTAAAGAATATATTTATCTGTACTTTTAGAATCCATTATTTCTTATGGGATGATCTTCGAGACTTGCCGAGCTTTAGTATATTAAAAATTAACAATCTATAATATCTATTTAAATATCTATTTATAACCGGAAGTAAAGGGACAATAACGAGGATGGGTTTCCCGTATTCCATTCTAGTCGACAAAGGGTGAAGTAAAATATCATAGAACGCTTTGGCCACTGACACAGTAAATCTTTAGCGTATTTTTTGGAGACTTTTTTATCGGTGTGTTCCACTCGGAGGGTTAAAGTATAAAAGTAATCCTAAATGCCTAAAATATTATAAATGTTAATTCTAACAATGTTCACGTATTCAAAATTGTAAAGTTAATTAAAAAAATGCAATAAAAATATAAGACATTTTATTTTATCGAATTCTGGAAAAGAAATGAAATTGTTAAAGGGTTATAAGGAATACATGTACTGCAGAATTTAATGCAATCTTCTTGATTTAATTCTTATTTATGAAATACTTTTTTAAACAGACAATATCATATCACCTTAAAACGGGGTTCAATTCGAAACAACCCCAAATAAAAATAGAATAATCGATTGATAGCGCGCGTTAATAAACCGATTTCACTCTCGCCCGTATAAATAATCCCGTTATCTGATACAACAGATTAAATTTAACGGTTAGCACTGACAAGGTGACACTCTGGAGCATTGAGCAGATCAGTGAAAGTAAGAACTTTTTTTTTTTAGATTGTCCGGGGAAAAGCAAGCATCCAGAAAACTCTTGATTGAGCGGATGATTAGCCAACCATTTCCGCCGGCGTCCAAATTACGATATGCCTGGCAGAAGAACTTTTATCTATCGACATTTATTTAGTCGGACGATTCAAATTAAATTAAGTTAAATCACAATTACAAAATATCACAGTAAGTTCTAAAACTGTTAAATGTAATTTGACGTATCTTCTGAAATTAATTGTGTAAATCATCCAATATCAATCATATATAGATAACATCTACATAAATTTGCAAGTATATTTGTTTAGATAAGACACTTATATTATCCAATATATGGTACGAATAACATGTATTAGTACTAAAAATAATCTAGCATCGTAAATGAAAATTAGTACCCAGTTTTGGTTTGGTATAAAATAAAAATTAAATGAAAAAGAAAAATTGATTAGTATGCTGTGCACTAGGGGAATGTCAGGAATATTTTCATTTTGCATTGTACTCAAAAATTATTTTCTTATAGATTTTAGTGTATACAACTACCCTTTAACAATGTTTTGCCTCGTCAACTATTCTAAAATAATCCTGTGGAGTTTCTACTGTTCTGCGTTTAACATAATTCTGATAGAACACCAGCTCTCCTCTGGTACTACTGAAGAATAGGGTGCCCCTTGGCAAATTTGAAATTATTGGCGATGTTTACTAAAACACAAAGGTATTTCATCCGAACAACAGTGTATCCCTTGCGACTTTAACTGATGTGTAATAGATTTATATACATTTTCTTATATAATCACATTCACTGTTACATTTATGGGCAATTAATCCCATACAAAGCCATCAGCTCCAAATTATTAAAAATTAATATTATTAATGGTTCATTATATCTAATACTTTTAATCATTAGGCACATTTAATATATAAGAAATGAGTTCCACAAGAAGAGCTGGATACAATTATATTATAAATTAAAATATAGATACTGATTGTTTGGTCACTGCGAGATCAGGAGAAAATGTTAGGCACCATCCTCAAAGATTTATTTCCAATTTGGCGGGGTACCCTGTTTTTCAGTTAAGCATATGTCTGGTGTAGTGGCCAGACTTTGCCAAATTAAGGGTTAACTACTAAACTCTCACTACTATTAGTTTCATTCACATATATTTTAGATTCTAATTCCAAGTCACAGTAGTAATCACAAGAAATTAACTATTTACGTTTTAAATTAACCAGTAATTTAAAGCAAAAATATATTTCATTAAAGAAAGATAAAAAATTTCCTAAAAACATATCACATGTGAAAATATAGCACCAATCAGAAAAAATATACATTAGAAAGTAAACTATCATTTAGTATCGATCTTTATGGCTAATTTAAGACCGAAAATATATCGACAAAAAAGAGAAATAAACTCCCTACACCATATGGGAAGTGGTTAAACTAGAAGTAGTATTTTGGTAAAAATAAGTTGTTACACCCTTCTGTGCAGTACGGTTTACAAATATAGAAGTTATACAGATGTATTTAAATTTTATTTATCGCCATACGATGTATGTATAAGCATAACATATATTTTAGTGTCTCATGCGAATATAACGTGTATTTTTTATAGACTGGTCATGTTGGCAATGTTTAAACTTTATGCTGTCATGCTTAAAAGGCACTGGACTAAGACCTTATCACAATCCAATATGTAGAAAAAGTGTAAGAAAGGCAGAATGTAATAATTGTAAATTCATACTTTGGTTTTAAGAATCGTAGAAGAAATCTCATGATATTATTAGTCAATGACATGCATGAAATGATTTGGGAGGCTGAGAAAAAGATTAAAACACAAAGTGGATTCGAAGAACTTTGAAGTACTTCAAAAGACTTAATTATATATATATATATATATATATATATATATATATATATATATATATATATATATATATGTGTGTGTGTGTGTATATATGTGTGTGTGTTTGCTAGTAACGAAAAAAATCCCCTATATAATAACAGCCTAATTATCTATATATATATATATATTTATGATATTACCTGAAATGGACAGACACATATATTATTCTTGAGGAGTTGGGTTAGCAAACTTCAAGCGAGTTCGAAAACTCTAAATCCAAGTCCCCTCTTTTCGATAGTTTAATTCTGTTATTTCAAACCTATTTTTTGAAGAGCAAGCGATTAAATTCATCGTTTTTATCACAGTGTAAGTAGGTGAAAAATAACATTTATTTTCGCATTATGACGTCATTCCTTTAACCATCCCATTTAATCATTTCATTTTAAATTATTTAATATCGTCTCGTCTGTATTTTTTCATACGTTTTATCACTGAACTTAGATATTGCGTAAATAATTACCTTTCATATTTGTCTTAAATAATAGATTAGGTACATATATGATAATTTTAAATTTAATCACCGATTATTTTTTGTTGCAATGAAAATTTTATCACCGTATTAACAACAAATTCTTTCCTAAAAGTCTTGATTAATATAATTTCACGGACTAATTATATCTAAACTTTAATTATATATCTTTGAAAATTAAGAAGTTTGTTCATTTGTGTGTTTGTTTTTTAAATAACCTTACATTTGCAATCATTTCACTAATTGTTTTACATCATAATTTAAAATAACTGAATTATTAAAACCTCTATTCATCCTATCCCATAATATATCAAGATAAAATGATTGGCAACTAAACATGCGTATAAAGATAAACAAATTATTGAGCGTAGTGTAGATATTCTCAGCCAGAAAACAAACCATTTTTTTTACCTGGTTATTTACAATTTGGAAAATAAATTAATGATCGTTATATGACTTTAGTTCTAGTAAGTAAAATAATAGTTTAAAATTGCAAATTTTCGTTATCGAGATTGTTAAATTCTTAATCAATTTGTATGTTTTGAAGCTTTACATAAAAAAAAAACCTTACGGTTTGCTAATCACTATCACTAATTGAATTTTACATCATAATTAAGAATAAGAATATAATTTGTAATATTCAATATCATCAATGAATATAATTATTGCAACATAAAATGAATAATAATTTATATGCTTGAATCAAACATTTTGTATGTTGCGAAAATATTCATCCATGTGCAGAAAAAAATTTTTTTTTACCTGGTTACTTTAAAAGATATATTATTAAATTTTATTTTATAATGGTATTTCTATACGCTTTTGAATACTATGCATCTAAATTATAAGTTTAAAGAATATTTTAGAATGTGATAAAATCTTCATAATATTGGGTTAAACTTTATTAGCAAATTAAAATTTCCTAAAAATATTTAATATTTTTACGTTAGAAATGACTATCTATCTCACTGAATTCTTAAATATAATTAAGACTAAGAATATAAAATGGTTTTTAATATCCAATATTCTGCAATGAATATAATCATTGCAACAGAATACTAATAATAATTTATACGTATTTGAAACAAACATTTTATATCTTGCTAAAATATTACACACTCTATATGCAGGAAATCTTTCTCTTAATGATTTATGAAAAGATATATTATTGCAACGAAGTTTGTTCTATAATAAGGTATATTATATACGCTTTTGAGTAATTATGCATCAAAATTATCTAAAAGTGAAGACTATCTTATAATTTGATAAATTTACATTCGTGGAGTACTGCTGACGAACCTAATTTATTACCAAATTAAAAATTCCAAAATATTTAATATTTTACGATAGAAACTTTTTATATAATCGAATATATCAGTAACAATATGTAAAATTGATTAAAATAAGAATTTAAATCCCTTTTACATATCATTACTGGTAAAATCGATTTGTAGACTAATTGATTAAAACCCCAATAAATGACTTTGGAAGTCTGCTGCCACCGATTGAAACAATAGAATTTCCTAATTTCTCGATCAATTTATGAATATTAAATTCACATTTTACCTTTTATTTTTTGAAGAGAAATATGTAGTAATAAACTGATAATTTAATACTGTTTATTGCTTTAGTAATAATATTATATCTAATTTCATCCAATATAGTTATTTAAACCATTTTCTTTTCATATTACATTAATAATACTTATTTTTATAAAAAATATCTCATTAATAGCAAAGATGTATTTTACATATGATATGGTTAGTGAAAGAACTAAATTACTCTTTTATTTATCTTTCAGGGATACATCAAGTGCAAAGAATGGATGGAGTGTAAAATAAAGGCTACCGAAAATTTTAAAATCAACTTATGGCATTTATGATTCGAAAATACTCTAAGTTCATAATAATGCCTCGTTTACGCATTAGGAGGCTGCTGTTAACGATATTCATCGTTGTGTGTATAACATTCCTAGTACTAAATCTATCATCTCATTCTCACCAAACAATTCTTTTCGCCTCTGAGGTAGGAGATCATAATTTTGCTCCAAACCTGTATGAGTCGGGTGTATGGAGGAAACCAAAATTTGAAAATACCCCCATATACACACCTTATGTTTCAACTTTAGAGAAAAAGAGTACTGAAACAAAGAAGAGCGTTTTCAAAAATTCCGAACTCCCAAACCACCATCAGATGGAAAGGAAGTACAACATGATGGTCGCTCCTCCTCAATTCGGAACAGATCAGACTGTCCTGAAACTCTGGTTTATGAAAGGTGGAGGTCTAAGACCGCAACCAGCTTCAGCAAATATAAAGCCTATTTTGTGGCCTGAACAAGATGGAAGTGACAGAATAGTTGAACAGTTGATGTATGTCCCTCCCAATTACACGTCAAGTTGGAACTTCTCCGCTTCCAATACCTTGTTAACAAATGCTTTAAATCCAAAGCAAAAACTAAAGAAAATTTTACTGTATTTTGGCAAAGGAGGTTGGAATGACCTGCCTTTAGGTAGGACAGTTTTCTTAAGAGATAAGTGTCCTGTGAATACATGTGAATTAACGACAGCTCTTAAAGATGCAGAAGAGGCTGATGCATTATTTTTTAAAGACAGGTTTCTATGGCCATTCTATAAGAGAAAGCCTCACCAAGTCTGGATTCTCTTTTTGTTGGAGTGTCCACTACACACGCAAGCATTCAAGAATCTCAAGCACGTGTTTAACTGGACAGCCACCTACAGGCATGATTCAGATCTCGTTGCTCCCTATGAAAAATTTGTTCCTTATAATGTTAGCAACATGTTTTATTCAAATTTTAAAACGAGAATACAAGTAGAGAATAAAAATTATGCGGCAAATAAGACTAAAAAGGTCGCATGGTTTGTGTCAAACTGCAATGCCAAAAACAAAAGACTTGAATACGCTAAAGAACTTAGTCAATTTATTGAAGTCGATATTTATGGATCCTGTGGAAACAAAAAATGTCCTCGAACGTTGACTCATAAATGTTTCCGAATGTTAGATAAAGAATATAAATTTTATCTTGCTTTTGAAAACTCAAATTGCAAAGATTATATAACTGAAAAGTTCTTTGTTAATGGACTCAGGTAAGTCTAAGTTGTTTCCAATATTTTGCTTATAGTTTATTAGTAATTTACAGTGTAAAGATGTGCTATTTCAAACATTTTTATATACCTATGATTTTACTTTCTGTAGTGAAAACAAGAACACTCGATTTATAAACTATTAAATACAGAA
>CM063498.1:126318041-126363041 GCA_032207245.1 Pardosa pseudoannulata
ACTAGAGGAAATAATTATTTCATACATATAGATAGATAGATAGATACATATGTCATTCTATAATTAATATAATAGTTTTTCCCATCATAGGCATGTTATTCTCAAAACAATTCACTTTGTTAATTCTTGCATTTTTTTATAAATTATTGCATGAGTTTTAATTATTTTTAATACACTATCAACCAGGAGATTATTACTATAAACAATACGAAATAATTTTCTTACACTTATGAGCTTCCTATAATATACATCTTTATCCTTGGAGAGCGTAATTTGCAATTAGTTTCGTGTAATTATATCCTGAAATACTCCAGCCATAGTTTTCATGTAATGCATATCAAATGCATTGTAAATGTAAACGAATCACGTGTAACGCTTCGCATTTGCTTCGAAAACTCAGACCTGATGTCTAGACGTTAATTAATTTTACTGCTCACATTTCAAGTCGGCTGTAATACATTTTAAACTAGTTTTAAACAGCCTTAAATTCCCAACAGGGATTGTTTTATACTTCAGTTTACATTGTTTATTTTTGGTATCGCTTGAGAATACTTTCTTTTCAATAAAATTAGTAATTTATTTTTATTTCAATTTTAAGTAATTCTAAATGCAACAATTATCTTTCTTGTTGATCACTGAGACCATGTAGCCTATTGTTTTATACTTTTTTCTTTGCATTTCTTTTTCTTTTCACATTTTGTTTCACTTTTTTCTTTATTAGGAGAATCGTTATTTCATCATTTTTACTAGTTAAATATTAGTAGTAACTAATGCATGACATACGCCTCAATGCGGTAACTTTAAACATGATTTATTAAAAACTGTTTACGGTTACACTGTAACTTTAGCTGTAAAGCCTTCGTTACAATAGCTATTTTTGATTTAATATAAAATCAAAGTTCTTTAAAGTAACTTTTGATTTTTACAATTTAGAATCCAATTTTTTATACTATACAGAAATTAATTATCATATTTCTTTCTGTGAATCTGAGTTATATTTATAGGATTATCAATAACACATTTCAACTTATAACATAATAAAAACATGTAATTTTATTTTTCAATTTCTCAAGACGTTTTAGTATTTTTTTAATTTTAAATTATCACATACCTTTAATTTTTAAGATTTATAAAATAAAAAACAGGTATAGTACTTTAATTTTATATAAAAATTTAGTTTCTAATATATATATATATATATATATATATATATATATATATATATATATATATATATATACAGTTAAATATACAGTTATATATACAGTTTACAGTAATATATACAGTTTCTAAAGTACATCTGGTTTTTAATATCCTTGCGAGTATGAAAATTTACATTTTTTTTTCTTTTCTTATATATTTTTATATCACTTAAAATAACTGCTACTTGAAATGACAAAATTAAACATTTTTTGTCAAAGCTTGATTTTTTTTAATCAACTTGTATGCAATGTATTTAATAGAATCAAGTCATTTTACTTTTTGATCAGTCTAAAATAGTCTGCTGTTATGAAGATTTTAAGAGTCAAAAGGCACTATGTACGCTTTAAGCTAGCACACTTCCATGAAATGGACATCAAATTAATAATAAAAATATTTTAGAAGGAAAAATGGAACTACGGAGTATTACTTTTACAATTTAGATAGTATAACCTTTTTCACTTAAATAAAAAATATTTATTTCTTATTTATTGTTTACTATACAAGAATTTTTATAGATATTTACAGATTAATGCAGCCATTAAAATTGTACAAAACTACTTCATTACATTTTATAAACTAAAAAAATAATTTTAAATATTTTTAATAAATTTTGAAGGCACATGATCATTTTCTACGAAATTTAAATATGGTCTCCTAACCCGTTCAATCTATTTTCGAAAAAATAAAATTTTGATTGTCTATAGAAATAGAATTACTTGTATTTATATTTTCCCAAATTTTCGTTGTGCAACACAACCTATTAATTGGACTTTACAACGTATTGATCCAAAAATATGGATAGTTGTGTTTATCACTAAAAAAGAAAAGCTAAGTGTTCCCTTCATACACAAGTTAAAGTTTTACAACAGACGATTATTCTATTTTGTCAAATCAGATTTTTTTACATGTTCTTGTTTTCAAACATAATCATAATTTTCTTACTGTTTGATATTTCTTACATTATAATTGGGTCAGAAGTGTTGAGGTACATTAGTTTCTTCTCAGTCTCTAGGACTTTTTAAAATTGCTTATTAAATATTTTTTTAAAAAACTGAGTATATTTTATAATTTTTAAATTACTTTGTTATGTTACAAGGTGAGTAACATAGTACCACAATAAAATGAAAGTATTGGTAAAACATTCCACATAATTTTAGTTGTATTTAACCCTTAAAGGTCCGATTAAAAAAATATATAGCTAACAAATGAACGAATAAACCTATCTATATTCTTAAATGCAGTAGAGATGACATCTACCCATTGAAAAGAGTTTAATAATATCTACAGTATATATTTCATTGGTAAGGAATTTGTACATATCGGTGAAGTTGGATACCCAGTTTGTTTTTATATACATGCCAAATGTACAGTATTAAGCTAGAAGCTAACATGTAATGCATTAAAAGTAAAGTATCTTAATGATTTTTCTCTTCGTATAATCAATTTCTATAGAAAGGCTTTTTATTTTATTATAATATTTTGTTCTTGTATATGTTATTGTTTTATATATTTTAATAAACACTTGAACTCCTATAAAAAAATCTGTTAAAATTTGAATCTTCCATAAATGTCATTTAAGGTAATTTATTCTCTTAGTAAAATGTAAATAAAATTTTCATTATTCATTAGAATTGTTAAATATATGCATCCCAGACACAGGTGAGACACTTGGATATCTTTTCGGACTCAAATTGGACTGAAGCATTTTTATATATCACTATTATTTGACTGAAATGATAGAAAATTTAGAAAGAAACATAAAATTTAATTATACATACATAAAAGTTAAGGTATAATCTTGCGTAATATGTTTCACTGGATGTATAAACAATATTAAACTAAATCTTTATGAAAGTGGATAAAAAATTTTATTTAAAAACTAAACTTGAATTAAGCATATCGTTTTAAAAAATTTTATATTTAAAATCATGTTTTTATTTCAGTACTAAATTTAACTGAAATGAAAGAAAATTTAGAAAGAAACATATAAAATTTAATTACACATACATAAAAGTTAAGGTATAATCTTGCATAATATTTTTCACTGGATGTATAAAACAATATTAAACTAAATCTTTTATACATACATAAAAGTTAAGGTATAATCTTGCATAATATGTTTCACTGGATGTATAAAACAATATTAAACTAAATCTTTATGAAAGTTTATAAAAAATTTTATTTAAAAACTAGACTTTAATTAAGCATATCGTTTTAAACAATTTTATATTTAAAATCTTGTTTTTATTTCAGTACTAAATTGTAGTATTGTAAGTTTCAGAATTTCGGATCGGGAGGTGGAGTATCTGCCTACGCTCATACTGATTCATACATAAATAGTTTCAGAAATTCAAATATTCTATTTATATATTATTCAATCTTTTTTATATTTCGTAGGATTTCTTTCAATGAAATCCTCATACCTCTTAAACTAAATTCCGTCAAGTCACCTAGAAATCGATTTCTATATATGCGGAGAGAAAATTAGGACTGCTCTATTATAAAGCGATTTCCTTTTAACAAGCATTCAAGAACACCATTTAAGAACATTCCAAGAACTCAAGGATTTTCAATCAATTGGAAAAAAGTGTACTACATTTAAGACCCTAAATATTGGAGAGTAGTGAATAAAAAAATCTAATATTTACCAAATTACATTTTTTATGGAAACATTTTTTTTAGCTTATAATTTTATAACGAGGAATATGTATTAGGTTCAATAAAAATAATTTAAAACGCTTAAAAATTTACATATTCATTGAAATTTTAATTACAAAATTTATTTATTAAACGTTCAATTACTATTTGATACTTTGAGAATGTAGTTTTTATACAGATGTTATTTATTGATAATTAATTTATTTCTGGGATTCTTGCAGTACCGATCCGCGTAATTTGTATTGATTGGACTTTCTCATAAAGCAGTATAAATTTATCGGAATTATCCTATTTCTACTTTACTCTTAATGTATTTTCCATAAAACTCATTTTCTGATTTGAACTAATTCCGATTTTTACATAACACTTTTTTTTTATACAATGCGGTTAATCGGGTTATAGATGACTTGACCGTGGTAATGTTGAAATTTTGAATTTTCTTAATAGAAATTTTATTTATTTTCAAAATAAATGTTATTTGAATTCATTGAATTTGTATTATTCTGAGTTTCTTATAACGAAACTTTCATATAACGCTGTGTAAATCGATCTGATGTGTCTTATTTTAATGTTCTTCCTAACGTTGTTTCCAAACACGCCTTTTTTATTTGAATAAATAATGATTTTTATATAACATGTTTCTATATGAGTTTCTATCTATGAGTTATTTGTGTTGTAGGAGACTTTACTGTTGTAATGTTGAAAATTTGAAATTTCTTAATACAAATTTTATTTACTTCCAGTAGAAACATAGTTCCCATTGTGATGGGGGCCCGTCCAGAAGATTATGCTCGTGCAGCTCCTCCTCATTCTTACATACACGTGGACGACTTTGCTTCCCCGAAGGAGTTGGCTGATTATCTGCACGTTTTGGATTCCAACGACACCTTGTATAACGAGTACTTCGCTTGGAAAGGCACTGGGGAGTTCATAAACACGTACTTCTGGTGCAGAATGTGCGCTCTGCTTCACGCGCCTCCCACGCATAAGAGCTACGCAGACATGCACAAATGGTGGTCAGGTGCTGGGACATGCAACGCTGGACACTGGCGTAGGCATCCCTCCCCTACCAGTAAAGGCACTCACACGGCAGAAGACGTGAAAGACGATAACGGGTAAAAAGTGGTTCACGCTTCCAATTCTAATGGTTGAAGTCTTCAGACATTGAGGATAGAAGATCGTGGACGACGGTCTCGAGCAACGCTGATGGCCTTGAAGTTTTTCAAAGACTGAGGTGTTTATTGACATCCGGAGGAGGAATCTGAATAATCTGCACCACATGCAGTTATGGTTCTTTTTGTCTTCGAATTTTCCCACCGTATTTATTCCTATGAATTTTGTTTATATTTTTTTTCCTTGCATTTCACAGCACACTACTCATATTTCAAGCACAGCGTGTTCATTTTGACATGCTTGATATCATTATGTTATTCCAGTTTATCACGATGTTAGTTTTCACGGAGCTTATGTCATATATAAAGGATATTTAATTTCTATTTATTTATAAATGAAGTATTGCAAAGTGTGAATAGGGCATTATATCTGGAAGTGTATATAAGTATTTCTCTGATTAAAATACAGTTTTTGAAATTTTTGGAAACATAATGATTTCGTACTGATGTTTTATAAACTCGATCAACTATGAAATGACCCAAAGAAGGCATGGCGTAAATTTGTTATGTTATTTTCAGTTTAATCGTGCATTTCAAACAAAGACTAATTAACATTTATAAAAAAATCAAACAAGGAAAACCATAAAAATTTTTTTAATTCTTCATTTTAATTTAAACAAATTTAAAGCACTGGAATTATTTTTATTTATGATGTCACAGTGTTTTCAGCAATTGTATAATTATTGTATTGTGTATACAAAATATCTTGTTTTCAACTTTATAAAATAATAATATTTATCCATTCTTATGTTTTTTATTACACAGAAATATTTGTTTACTTATCTATTAATAAAACTTCAATAAAAAAAATCTTCAAGGTTATTTTATAAAGCTTAATGCTTAACATTAAAATAACAATTTTCTCTAACTTTTTAAATAAAAAGAATAGAAAAATTGCAAATGCTAGTAAATGTTAATCACTGTGATGATGATAAAAAAATGTATTCTACAAACATTCCAAATATTTAATACCATTCTGTGATAATATTTATATATAGATATATAATTTGTTACTAAGTTTCACATTTATACTTTACTTATTACATTCGAATTTGAATAAAAATTAATGTATCACGTATAAGGCTAATAATTTGCACTAAAATATTAAAAAATGCTACTGTTTATCCTCTTTTTCCATTTCTTATGAGGAAAAATATGTTTCCCTTTAAAGAAGATTTAACATATCTTTTTCTAATTAAATGTATTCAAAACATATAACTTCTTGAAATTAAAGAAGAATTTGTTTTCCAAAACAATGCTTCCATCGATGTAGAATTAAATTATACGTTAGATGCTACAATGGGAAATACAAGAAATACATAATAAAACCTCACTCTTCCGTTTTATAGGCTACCAGGGAATTTATGTTTCATTAAATGAAACCAAAGCTATTTAAGAATTTATTTTTCAGTAAATAAGTTTCAGTCGATTAAAAATTACTTCCGAACTTTAGGAAAGGAAAAAGTATTTCCTTTTGTTTAAAAAGAGGGCATACACTTTGAAAACTGCAAAAAAAAAGTAATTTTTATAAAACACATTCCCGAGTCATAACAAAGTATTCAACCAAACAGAGAAAATTTTAAGCGGTAAATTTTAAATCACTATAAAAATTTGTAATCTTTCTAAATTTCGTATAAATTACTCTTGATATTTTACATTTGAAAAACAATATAAACCTTTGATTCAAAGTAGTACTGTAACTTATAATATCAAAATTCCAAAGTTCTATATAATGGCGGAGTTGTGTATATGTGCTGTACATAAACCAAACATTTCTCGATTTATTCAGAATTGTAACTTTATTATGAAGTCAAATTTTGATAGCGACACTTGAGTATTTTGAAAAATAAAACTTTTTATAAAATATTATAAACGTCGAAGGAAAATATTTTCAGTTCCAAAAAATAAATGTCATGTGCTTGAAGAAAAATATCCCGCTTGATAAAATTTTACAGTGATAAATTATACATCTGAAATAAAACTCCAAAACATGTCACATTTATACAGAAAAATTGGAAATTGAGTACATTTTAATGAAATTAATTACATTGGTACTGCATTATAGAAAATAAGAACCAGAAATAAGACTCTGTAACTGATCTATTATTTATAAGTTCTTTGTATTATCATATTGTACAGGTTGTGAAATATATGTATTGCATAAATGTTAAAAAATGTACAGAATAAATTGAAGGAACTAACGTATCATGTCTTTTCTTTCGTTGTGATTTTATCTTCCCTGAAAAGAAAGTCGGACGATGACGTTGGAGTTTTGCAAGTATTTTCTACAGAAGGAAGGTTTCAGTTTCTATCAGTAATGTAATCATTAAAAAATCACATGCGCAAACTAGGGTTTGTAAATTTACCGACTTTTTCATTTACCGGTAAATTCGTAAATGTAAATCTGAATAACGGTTTATTTATAATTTAGCTGTACAATGCTTCTAAAAAATGATATAAAGTATAGGTAACAAGTAATGAATGCAAATAATATTTTTTAACTGTGCAATTTTATTTGAAATGCAAAATGCTGAATAGTGATTATTGTGAAATGAAAGTATTTAAATATTTACAAAATAGTCAAACGTTCATATATTAGCGAAAGATTATAAATGCTAAAATTTCCAGGTAAAC
The DNA here is from genome assembly GCA_032207245.1 of Pardosa pseudoannulata. Classification (NCBI taxonomy): domain Eukaryota; kingdom Metazoa; phylum Arthropoda; class Arachnida; order Araneae; family Lycosidae; genus Pardosa; species Pardosa pseudoannulata. The sequence continues at coordinate 126,325,709 of CM063498.1, forward strand.
ATGCAATGAATAATAACGATGAGATTAAATATTTTACAGATTAATTTTTTTTAATTCAATGCTAATGATAAATATGTCCAAAATTTTATCACCCTATTTTGTTACAAAATAATCTAGCTCCTTAAAATAAACTAATGGTTTCCATACTCCTTAATAATAGGATTAAGATGATTAAGTCATAATAAGATAAGGTGATAATATGATACTATACAAATGTTCTATATAAAAACTAAAAACCAAAATTAATTCACCTGTAAGTATTTACTAAAACTTTTTGCAGTTCATTGGAAATTAGCCAACTAAAAAGAGGTCTAAAAACATAATAAATAATAAATTAATTTGGATCATGCATTTACATTTCAATTGTTTATTTAAACATTAATAAGTTGTGTGGGAGATAATGAAAATAAATTTTCGTAAATCTCAATGAGTCGTATATTTCACCGTTGGTTAGTCACTAATACATTTCAGAATTATTTTAGGTTTCACAATGAACTATAGTACAAAGAAAATTAATTACTGTGAAACTCCTATTTAGATTATATTCGAGAGCATCTTTAAGCTTATGAGCTTTGATAACCATCCCGCACGAATAAGCAATATCTTTTAATTATTAATCATGCGAGAAGTGAATTAATATTGTAACAGTAATAATGATTATTATCTTCTTTTTGTGAAACAGATTATTTATTCAAAAGGATTATTTCTGTATCGTTAAATGTAAAGCTGGAATTCATTAATAATACACGGAATCTATTCTTTGCTAATGAAAATTAGGCTATTTTTTAAAAATTCTGATTAAATATAAATATCAAAAAAGGAACTCAATTCAGATATTTAAGCCCCAAATTCGTCACAAAGGTTTTTAAAACAAAAACTTTTTTTTCATTTGTTATCCGTATTAACGTTTTAAGCAAATAGTTACTAATTCAATGGTTCTCAAAAGCTTTCGAATTTTGGTTCTCTTGCTGAATTTAGCTATTTTAATAAGTGGCTTATGGTAGACTTCGACTACTTTTTTCCATAACCGCTAATCGCAATGCAGTTCGAATATAAGAATGTATTATATATGATACACGTACGTACAGATGAGGATTTATAACCAGTTGAAACAATGCTTTTAATATCCATTTAAAAAATAAAAATATATTTTTTGCAAGAAAGAATTTTGAATTTTGATTGTTTATTACTTTTCAGTAAGGAATAAAAACTGTATTGAAACAGTGAAACATTTCTTCTTTAAAAAAATGTAAGAAAAAATTAAATGATAATGGGTATTACTGTTAAGGATAGCATTCAGATGGCAGTGCTTGAAATCTGCTCAGAAAACAGTGTTACCTCCAGAAACGAATTTAATTTTAAATCGTCACAAAAGTTTTTACAACAAAAGCTTCTTTTTTTCTGCATTTGTTATCCGTATCGATGTTTTAAGCAAATAGTTTTTAATTCATTACTTCTCAAACGTTTTCGAGTTTTGGATCTCTTGTTGAATTTAGCTCCTTTCAAAAGTGACTTGTGGAAAACTTCGACTACTTTTTTTTTTTTCATAACTGCTAATCCTAATGCAGTTCGAATATAAGAATGTATCAGATATCATACATATACCTACAGTTGGGGATTTATGACCAGTTGAAACAATGCTTTTAATATCCGTTTAATAAATAAAATTAAATTTTTTTTGCAAGAAAGAATTTTGAAATTTGATTGTTTATTACTTTTCAGTAAGGAGTAAAAACCGTATTGAAATAATGAAACATTTCTTCTTTAAAAAAATGTATATACGCAACGAAAACTCTAAATTATAATTGGTATTACTGTTAAGGATAGCCATCAGATGGCAGTACTTGAAATCTGCTCACAAAACAGTGTTACCTCCTGAAATTTTAATAGACACAAAAGTTTTTAAAATAGAAACTTCTTTTTTTCTTTATTTCTTATACGTATCGATGTTTTACGCAAATAGTTATTAATTCATAGGTTCTGAAACGTTTTCGAGTTTTGGTTCTCTTGCTGAATTTAGGTATTTTCAAAAGTGAATTATGGAAGACTTGGACTAATTTTCTTCATAACCGCTAATCGTATTGCAGTTAGAATCTAAGAATGTATTATACATGATATACGTACGTACGGATAGTGATTTATGACCAGTTGAAACAATTCTTTTAATATCCATTTAAAAAATAATATATATATATATTTTGCAAGAAAGAATTTTGAATTTTGATTGTTTATTACTTTTCAGTAAGGAATAAAAGCCGTATTGAGACAGTAAAACATTTCTTCCTTAAAAAAATATATACTCAAAAAAAAAAATTAAATTAAATGATAAAAGGTATTACTGTTGAGGATAGCCACCAGATGGCAGTGCTGAAATCTGCTCAGAAAACAGTTTTACCTCCAGAAACGAATTTAATTTTAAATCGTCACAAAAGTTTTTAAAACAAAAGCTTCTTTTTTTCTTCATTTGTTATCCGTATCGATGTTTTAAGCAAATAGTTATTAATTCAAGTTTTGGTTCTCTTGTTGAATTTAGCTCCTTTCAAAAGTGACTTGTGGAAAACTTCGACTACTTTTTTTTTTTTCATAACTGCTAATCCTAATGCAGTTCGAATATAAGAATGTATCAGATATCATACATATACCTACAGTTGGGGATTTATGACCAGTTGAAACAATGCTTTTAATATCCGTTTAATAAAAAAAAAAAAAAATTTTTTTTTGCAAGAAAGAATTTTGAATTTTGATTGTTTATTACTTTTCAGTAAGGAATAATTGCCGAACTGAAACAGTGAAACATTTATTCTAAAAAAATGCATACTCAACGAAAACTCTAAATTATAATTGGTATTACTGTTAAGGATAGCCATCAGATGGCAGTACTTGAAATCTACTCAGAAAACAGTGTTATCTCTAGAAACGAATTTAATTTTAAATCGTCACAAACGTTTTTAAATTAAAAACTTCTTTTTTTTTCTTCATTTGTTATCAGTATCGATGTTTTACGCAAATAGTTATTAATTCAATGGTTCTCTTGCTGAATTTAGCTATTTTCAAAAGTGACTTATGGAAGATCGACTACTTTTTTTCATAATTGCTAATTCTAATGCAGTTCGAATATAAGAATGTAACATATATGATACATATACCTACAGATGGGGATTTATGACCAGTTAATGCTTTTAATATCCATCTAAAAAATAAAAATATATTTTTTGCAAGAAAGAATTTTGAATTTCGATTGTTTATTATTTTTCAGTAAGGAATAAAAGCCGTTTTGAAACAGTGAATTAGTTCTTCTTAAAAAATGTATACGCAATGAAATATTTAAATTATAATGGGTATTAGTGTTAAGAATAGCCACCAGATGGCAGTACTTGAAATCTACTCAGAAAACAGTGTTACCTCCAGAAACGAATTTAATTTTAAATCGTCACAAACGTTTTTAAATTAAAAACTTTTTTTCTTCATTTGTTATCCGTATCGATGTTTTAAGCAAATAGTTTTTAATTCATTGTTTCTCAAACGTTTTCGAGTTTTGGTTCTCTTGTTGAATTTAGCTATTTTCAAAAGTGACTTATGGAAGACCGACTACTTTTTTTCATAATTGCTAATTCTAATGCAGTTCGAATATAAGAATGTAACATATATACATGATATACCTACAGGATGGTGATTTACGACCAGTTGAAACAATGCTTTAATATCCTGTTTTATAAATAAAAATAAAAATATATTTTTTTGCAAGAAAGAATTTTGAATTTTGATTGTTTATTACTTTTCAGTAAGGAATAAAAGCCGTATTGAAACAGTGAAACATTTATTCTAAAAAAAAAAAGGCAAACTCAAACGAAAAAATTAAATGATAATGGGTATTACTGTTAAGGATAGCCACCAGATGGCAGTACTTGAAATCTGCCCAGAAAACAGTGTTACCTCCAGAAACGAATTTAATTTTAAATCGTCACAAATGTTTTTAAAATAAAACTTCTTTTTTTCTTCATTTGTTATCCGTATCGATGTTTTAAGCAAATAGTTTTTAATTCATTGTTTCTCAAACGTTTTCGAGTTTTGGTTCTCTTGTTGAATTTAGCTATTTTCAAAAGTGACTTATGGAAGACCGACTACTTTTTTTCATAACTGCTAATTCTTATGCAGTTTGAATATAAGAATGTATCATATATGATACACATACCTACAGATGGGGATTTATGACCAGTTGAAACAATGCTTTTAATATCCATCTAAAAAATAAAAATATATTTTTTGCAAGAAAGTATTTTGAATTTTAATTGTTTATTACTTTTCAGTAAGGAATAAAAGCCGTATTGAAACAGTGAAACATTTCTTATTTTAAAAAAATGTATACTTAAAGAAAAAATTAAATGATAATGGGTATTACTGTTAAGGATAGCCACCAGATGGCAGTACTTGAAATCTGCCCAGAAAACAGTGTTACCTCCAGAAACGAATTTAATTTTAAATCGTCACAAACGTTTTTAAATTAAAAACTTCTTTTTTTTTCTTCATTTGTTATCCGTATCGATGTTTTAAGCAAATAGTTATTAATTCATTGGTTCTCAAGCGTTTTCGAGTTTTGGTTCTCTTGTTGAATTTAGCTACTTTCAAAAGTGACTTATGGAAGACTTCGACTAGTTTTTTTCATAACTGCTAATCTTAATGCAGTTCGAATATAAGAATGTATCATATATCATACATATACCTACAGATGGGGATTTATAACCAGTTGAAACAATGCTTTTAATATCCGTTTAATAAATAAAATTAAATTTTTTTTGCAAGAAAGAATTTTGAAATTTGATTGTTTATTACTTTTTAGTAAGGAGTAAAAACCGTATTGAAATAATGAAACATTTCTTCTTTAAAAAAATGTATATACGCAACGAAAAATTTAAATTATAATGGGTATTAATGTTAAGGATAGCCACCAGATGGCAGTACTTGAAATCTTCTAACAAACAGCGTTACCTCCTGAAATTTTAATAGACACAAAAGTTTTTAAAATAAAAACTTCTTTTTTTCTTTATTTGTTATCCGTATCGATGTTTTACGCAAATAGTTATTAATTCATAGGTTCTGAAACGTTTTCGAGTTTTGGTTCTCTTGCTGAATTTAGGTATTTTCAAAAGTGAATTATGGAAGACTTGGACTACTTTTCTTCATAACCGCTAATCGTATTGCAGTTAGAATCTAGGAATGTATTATACATGATATACGTACATACGGATGGTGATGTATGACCAGTTGAAACAATGATTTTAATATCAATTTAGAAAATAAAAATAAAAATATTTTTTTTGCAAGAAAGAATTTTGAAAATTGATTGTTTATTACTTTTCAGTAAGGAATAAAAGCCGTATTGAAACAGTGAAGCATTTCTTATTTAAAATAGTGTATACTCAAAGAAAAAATTAAATGATAATGGGTATTACTGTTAAGGGTAGCCACCAGATGGCAGTACTTGAAATCTGCTCACAAAACAGTGTTACCTCCTGAAATTTTAATAGACACAAAAGTTTTTAAAATAGAAACTTCTTTTTTTCTTTATTTCTTATACGTATCGATGTTTTACGCAAATAGTTATTAATTCATAGGTTCTGAAACGTTTTCGAGTTTTGGTTCTCTTGCTGAATTTAGGTATTTTCAAAAGTGAATTATGGAAGACTTGGACTACTTTTCTTCATAACCGCTAATCGTATTGCAGTTAGAATCTAGGAATGTATTATACATGATATACGTACATACGGATGGTGAGTTGAAACAATGATTTTAATATCAATTTAGAAAATAAAAATAAAAATATTTTTTTTGCAAGAAAGAATTTTGAAAATTGATTGTTTATTACTTTTCAGTAAGGAATAAAAGCCGTATTGAAACAGTGAAGCATTTCTTATTTAAAATAGTGTATACTCAAAGAAAAAATTAAATGATAATGGGTATTACTGTTAAGGGTAGCCACCAGATGGCAGTACTTGAAATCTGCCCAGAAAACAGTGTTATCTCTAGAAACGAATTTAATTTTAAATCGTCACAAACGTTTTTAAATTAAAAACTTCTTTTTTTTTCTTCATTTGTTATCAGTATCGATGTTTTACGCAAATAGTTATTAATTCATTGTTTCTCAAACGTTTTCGAGCTTTGGTTCTCTTGCTGAATTTAGGTATTTTCAAAAGTGAATTATGGAAGACTTGGACTACTTTTCTTCATAACCGCTAATCGTATTGCAGTTAGAATCTAGGAATGTATTATACATGATATACGTACATACGGATGGTGATGTATGACCAGTTGAAACAATGATTTTAATATCAATTTAGAAAATAAAAATAAAAATATATTTTTTGCAAGAAAGTATTTTGAATTTTAATTGTTTATTACTTTACAGTAAGGAATAAAATAATGTAATTAAACAATGAAACATTTCTTCTTAAAAAAATTATATCCAAAGAAAAATTTAAATTATAATGGGTATTGCTGTTAAGAATAGCCACCAGATGGCAGTACTTGAAATCTACTCAGAAAACAGTGTTACCTCCAGAAACGAATTTAATTTTAAACCTTGAAGTGAATGTACAAATAATTATTAAGATGACATAACATATTATCATATTATAGCATTGTGTAGGATTTAATAGACTTTCAATGAAGGGTACTCGACTATTTGAAATTTTTTAAACTGTCTTTATCATCTAATTCTTTTATACATTCTACTAAATGACTAGAATTAAACTGCATTTATTTTAAATGGTCTATCATTTTTTTAGTTTTAAACAGGTACTTACGACTGAAATAAATTTAACTATTCATAAACCTGTCTGTAGCAAAGATAAAGTAAAAAGTAATTGGCTTCTAAATATTAGCTTCAAGCTAATGAGAACCATAATTTTAAGTACAAAAATACATATACATTAAAAATGTTTTAAAGTTTAACATCTGTGGTGTATCAGAAGGAATTTTATTTTTCCTATTACCTGTTTATTTTTTTTTAATTAAACTGTTTCATGTGTCATTGTTACACAATTTTTATTTTCATTCTGTGCTGTACAGTATCAACATAATGTATCTTACTGTATAGTGCTATTCCTATGTAAATAAGCCTGAATAAGAATTTTATTGGAGGACTGATGATACGATGAACAGTTATTTTTTTTAGACAATTATCATGTGTGTGGCGTATAGTTGTCTACCATAAAATACGATATTTGTATTTTAGATACACAGACATAAAACAGGTCTGGTCGAAAGCAGGGCCTATTTTCAACTACTATTTAGAGCAGTGGTCGACAAACTTATTAGCCAAAAAGCCAAATATGAACATTACAACAATTAAAAAAAATTGGGAGAAAAATATGCTTGTTTAGTAATCTTTTATTACACTAAATAAGTAGAACACTAGATAAAACTAATGCGTGCGCATGCTTGTGGTACCTTTGAATCACACCGGAGTACGCTGAAAACATACGAACAATTTCACCCGGTAGCTTGTACATAGTTTGCATTTACGTTTACGAAAACTAATAAAAATAAATTCGATGTTCGTTATGTATTTTTACAACAATATAAAATTTTAATTACCTATCTATCTTTTAACTTAAACAAAAATTATACATGTTCTCGATTTATAGAAGAATTTTAATTTATCAAAATAAGATGCAATTTTTTCTTACCAAGTTTTTTTTAAATGAAAATGTTTGCGTCTTCCGTGGATATTTGTGCCAGAGCCGCACTTAAGGAGCCAAAAAGCCACATGCGGCTCTGGAGCCGTACTTTGCCGACCACTGATTTAGAGAAATGTGTTGTAGATTAGAGAGAAGAGTAATTATGTGTTTCAACAGTTAGAATTTAACTTCAATCAAGAGTAATTACTAAACAAATGGGATTTTAAATCTTTGATGGCTCTTTATTCCTCATGTGGCAACAAGGTAAATTGTATCTCTCCATTCCAACTCTGTGTCGGATCATGTAGGAAAGAATCGTTAATCCTAGTCAAGCATCAGAAGGTTAATTGTTACATTATTCTTGTAAGAAGAATCAAGTTGGAATTTTTCCCGTAATTCATATAGATGAAAAGTATAACAAGAACAAACTCTAAGAGGATTTATATTATGGGTAAGATGACTATGTTTACACTTCAATGTTGACATACATATTAGAATAATATGGCTTATCCATAATAATTCGTTTATAAAGTTACTTATTTTAGATTCGTAATTAGTTGAGGTAGTTGAATTCACTTCAGAACAAATTCTTAAGGCTTATTTTGGCCTAACATCATATGAAATGAAGACTAAATAAAAAAATAAAATAAATACTCATTCACGAGTAAGATCTTGAAGAGACGAGGAAGATGGATTGAACATATCCTTCTGTGGTGTTCCGCATGCCTCGAAGTACAATGGCTCTCTTGTTATTGGCGAGGAAAGCAGCTGATGCCATGCTTTCATTCTGGCAGGTGGGACCTCGGTAACAATGGAGTGGAGTCGTAAAATCTAGGGTTGTGACACTAGAACATAATAGCTATTACGCCCCTGATGGCTTTCTGATAAAAATTAATATCGACTCATACGATAGCCCCATTAACCTCTTCAGCCTATGAAGGCCCCGGAAAATGAGTGAGGTCATGCTGTACTTCAGGAAGCTTTAAAAACGAGAGCAAGCCCAATATCGGGTCTTCTTTCTTTTATAACAGGAACGCCGCTTGCAGAGCAACTTGTCCACCCCTCTAGAGACAGGTAAGATTTGGTGAGTTGTTGGGCGACATCGTTTTCTTTTTGATTTGGGCTGTCTTGATCTATTAAAGTCTAAGGAGAGAAGGTTTCTCTTCCTTTTGTGGCCAAGTTGGCTGTACAGCTATCAACTTCATCTCGTTCGAGAAGCAGCGAAAGCAGTCTAAGCCTGTTTTCGACATCAGGGGATCTTCTTAAGGTGGATCTTTGTATATAGCCTACGTACATACCCATTTATCCAAGATCCTTCAATAAAAGTAATTTTAGTGTACTGGTTGTCTGAGTGGTCTCCCTAATCACCCGTGCACTTCAGTCTAAGTGATAAAATCGTTAAACTTAGTTTAAAATGGCATTGCCCCGTCAATATTGCAGTTACATGGACAACCAACGGAAAACTCAAACGAGAAAGGCCAGGGCTTACTTGGCTAAGAGATATGCGCCAAGATCTGTTCAAAATTAAATTGATAGGAAGAGGAAAGAAGTTTGCCCCATTACAGGATTGCGCGGAGAAGGAGACTGGAAGTCTTATGTGGCAACTTGGCTCAAAGAGGATAAGAAAATGGTCGTTGAACAACTTTCTAATTATATATGCAAATATAACATTAGGTAGACTATAACAATGAGTTACACTACTGAACAGCGCCAGTGCGGGAGACTGAAGAGCTAAAAGGATGTCTGTGACCCTCCTTCAACCCATTGGACAAGAGGGGTTGCTAACGCGGGTCAGTCGTCTTTGGCCCTGGCAACACTGGTCATCAGACTTGTTCGGTAGATTTGGAGGCCCCATAAGAGAGAGAGCAGGCGAAGACGGAGTGAACAGCAAAGAATCATAGGAGGCAGGGATTTGCGTCACCATTTTTCTTATCATATTGAGACAACATATTGGGGCACTTGAGAATTGTTTTATTTGCTTCACCATTTTCCTTATCATATTGAGAATTCATATTGGGACACATTAGAATTGTTTTATTTGCTTTACCATTTTCCTCATATGAGATGACATATTGGCCTTATGAGAATTGTTATTCGTCAAAAATAGTACTGTAAATAAAAATTCAGCAAAAGGATGAGTCTTCGCTCTTTCGATCTGGTGTCTTATTCTTTGCGTTCTGTCAACAGGCCTGGTTTGAAGATAGACAAAAGTTTTTCAATAACTATGAATTTTTTAATCTTGCATAATTTCAAATTTACAAGTTGATAAATTATTATTAATTATGACAGATATTGTAATACTTAATAGTTTAAATCCGTGAAACATTTGCTTAAAAAAAGTATGAGGATTAATCATAAGAATATCTTTTCTTGACATGACCATTAATAAAACCACATTTGATATATTAATTAAGGTTTCAATTTCAATAACACCATTGAATCATATGAAACTTCAACCTTTACCGAACTTACTTATTTACAACCGAAGTCAACTGCTCAGAGACTTATAATTTTTATTTAAACCCACCAAGTAGAAAATATCTACTGACAATTTGGAGGATTAAATTTACCATTTACTTACATACTTAATCTTTGCAAAATAATTACATTTACTTAATAGTTTAAGTTTGTAAAATATTTGCTTAGTAAAAATATGAGGATTAATCATAAGAATGTCTTTTCTTGTCTTGACCATTAATAAACCCCATTTGATATATTAATTAAGGTTTCAGTTTTAACAACACCATTGAATCTTATAAAACTACAATCTTTACCGTACTTAGTCACAACCGCAATCAACTGCTCAGGGACTTATAATTGTTTTTTACCCACGGCAAGTAGAAAAGGTCTTATCTAGTGACATTGGATGATTAATTTTACAATTTTAATCATAAAATTAATTAGTATTATTATGATACGTTACAATATATTTAATCTTTGCAAAATAATTAATTTACAGTAATTCAGAAAGTAATTTCATTTATAATATTATTACAATATAATAAAACAACATACATATTTCTACACAAACAATTAAATAAGTTTAAATTTGGTTTAGTTTGCAGCGTTACCGTCTACTGTTTCGTTACATGAGCGCTAATAAGATCTGGATTTACTGCCTTAACCCTTTAGCGGATAGTGGTTTCGCAGCGAAACCTCTTGTTAAACTTTTTTTCTCTACGTTTTAGAGAAATATTATTTTTTATGTTTTTTGACATTTAAAACTTACAATAAATGACAATACTACTTTCATTTTTTTCTTTTGAATTATATGTATTTATACTTGCTGTACCTGGAAAGTTAGTAATGAAATTGTTTTTTACTTATGACCCCAAACAAAAGTATCTATTCAAACAACACTTATAAATTGCTAAATTATTTATTTATTTTACTTTTTTAAGAACACATATTTATTGTTCTTCCAATATAACTAAAATTTTAAATAGTATTATGTTCACGGTATACAAAGGGATCTGTTTGACAGTTAACCCATCTCAATTCCTTCTATGGTATCCTCTAAGGCAAAAACCTCTAAAGATTGCAAAGAAAAACTTTAATACATTTTGCATTTATAAGGTTCATATATAATAATTATAAACTAATGTCATTAAATTCAATAGAATTCATGTAGGTGACCTTTAAAGGGTTAAAGCAGATTCCGAATGACTGCGAGCACCTTGCCATCAGCGAATTTTAGACCCTCAAATCCCACTACCAAAGAGCAGTATCCTATTCAATCTGTCATCACTCGGCCAGTTAAATATGTATGAATTTTGGTCATTTAAATAGACATAATTCAAAAAAGGGCAATAATATGATAAAAATTAGTATTCAAGAAATTATAGAATAAGTTTAGGTTAATCGAAAATGTACTAATATCTAACCTTGTATTGCCCTGAATGATAAACTTGTTTGCTTTACTATTAATATATATATATATATATATATATATATATATATATATATATATATATATATATATATATATATATATATATATACATATATAGGTATTCGAACTGGATCATAAGAATGTGAGTTACTTTATGGGACATATTGATAGCCCGTTTTATTTTGGTTCCCGATTTTAATTAAATAAGTGGAAAAACTCCCGTAAACTTTAATGAAATAAAAATTACAGTGTTCTGAAACTTTAATTTGTAATTCCCTATACCATATACTTACATAATAAACTATCATTTCATTATTTATAGGCCTAAACTAAGTGTAAACATTAATAAACTTAATAAGCCAGGTGATATTCGAGCACTCTAACCAATATCTACACCATTGGACTCCGTAATTTAGGATCCAATTTGAAGAGGAGATTCTCCTGATTAAATCATTACTATCGCAAACACCCCTCTATCAGAGGAGAGGATATTCGGTTCTACAGCTTGTAAGTGCCTATTGCCACATAGTTCTTCAATGGTATTACGGAGAACTGAACTCTAGGCCTTCTGTTAGGAAGCTCCGAGTGTTAACCACTTGACTATCTGCAATAATTGAACCAAACATACTTATTCTCTATTAAGGAACTGGAACTTTTATGTCGTTTCAAAACTCCTTATTTTAGCCTTTCACAAACGACTAGAGCTTATACGAGAAGATAAACACATGAGTAAAATTTCTTAATCAGTAGAAACATAAGGGTGAATTTATATCAAATCGTATAAAAAATTTCACAAACAATTTCATGTGTTAATCAGAATAAAATCCTTTACATAATAATATATTTTCCTACTATGTGAAAATCCTAATAAATAAAAATTTTCTAATAGAAAAATACTTTTTAGAAAATCCATTTTATCTATCTGTTGCTGCAAAATAATATAATTTGTGAAAACTCTATTGGTTAGAAGTAATATTATTTTGTTTTAAAACTCAAAATTTTTTTTAAATAAGCTTAATAAAGTATAAAACAAATATAGTATCATATAAATTCCTGTTGTAATTAATTAAATATAGTTAAATTGATTTTATTTTATTTCTAATCAATTCCATGTAATTTAGTATCAAAACATCTCCTATTTCTAATTAATTGGGGATTCAACATAACTTATTACATTTATTTGACTCTCTCGGATAATAAAATTCCAGTGTTATAACTTACAAAATTATATGCCGCCTTAAAATATTTTCGTCATTGTAATAATATTAGTTAATAAATTTCTAACTAATTTTCATAAAATTAAGAATTTGTAATGATTTCTTTAGCTTGTTTTTTATCTGTTCCCTAACACCTCCTCAAATAATTAAATTAATGAAATCAATTTATGTTATGTAATATGAGTTTTTTAGTGCTATATAACTAAACGCTTTTTTAATAATCAGATACTTTTTTTTGTACATCCAGACAGATTGAGAAGGTATTAACGCTTCTTATTTGCAGTATTATCAAGAGAATGTTGCATTTAAAGCATTCAAATTGTTCTTTAACCTAAATTAATTCCAAACAGCATAAAAGTAAAAGTAATAATACAAAAACAGTAGAGTAGTAAAATGCTTTGAAAAGAATGGCACACATCTAAAAACTATAGCTTTTCAAATAAATAAAACTATGTATAGAGTACGGATTGCTATCAATAGCAAAAAATTTGTAAAAGGATCTTTAATGGAAAATATAATGTTAAATAAATTAAACTCACTTTAATAAAACATCATAAAAGTAAAAGTAATAATACAAAAACAGTAGAGTAGTAAAATTCTTTGAAAAGAATGGCACACATCTAAAAACTATAGCTTTTCAAATAAATAAAACTATGTATAGAGTACGGATTGCTATCAATAGCAAAAAATTTGTAAAAGGATCTTTAATGGAAAATATAATGTTAAATAAATTAAACTCACTTTAATAAAACAGCATAAAAGTAAAAGTAATAATACAAAAACAGTAGAGTAGTAAAATGCTTTGAAAAGAATGGCACACATCTAAAAAATATAGCTTTTCAAATAAATAAAACTATGTATAGAGTACGGATTGCTATCAATAGCAAAAAATTTGTAAAAGGATCTTTAATGGAAAATATAATGTTAAATAAATTAAACTCACTTTAATAAAACAGCATAAAAGTAAAAGTAATAATACAAAAACAGTAGAGTAGTGAAATGCTTTGAAAAGAATGGCACACATCTAAAAAATATAGTTTTTCAAATAAATAAAACTATGTATAGAGTACGGATTGCTATCAATAGCAAAAAATTTATAAAAGGATCTTTAATGGAAAATATAATGTTAAATAAATTAAACTCACCTTTTAGTTTACAGAAGGAGTTATTTATTATCCAATCTTAAAAAGATGATATCATTTCATTCAGACTGACATACTCCAACAAGTGATGTAAAAACCTGAAAATATTTTTTTGAGAAGCATTGAAAATGTACTAATTTTTTTAAATGTGAGTACCAGATTAGATTGCCTAAAATAGTCTGTTTATAATTAAATTCCCTAAATGACAAATAAAATATGGCAAAACTTTGCACTTCCTTTCTTAATCTCTTCAGTTAATACTGAAGTCAGGATAGATTTGAGTAAATTTTTTATACTTCAAACCAAATAACACTTAGTTAAACAGATAGTAAAAATACTATTCTCATTATTCAATTTATAAAGAGATTAAATAATTATTGTATGCTTAATCTTTAATAGGTTTCTGTTCAGAATTGTGAAATCTAAGAAATCTAAAAATTGTAAAATCTCGAAGAATTGTAAAATTTCTAAGAATTGTAAAATCTAAATCCTCAAACAATTAAATTAATTTTATTAATTTAATTATTTGAGGAGGTGTTAGGGAACTGATAAAAAACAAGTTAAATAAATCATTACAAATGCTTCTTTTGTCACAATGAAAAAATAAGCTAGAAATTTACTATGACAACCAACATTATTACAACGTCGAAAATATTTTAAGGTGGCATATTATTTTGTAAGTTATGAAACTCGAATTTTATATTACAAATTATATTATTATATTTTATATTATTATATGTATAAATTTTTTTAGAATAATTTTTTTTTAATTTCGATGGTATACTGTCTTTTTAAATGGAATTGTGTGAATGTGATTCCCTACAAAAGACTATTTGTATTTAGTTTCCTCAATTAGATTCGCAAATGCGACAAGATAAAACTCTATCCCCTTTTTAAATCGTCTAGTTTAATACGACAGAGAGGATAGATATCAACAGCTTTTTGTGCTCGTCCAACCACTGTAAAATGACCTTTAGTAGAATAAATAGTAAAGAAAAACCCTGTCGTTTTACCTCGCTACGCTGACACCGAAAATAATAGAAAACAAAGCATTTTGCGACATAAAAAATAAGTCCATTTAGAAACGTTTTCCTCTCTGGCATGGGTGTTTTCCTCTCACGAATGGTGCCACTTCTAGATTTAAAACCTAAACATTGTCACTCACTCAGGTGTGAAAAGTAGAGCGACAAAAGATAAACCACATACAAACAGTTTTTTCATGTTTTTTATTTTTTCGATGGTCATTGAAATTTCAGATGGAATTTGCACCTCCTCCTCTGCACCAATAAAGTCGACAAGAGTAATGAACCTCAATACTTTTTAGTTCTGAATCCTTATTTAAATAGGGGATTTTTTTTCGTCATCGATGCAGTGAGCTTGAATTCTATTTGCTTATGCCCTTTATTAAGGAAGAATATCGGCTTTAAATGTGATAAAATTCAAAACTGTCTTATTATCTGGCAGAATTAAATATTAGGAATATTTAAAAACAATTAAGCTGAACAAAATTATGATTAAAAAGAATTAACATATGCATAGGAAATGTATATAAATTTTTAGCTTTAAACTGAATTTCCTCAAAACTATTATTTATAAACTTGTATTAAAAATTACTTCACAGCGTAAAAATATGGAACTTTAAAATTTTGGATATTTGTGTATATTAAAAAGTATTATAATTAGTACCCCGAGTATGAATATTAGTACATTAGTGTTTTAAAATTTTAACACAATAAGCCAAAATATTATTTTGCGTAATTTCTACAGCATTTTAAGTGTTAGCTATAGTATAAACGTATAAGAACATTAATTTAAAATTAAAGTATATACTGGCAATATATTTTATAAATATTAAAGCCCAGTGCATTTATAAGAAAACAGTAATTTTTAAAAATGCGTATTATTTTATACATAAAAATTTCTAGTACATTAGTGTTTTAAGAATTTTTATACAATAAGCCAAAATATTATCTTCTATATTGTTTACTATATTTTAAGTGTTACCTATAATGTTACCTTATAAAAACATTATTTTGAAATTTATGTATATACGGACAATATATTTTATAAATATTTAAGCGCAGTGCATTAATAAAAAAAGACAATTTTTAAAAATGTATACTATTTTATATATAAAAATTCCTACAACACTTTCACTATTTCTATTTAGATGTTATGGTTAGTGAAGTTTGGTATAATTTACTCTGAAAAAAATACTTAAATTAATAAAATATTCAAGCATTTAAAAATGATCAAAATGGGTTAAAAATCGTTATGTTACTCGCTTGTTAAAGCTATTGCTAAACGTAATCTCGACAATTAAGGGACATAGTACCATTTGCAAACTAAAAATATTTATAACAGTAATTTTGATTATTCAAAAAATAAATATATGTGCTTCTTTTAGAATCTATTTTTTAGAACTCCATTAATAACACTCTAATTCTATAAACAATATTTAGTTTTCCCGTTTCTAGTAGTATAATTTTTAAAATAACATAAAAAACTATTCATTAAATGAAGCCTTGCAAAATAACTTTTGAAAAATGAATATTAAAACTAAATTTTTATATCAAAATAAAATTAAAATTATTTTTCATTCTGTAAAGTTAGAATTTTATATCTATCTGGTATTTAAAAATTAAAATAAATTTTAAACTATTAAGGAATTTAAAAATAAATATATTCTATCATGCTATAAAATAAAATATATCACTCATATTAATTTAATTGAGCTCCATGGAAAAATAAAATTAGCTTTTAATTTCTATAAAAATTAAATTTTAAATTACACATTTAAAGAAATATTTTATGAGATGTATTTTTATTATTTTTACTTAGTGTATATATTTCGTGCTTTTTATTTAAAAAAATATTTGTTTCATTTGACAAAATCAAATTTTTTAAATAATGTTAGATCCTTATTCACGATGAAGGAAAAATTAGAGCAAATATAGGAATAAATTTTATTTTATATTAAATGAAAAAGAGGCTGTTAGAATGAAGATTTTACAACTAAAAAGTTAGGGGAGATTAAGGATGGATGGTACATATGGAATTGTGCTTAATAAAAACATTGTTTTAATTTCTGACATTTCCATAAAATGGAGCACCCATTGCTTCATACTTGTTGCCATGAATCATTTTAGTTGTATTTTTTTGAGTTTATAACTACAAGACTATTTTATAACACCAGAGGTTTATTACTACTTTATTTTAAAGGCAAATTTTTAACTTCACTCATTAATGTTAACATGATTATTTTTATTTTTAAACTTAATACTATTTTTTTTATTAAATTATCAACAAAATTAAGTGTAAAAGTAGCATGCTTCTGGTAATAAGCAATTTTATTGGATTGGTGTGTGAAGGGATGTATGGAACAGTACGGCTCAGGTAAGGATGGGAAATGGCCCTTCCCCCCACTTAGCCATATTATACATCTCTACATACATTATAGATGGGAAACATTAAGTTCCCAACAGTAAATGACTTTCCTATAATTAATAAAGCAGACATTATTGCAAAATCCCCCCACCTGAAAATGGCTGGGGGAACTAGTTGAGTGCAGGAATATATTTATTTGAACTTTTAGACCAAATTTTGCACGATTAAAATTTTGCCCTGAAAAGCAGTATGATTAAATGGGAACCTGCTAGAAAAATATACACTGTCTACCAATAAGTATTTGGACACCTATGCAAATGCCGATATCTGCGGGTCTGAGGTACTTCACGACCTCCGCCGGTATACATCGTGTAGGAAGCATCATCGGCTTTAGTCGCATGCAAGATGCCTCGCAGTTCGGAGCTCTCTAATTTCAACAAAGGTATAATTATCGGGTATCACAAATGTGGCTGATCCTTAAATGACATATCTAGCGATCTGAAGTACCAAAATCGACAGAGGCCTATGTGATTAAGAAGTGGAACGTGACCGGTGATTGTCGGAATGTGCCCGAGTCCGCAGACCAATAAAACTGGGAAATAGAGACCGACGAGTGCTGACCAGAGAAATTCTAAAGAACTTCACCTAATCCAATGGCTCTTATCCCCGAGGGGTTTCAAAAAGGCATCCAGGAGTATTGTTCAATGAATACCATCTGTTAGGAAGCACATCTGCTTGGTTTTCATGCTCATGATGCTGGCCATAAACCTTTGATCACAAAGTCCAACCGCGATGCTCGGTTAATGGGGTGCAAATGATATCAAAATTGAACCGTTGATCAGTGGAAACGGGATCTTTAGAGCGACGAATCAAGGTTCACCCTTTACCGTTCGGATGGCAGGGTCTGGGTCTGGCGTCTGCCTGGAAAACGTCTCCTGCCAGAATGCATTGTACCAACAGTCATGTTCGGCGGAGACGGAATTATGGTCTAGGGGTGTTTCTCCTGGTACGAACTGCTACCCTTGGTCCCCATTCATGATAAGATCAACGCCGATGCCTACTGCACTATTTTGAATGACAATGTGCGTTGTGGCAGTTTTACGGGTTGGACCTCTGTTACTTTCAGGATGATGATGCCAGTTGACATGTTTCGAGGTTAACCAAGGCTTGGTATGGTGCCAATTTAGTTCATCGAATGGACTGGCCTGACTAGAGCCCAGACCTGAACCTTATCGAGAACCTCTGGGACGAGTGGGATCGCCGAATTCAGGAGTGCACTAATGGTCCAAAATCGGTGAAGGAACTTGTATGTCTACTCCAAGCTGAGTGGAAGACAATACCACTAGCTGTAATACAAAGACTAGTGGAAAGTATGCCCCGGAGGGTTTAAGCTGTAATTGCGTTTCGTGGAGGCTCTGCTAACTATTGATTTTGAATAAAGTTAATTTTTCTTTTCGATTCCAGATGTCCAAATACTTATTGGTAGACAATGTACAATGTTTTTAAAGTTTTTAACTTGATTAATGGACGAGTGCAAAAACATAAGTGTGCCGTATAAAATCTGAAAGTGTTATCGAGGTTTCTTTAATGATATTTTTGCTCCATAATTCTTTAAGAACGCTGAAAATGTAATAATTCAATTAAAAGTGTGTTTTATTTATAGGAAATGAAGGAAAATATTTGGGACGCATTTGTTTATTAGAGCTAAAAATGCTTAATATGAACTTATTACAGTATAATTTCAGATAATATAGGGATTATCAATAATCAGTAAAGCCTATATACATGGGTAATACAGAGTCGCCAAACGATGCCCGAACGGCAGAGAGCTGCTCTTCGATACCGATGCAAGCTTGTTGGAATGCCGTTACTGGCATGGATGTTCGGAATCGGTTTTAAACAGTATGTCCCGGTCTCATTATCCCTCTTGATCAAAAGAGTTGACTGTAGCGCTCCAAAAGAAACACAAAGTCTTTACCTTTTTTTTCATAATATTTTTGAAAATTATGTATCTGTTTGAACTTTTAAAATTATGGCTCATCTCATCCTCATGGATAAAAGAGTAAAGTCATTTTTATTGTTATTGCAATTGATTTTTAATTTACATTTTTATAATTACCAACACTTTTATATTTTTTATTCATGTTAAAATGTATTTCAATTTTTTTAATTTGAAACTTACAATGTTGTACAGTAGAAAATAGTTTGTAAAAATGTTTCTGTTCAAACTGTCTCATCCATCTATATTCTTTCCAACTATTTTTCAGGTTCTCGGAGTACTTGTATGTGAAATGGTTTGTGGAGATATATGATAACACGATTGCTAAGATATGTATGAAATTCGCAGAATATTCTTTTGCATCATCAAAAAAAATTTTATGAAGATTTAAAAAAAAATTCGTTAGATTTTATAGGGTTATTTGTTTTTTTTTTTTGCCACTTTGTTTAATCGATACTTCATTTGCTTTTCACACATTTTCCCCCATAGAGATGGAACTAATAATAACTACGATTAATAAATGCGTAATTATTTCATTTTATCTAAATTAAAGCTTTAATACTTAAACTTTCTTAAATCACATATCAGTTCTGGATAAAAAAAAATATTTAAATCAAAAGCAAAGATCTTTTAATGAACGAAATTGCAGCTTCCCATCGAAGGATTTTAATCATTGATACTGATATCTATTGACAACGAAGAGTAAATAAAACTTTAAGTAAACTCAGATTTTATCTAAACTGAATCCTTCACTGTTTACCGCTATTTCATTTATTACTAAGCTCTAGATACTTTCTAAGCTAACAGTGAGTTTAGCTATAAAGGTTTATCGTGGTCCGAGGAAAACTAATGGAATGGAATTAAAGCCCTTTGATTTCGCATGAATAGAAGTATCCTTTTACTATGGAGTAAGCCATCATAAAAGGACGTTTTAAGACCGAAGTGCAATAACACTTTTGTAACTCGAGTGAGACTAACTTGGATCAGCAAAAATCAGTACGGAAGTTGGAAAAAAGTTGGTTAATGGGTAAAATATTTGAATTAATAAAAACTAATGCTATTGGAGTGTTGAAAATATTTTGAAAACGACTTTTTAATTTCTAGTTATGATTTTATATATGTGCTGAAACTTTCTAAATCAAAGATAGAAAAATTCTTATTTTATTACTTTTTATAAAGTGACAAAATCACCAATATTACTATCTTTAAGTTATTTTCGTGTTTTTACACTACTACTAATACGGTTGTGGTTTCCCTGCTAGTAACGACCAAATACAATCATATTCAATAATGGTGGATATAGCACTCATTACAGGTTGTCGGTTAGAACATGTTCACTGTCCAAATGATACATCTAAAGTCAGCAAGAAAATATTGGGAGTTTTCCGTATTGTCCAGCTTCCAGATATCGAGGACTCACTCTTAAAGAAGTACATCTAAGTCTTTACGGTAAACATATCTCCACGAGAAGTCGTTGATAGTGTTGTCTTGTGTCACTTGGTCAAACCAAGCCCGATTGAGCAGAAAGACTTCATATTAACACAAAAAGGTGCACCTATCGTTTTGACGAGTATCTCAAGGGTAAAGGTAGGACTTATTCTCACGCGAGTCCTCGTAATTTTGAAGCAGTTACCAAGCAGAAGACCCAATGATTTGGCCTGCCACCCCCCGAAGTATTAACTGAGAACTTGGAGGACATTGTGATCACGAACATATTTCACGTGTCCCAGTCAACTTTAACGAACATGGCGGGTCTTAGGCCGTCTGGGCTCCGAAACCGCAACCCTCCAGTTACAAGAGCGTTGCCTTTGCCAACTGAGCTACCACGGCTCATATGAGCAGTCATAGGACTGTTAGATTAGGAGATCAACCAAACCAACCAAGATATTGTTGAATAATTATGATCTTGAAAATAAATTTTATTTTACAGCCTAATTTTATCCCAGAAAGTAAGGTAGAAAAGAGATTTTAGAAGCTGTATTCGTCTGACTTTTATTCCAAGGTATGTTGCAAAGGTTGGTTTTACATAACTGTTATCTTGATTTTTCAAACAAATAAAAGACGATAAGCATTTATTAATACCTGTGATTGTAATTACATCGAGGTTATTTCAACCAAAATATGCAATTACTTAAAATACACAATTTTACAATTTTACCACCATGAAAAATATTTTAATAATATTGAATTTCTTTTTTTATATATATATAAATAGAAAATTTTAATATTATGTCTGAGGTAATAACGAGTACTGTTGATGAGTAATATTGAATAATAATTTAAAATATTTTTTATTAATAAAAATATTTGTTTTTGGACTTTGGTTTGGTTTTGGAGTACTACGGTCTACTTTTTGCAACACGAGGGCTAATGAGACGAGGAGCTGCTGCTTAAAGCCGATTCCGAACGGCTACGAACATCCATGCCATAGTGGGATTCGAACGCACGAACTCCGGTTCCGAAGGCCAGCACCCTAACCATTCGGCCATATGTTTCGGACTTATATATTTATTTATTGTGTTATTTATCTTAAAAATTTGCCGGACGCTTGGCAAAATGTGTCGGAAACTGGATTTCGATGTCCGAATTTATAGGTTCAAATTCCGAAGCTGTCATGAATTTTTGTAAGACTGTATGCTGAAACTCGTATTGAGTAGAAGTATGTCCTGGTTTTATTAACATTCGTGTAACTAAAAAATATCCTTAGCTCTCTAAAACTATCAAAAAACAATGTGTTCGTTTCTTTTGAGATGAAAAAAAAAAAAAAAAAAAAAAAAAACTAGTTTTTATAAAATTTTTTATATAAATAAAATTGTTGTTATAACATAATTTCAACATTTGAACAGTTTTTTTATTGCTGCTAAAAAACTCTTGCTAGAGGGAAAAAGGCAAAACTCTAAGTAAACTTATATTTTATCTTAACTGAATCTTTCCCTCTTTACTAGTATTACTTTTATTACTGATCCGCGGTAGCTCAATTCGCAAAGGCAACGATGTCGTAACTGAGAGGTTGAAGGTTCGGAATCCGAACCCACCTGGGATCCACCGTCTTCGTTAACCCTCCGAATGGAATCGATTAAAAAAAGTGTCCAAAAATACGCTAAAGGTTTATTGTGTCAATGGCCAAAGCGTTCTATGATTTTTTACTTCACCCTTTGTCGACTAGAATGGAATACAGAAAAACCTACCCTCATTATTGTCTTTTTACTTCCGGTTATAAATAGATATATAAATAGATACTATAGATTGTTAATTTTTAATACACATAAAGCTCGTCAAGTCTCGAAGATCATTCCATAAGAAATAATGGATTCTAAAAGTACAAATAAAAATATTCTTTAAGAGAATTATTTAAATTTTTTTGCGAAAGTTATCCAAGATATTCAAGTGGTGCAATTAGAGATACATCTGTTACCGCAAATGAAATACTTCGAAATAGAGATTTACAAAGCCATGAGAAGCTATCAGCGTCTTTGTGCCTCATGGAGTAAGGTGCATCCCTTAATAAATGTCAGTCAAAGAGGGATGAAGTTTCTAAACAATCGACCTGACCCTCCTACCTCAAACACTGGCAAAATTTTACATTACATCCATTTTCGGAACGTTTTTGGAGGTCGAAAAATGTACGTGGCAACCGCTTTGAAGACATCATCGATTTGGCGGAATCGTACATGATAACCGCTTAGAGGGTTTAAGGTGTTTACGTAAAATATGTTCGTGGTCACAATGTCCTCCTAATTCTCAATCAACACCTCTGGGGTTGGAAGGCCAAGCCTGTGGTTTTTTTGCTTGGTCCCTGCTTAAAAATTACGAGGACTTACTTAAGCGAAGTTGTTCTTTCACCTTAATGGGGCTCATTAAAAAACGAAAGGTGCACACCTTGGCCTTAATAAGAGAGCCTGCAGGCTCAATAGTGCTTGGTTTGTAGAAGTGGAATGAAAAAAAAACATTTTTTATCCCTATACCATCAGTACGAGGCCAGTTGGTACCATAGATGAATATAACCATTTTTAATTGACAACAAGAAGTAGATCTTGGTATAATCAGCCGCCATCCATGTAGCTGAAATTTGACCATAACATTCTAGGTCAAACCAACGCAAATTTTTTTTTATGATTTGTATAACAAAAAGTAGACCATAGATTTCCTAAACTATGATTCTGCAGTATAAATTCTTTTTGTTTCTTAAAAAATAGAAAAACACTAATTACTGAGTTTATTAACATACTCTGTTAGATGAAGAACACAAATGTGCAAAAGAAATAAACTAACTATTCACTGAAAGCTTTCATTCATTCCTAATTATATCTTTTGATAGATTCAATAAAATAGAACTCTAAGTAAATTCAGATTTTATGTAAACTGAAGCTTTCCCTATTTATTGCTATTACTTTTATTACTAAGACCCTGAAGCTTTCAAAGCTAACAGACGGTTTAACTATAAAGTTTTATCATGGTGTAAGAAAAACTAATGAAGTAGAATTAATACACATTGATTCCGCACTAATAGAAGTACCTTTTACTATTGAATAACACTTCATAAAAAGACGTTTTAGAACTGCAGTATAATAACACTTTTTTTACTGGACTCAAAATAACTTGGATCAGCAAAAATGATCACTCAAGTCACGAAAAAGTGATGTATCGATGAATACTTTTGAGATCTAAAAACTGAAATCATATTATTTTTAAATCTTTTAAAAGTTATTGAATATAAACATTCTGATAACAGGATATTCTGTAAACCAAAATTCACCAATTATGTTTGGTCTTGTTATGGCCGGATTGGTAGGACGTTGTCTTTCATTACCAGAACTTGTGGATTCATTGATGTCGTGTAATAGTAAGCAAACAACCAACAAAATTGGTAGATCAGTGTGAATGTAAGACTGTATGCCTTTAAATTACAATGTACCAAATGATGACCGGATGCGTAAAACGCTGCTATTCGCTTCCAAAATCCAAGTGTTCAAGACTTACTCATAGCATAGATGTTATCCATTCGTAATTGATTTTAAGCAGTAAGCCCCAGTCTATACTCTGTGTAAACTCAATAGGCACTTCAAGGTCGCTGATTTTTCCCCGATGACGAACTGTAACTATGGTAACGACAGTTGGGGAATGACTTTACTCTTTTTTCCCACTGTGTTAAGGGGTGTCATGCATCGTGTGGGCTCTTCGTGCATGATGAAAGTATGTTTATTTAGACTATACTTTGAAGAATACATAATACTTAACACAAAATTTTATGAGTAATTTCAGACCTGTTTTTAAGTTCATAAATTTAAGACATAATCCCATTTCATAAAATTACAATTCAAAAATTGTATGTTATATTCTGATCCGTAAGACTTAAATAATTCTACTGAAAAAGCAAATCTTTTTTTTTCTTTTGCAGACACAGCTGCATTATTTACAGAAATAATATCATTAAGATGATTAAATATTTCGCTAATTTTAATGAGTAATTAGTTATAATTTCTCACTATTTTTCTTTATATTTGTATGATTCTTTTAATTTAAATATCAAAAGTATTTCTTAATAATTTATTTAAGAGAATGTAGTTCTGGAATTCCTTAAATTTAAGTTGTATGTTAATAAGTATATTACGAAGTTATGTGGTCCATAGTAAAGTTTCTATTCCAAAATTGTACTGTACTAATTATTTTATGATTTTACAAGAATTGAAAGAGGTCCTAATGCAATAACAATATTTTGTATAATTTTATTATGCATTTAAAGATTTAAGGTTCTGTTGACACATTTTTAGAAAGTGAAAATTTCTTTAGAAGGTAGAGATTCATAATGTTTTAGTAAGAATTCTAAACTAAAAGGAATTTTTGTATTTTTACAAAAACATCTGTGATTTATTATAACCATTTTATACATATTGTTAAACTTTTCTTTATGTAAATAGTTAACGCATTTATGCACAACTGAAAATTTTGACTTATAATAATAAAGCAAGTCGTCTGAACGTATTGGAATCAAATCCTCAACTGAAGTGCTGAAAATAAGGGTGAATGCACAGGCTTCTTGGTCGCTACCATAGTAACCGATGACTGGGGAAACGAGAAAGTGTGACCTTGAAGCGCCAATAGATTTTACATGGACTATAATTAGTTCGCATATAGCATTAAATAGCGTTAAAGTTTATACAAAGTGATTCAATAAAATTTACTATCCGTTTTCATGCTGCTTATATCTAAAAGTTAAAAAAAAAACTGTAATACATTTAAATATTTAATTAAACAAACCACATAAACATTGTATGCACACGTACAGTCCATAACAGCTTGTAGCTCATTACTTCGTTAGTAGATAGCTAGCAGATACCGCCTTAATTGCACGTGTTCTACAAACATTAGAGAAGAATGCTTTATAGTTACATTCTTTACTCGATTTGTTTTGCTGTGTTTAAATCAAAAATTCCAAAATGAGTGCCGCGTATGCGAGCCTATTTGAGGCATTGTTTCTGTGTAACCATCCAAAAAGACAAATAATGTCTTGTTCAACTGCAGCCCGGTACATGAGAAACTCGGTTTGGTTTGGTTTGGTTTGGAGCGCTACGGTCTACTGTTTTGCACACGAGGGCTAATGAGACCGGGACCTACGGTTTAAAGCCGATTCCGAACGGCTACGAACATCCATGCCAGCAGCAGGATTCGAACCCGCGAACTCCGGTTCCGAAGAGCAGCGCTCTACCATTCGGCCATCGTTCGGCCATGAGAAAGTCGGAGTCGTTCGTCACGAAGTGGGGAGCGCGTTCTAAAGCGATACAAAATGTTGACGACCTACCGGAACGGGGTAAACGCCGCTCAAAGTCAAAATCGAATGATAGAGTGATTCTTGCATAATCGATAATAATGGGGATTGGACAACTTATTAGGTGAACTGCATTTCAGTTTAATATGTCTACTACATGGTACAAATGTATTTTTAACTGATTCGTCTGTATTTCCAGAGAAATAGACGACACGCTCTTATGGAACAGACTGTATTTTTAAATAATGGAATAACCAAATATGTTGGAAATGACCATTGTGTTTATCGAACATGGAAATGCTTATGAAATGAGATAAAAAATGGTTTTTTTTATGATTTTATCTTGTTAGGTATTACTTTCATGTATTAATTGTGCAACATCACTTGTCTTTTTTGTATTGGAAATGTAGAAAAAAAAAGTACGCATTCTTGGCGGAGTAAATAGATAGGTTCCATGCAATCTAATGTTAACAGAATGTCGCAAATGCAGGGTTTTTTTTAATTAATTTGTAGACCTTTATATGCCGGATTTTTAATTTTTATGTTGTTATATGTTTTTTTCTAAATATCGTATTTGTATTAATTTAAGATAATTTGTTTGCATTCTCCGTATAAAGGGTAATCTTCGGAGTACCTGGCATAGTTGGGCATATATATTCAGTAATCAAGGTATGTTATTTAACAAGAGAGTGGTTCTAATGAATATATTATATATCAAGATGCCAGTTGCAGTATGGTTATAATACAATAGTAACAAGGAAAATATATAAATACATGTAAAGTAAATAAAAATTAAAAAGGAGGCCGTTAAGTAAAACTATCAAAAGTTTTTAAATACGATAAAATGCGAGTAAATAGGATTAAAAAAAATAAAAATATCTGAAATAATGAAAAAATAATAATAAGAGAATCGTACGAAACAAAATAATAAATTTAGCATAAGTAAAATTTTACAGTATGAAAGAGTGGCATATAGAAGTAACATAATTATGCAGGTCGGTTGGTTGTTTGAAATTTAGTGGCGCTAATTCGCCTTGGGACAAACTGGGACAAACAAAACGAAAACCCAATATAACAACACAATTTTGAAACAATTAAAAAAAATATTATGCAGTGGGCCTAGCCCAAGACATAGAGAAGTGTAGTGATGGGTAGACAAATGTATTTAGCTTAGATGTTTTTAAAGCATACAAGTGTCTAAAAATAGTCATAAAATAATAGAAAAATGAAAAAGTATTTGAAGAAAGAATGAATTTAAATGAGTAAAGAGGTTCTAAGTCTCCTTCTGAACTCCAGATCTGTGAATTAAGATAATTTGACTTTTATATAAAATAAACGGTGTTATGTACTTTTCTAAAGTACATGTTTAAGGGGCACAATTTTTATATTTTTGTCCCGAGTGACGTAACCGCTGGAGTGAGAGCTTGCCACATCGAGCAGATTTTACTCATTTTGGAAACGCGCTCACCTATGAACATCAGAGAGGATTTGACCGAATATCTTCGTACGTGACTAGCTGGCTAAAAAACCCGGCTAGACATTTTAAAATTCAGAGAATTGTGAAAGAACTCCCAAGAATTTTCCAGGAAATCAACCACACGTGGGGAGAAGTTCGAGGACTCATTCAAGGTCAACTTTACAAAGCCCTTTCCCCCCTTTTGTAAGCCAGAAGGAAACGCATTATATCGAGTAACAATGTGAGTGGGAAAGACCGATGGGCACCCACTCGCGAATTAACTGTTATTTTCATTCTGGTGTACGATCTAATTAAATTCGCCTGACCACAAACTGACCATTAGTCGACCGGAAGAGATAAACAACAATATATTAGATTTCTATCTTTATTCAAATCGAAGTTGAAAGTCACTGAAATTTGAATTTTGAGGCCTGATTATAATAAACAAATGCTTATCGTTATCATAAATAAAAAGTTTTATATTCGTAAAAAGCCTTTTTACATTTCCCGAAAGGATCATTAATATAATTTTCTCCTATTTGGTTCGAAATAGAAAAAAAAACGATAATTGAATTTATTCTTCTGAAAAATATATTAAAATAATATGTAAGGTAGGATATAAAAGCAGTTTTATTTTTCACAGCGCTTGTATTAAGTTATAAAATTCTCCTGGATAGTTTTGTTTCTGTTTAAAGGGGCACATTATTTTCAAGTAAAATTTAGAAGTTTTTTTTTCGAATTTTCATATCCTTTTACCCATATGTAGATGTACTAAATGTACTATATGTTACCCATACGTAGATGTATAGTAATGCAGATTTAGCTGTATACACAATAACTGAACTCTATATTCTCCAAATTTCTTAGCATTTATAAATAGGTAATATAATCATATTTATTAGTTTTCTTATTAAATAATATCATAGAGCATATTCCAAGTGCGCAGAACTTAATAAATTCTATCAAATTAAATCCCTGATATTTTAGGCAAACTTTATACTTGACTGGAAAATATTGATGAAAAAATAATCTAAGAACTATTTTAATTGTTTTATATGTTTCTTAATTTTTTAGGCAATAAGTTGAAAATTCAGTTATGAGCTGTGGTAGCTCATTCGGCAATGGCAACATTCTCGTAACTGGAGGGTTGTGGGTTCGGATCCCGAGCTGGCATAACATCCTACGTGTAAGTTAAAGGTGGCTGGAGTACGTAAAATATGTTCGTGCTCAAAATGTCCTCCAAAATCTCAATCAAACCCTCAGGTGATAACAGACCAAGCCTCTGGGTCTTCTGCTTCGTCCCTGCTAAAACATTACGAGGACCTACTTGATCTTAAGTCATATTTTCACCCTTGATGTGCTCGTCAAAACAAAAGGAGCAACCCCTTTGCTTATTACGAGTAGCCTCCGGCTCAACCGTGCTTGGTTAGACCAAGTGGTATATGCAACAGCGACAACAAGAAGTTTAGTTATAAATCAAATTATATATATATATATATATATATATATATATATATATATATATATATATATATATATATATATATATATATATATATATATATATATATATATATATATATACATATATACATATATATATACATATATACATATATACATATATATATATATATATATATATATATATATATATATATATATATATATACATATATATATATATATATATATATATATATATATATATATATACATATATACATATATATACATATATACATATATATATATATATATATATATATATATACATATATATATATATATATATATATACATATATATATATATATACATATATATACATATATATATATATATATACATATATATACATATATATATATATATATATATATATATATATATACATATATATATATATATATATATATATATATATATATATATATATATATATATATATATATATATATACATATATATATTATATATATATATATATATATATATATATATATATATATATATATATATATATATATATATATATATATATATATATTTATATATATATGTGTGTGTGTGTGTGTGTGTGTGTGTGTGTGTGTGTGTGTGTGTGTGGTGTTCAGATACTTGTTCAGCTAGTGATGTACTTTTCTCTTAAATTTCTATTAAGTTCTTCTTAAGTGAGACTTGTAAACTAACTTTTTATACTTAGGTATTATATGCAAGTTTCATAATAAGTAGCGATTTGCTCTTTGTCTTTGTTCGGAACACCACGGTCTACTGTTATACTACACGACGATAAATGAGACTGGCATTACTTAAAGATGATTTAGCCATACAACTAGAAGGATTCGAACATGAGCGTGGATTCTGATACCGAAGAACAGTAGCCTACTATTCTGCCATTGCACTGGTGTCACAATCGGCGGAAACTGTGTTTTGCTTAGTATTGATTTTATACAGCTCTTTAACAGCTTAGGAAGCCGGATTTGAAGGCAAATGTCGTTTAACTGGATTTGTGAAAAGGAGAAAAATGCGACCACTTGTTTGACGTCTATTTCCCAAAATGCCCATATAATTTCGGTTTTAAAATTTTTGTCGTATATCTAAAAAAAATAATTGAAGTATTATCCTGAAACTGTAGGAAGGGGCAGAACAAGTT
This sequence comes from Pardosa pseudoannulata, assembly GCA_032207245.1. Taxonomy (NCBI): domain Eukaryota; kingdom Metazoa; phylum Arthropoda; class Arachnida; order Araneae; family Lycosidae; genus Pardosa; species Pardosa pseudoannulata. Next base: position 126,355,900 of record CM063498.1, read on the forward strand.
AAACTTGATATATCTCTATGAATGATTTGATTTGTAAAGAAATAGGGGACCATAAACAAAATATAGAAAAAAAATAATGTCACTCATAATCATGGAAATATAAAGGCTTTTTAAGAAATTGAATATTTTTTAAATTTTTTTCTTTTGTTTATAACATGCATGGTTTATAATCTAAAGCCATCCAATTTTAGTAAATTTTGACAAATTACAGTAAAATTAACATATAACAATTGTAATACAAAACTCTAAAATATTTTATTATGAAATGTGAGCATTTTTACTAAACAATTGTTAACTTCATATATGTGCAACATATAATTTTCATATAAGCATCATTTGATAGTCCAATATATAAAATAACGAATATAAGAATAGTACCTTAAAATATTCAACAACAAATAATTCATAATTGAGGTTGTTTAGTCAATTCATTAAATTATATAGGGAATAATTTATATTTTACAACTGACTCTTCTTTCGAGGATAATGTTTATTAAGTAATAGGGAAGTTAAACATTTTAACAGTGATCTTTTATTTTAATTTTTAAATTGTACCAGTTATTTGATTTCAAGCGTTATGATCTACTAGTTTGCTGCATTAAGGTCAGCTATTTCTAGTTATTAGAAGTTCTATTGCTACAAATGTGTGAGATACCATAATGTAAATGCACTTTAAGGAAAGTCCTTTAAGATTCAAAGGATTTTATGAAGGGGTAAATAAGAATAATTACTAAATTATGTACATCTGTAGTATAGTAGATATTCAAAATAAATTTTTATAAACTGTCTTATATTTTTTTGTCCATGTGATATCTACAAGTGATATAGTTATGTTATAAAATTACAATATTTCTGTATTCACAGTTAACCATTTTATACAAAACACCAAATTATATCAATATTTAGTATTTTCATACTAGGGTATTTTTTCTACCATTGTTTTGTTTTTACTTTTCTGAAAATAATGATTGGATAAAATCAAGCATCTTATAAAAAAAACTTTTAAGAACAAGTTTTAATTTTTTACTGAGAACTTTATCTATCTATAAATAATATGGGCTGTTATTCAAAGGTCATTATTGGTTTTGCAATTAATTTATATACCATGAACATAACTTCCTCGAAAATCTATTTCATGCCATATTATTTCTTTCGAATTAAAAAATGCATGCTTAAATTTAACTTTATCTAAAAAATTTGCAAGCTGGATAATTTCCCCACAGAAGTTTAAATTGATGGTTAAAGATAAAACTGGAAGCAAAATCTCGTTAATTTTGTATGTCATTAACGTTGATGACATTTTTTGCTGATTAGTCAGAAAGATTCTCTCGTTTTCTTAAAAATTCAGGAACTCATTTTATGTACTTGTTCTTTTAAGCATTAAATTAGACTCCTGTAATCTGAAAATGAACTTATAGACCATAATTTTTTCAATATTCTTAAGTATTTGTAGACTGTAATAAAAAAGTCCCCAAAGCCTAATAATGTCTTAATATTTCCAGATATTGAAACTTTTTATTTTTCTTGTAACAATCTGTTAACTGCTGTATGTGACAAAGAAAATGATGTTGGTTATATGGTAGGTATAAATATATCATTAAATATTATTAATAACTGAATTTGATTAAAATAATAGTCTAAAATACTAGTCTAAATACTAAACTAATTAATAGTTTTAAAGTTAAATATACTTGTCATAATTAACTTGTTAATAGGACAATGCGTGCTATAGGGTGTGTTTATTAATTATTAACTAAGAGTCTTGAAACTTTGTATAAATATATATTGCAGACTTAAATCAATAATTGAAAATCTTTTAACGATGACATCATATAAAAATCTTTTAGCATTTTAACGATACATATATTTTTACATTAATTATTTTGTAAAATAACTTTTTTTTAAATATAATTAATTTTATAAAACATATTGTTAAATTTTAAGCCTTTTTTATGGCTTAATTTTAATATTTTTCTATTGTTTTTGCTTTATTGCTACTTAAGAGTTTTTAAACATTTTTAGGTATAATTTTGTCTATTGATTGCGAGTTAATTTATATGAAATACTTTTATGTATGTGCATTTAATATTCATGAAAAGTTTAGACTTTTGTTTGGTGAAGTTGAATTTTGTAATCTAAATGAAGTCGAAATTTTAAACGAACAGCTAGCTATATTTAAATGCATATTAGGAGTGTCAAATAAACATTTTGTAGGGTCCTGTGAAAAATCAATCAGAAAGGTTGTTTTTAAAAATTAACAAAATTTTGCATACATAAGCTGTGTTCTACTGTGGAGGAAAATATTGTACATTTCATTAGACTCATTATAAATTTTTTTTTAATCCAAAAGCTAAGAAAAATTTCAAAACTTTGTAGATTGTGCTAAAAGGACATTAATTTCTGACTTGTTTGTATATGATAAAATATTAATTTAGAAGCATAAGAATGAAATTAATAAAATTAAAATTTTAAATATGTATTTTTTACTTATAAAGTAATATGTACTTCTTAAGCTGATACGTTTTCAAACTTTGTTAATGCATTTAGTTTGATAAATTACTGTATAACAAATTTATCACCATCCTTCCTTCCTTTGTTCGTTATTTATTCCTGAAATATGCGGGCTATACCAGTAGCGTAAAAATTCCTGACGTTATCTGTTTTATTTTAATTTTTTTTTCAATGTTAAAAATTCTAACAATAATTTTTTTTTTATTTAAGCATTATAAAATTTATTGTTGGTATTATTGTTGATAATGACATTTGGACTTTCCATGTGAGCCATAGAAAAAATCAAATACAGACAAAGAGATAAACCTTTCGCTTTGAAAACCGCCTCTAGGGTGAAAGAATGACACATGTAAACGGGGCTTTTATGTCCAAATCTGGTATTCCTAAGTTAGAATTAGGGATCAAGGAACAAACCCCCAAGCCTAGCCTGCCTACCCTAAAGGTATCGTTTTGCTACTTAGAGGATATTGAGACTACGATATCGTTTTATATGTGCAAGAAACTATTAATGAAGACGCTGTTTCTTGACCACAAGGCTTGAATAAAGAACTGGGTTCCCCTGCCAACTTAGAGATAATGGTTTAAGTATGCTCGCCTAACATTTTCTACTGATCTCACCGTTTCCAAAAAATCTGTATCTATATTAAAATTTATATGATATTTGCATCCAACTCTCCTTGACAAACTCTTTTCTTATGTATTAAAAGTGAGCACTGCATAAAAAAATGAGATATAACAAACCATTAATGGTTCACTATGGTTGATTTTTAATAATTTGGAGCTGTTGCGTTTGTAACCTGTTAAGGAACTAATTGCCCATAAATATAAAAATGTCCCGTTTTCAAATCGTTTTGTAAAATTAAGTAAGAGTATATAATTCTATTACGATGGCGCACTGTGCATTAATTAAAGTCGCCAGGAAAAGCAAGAAATACAACGTTTGGATGGATTCCCTTTGCGTTTTAGTAAATATCGCCAATATTTTCGCCAAATTTGCTAAGGGAACCCAATTTTTAAGTATTCCAGACCATTGGTTTCTTAGCTCGAACACAAAAGCTTACGGTTAAGAGCTCGACTCCTTTGCCGGTTCATCTACAGTAGCTCAAAATGTGTTAATAATCTAGGCATATACAAATTTCAGATCAGCATTTATATTTCTCAGATAAGTCGGTAAGAGTAGTAAGTTTTATTATCCAAAACTTTTAAATTAAATATTTGCAAAATATTTCAGGGCATACATTTAATAATTGGAATTTAGGAAATGTTATTAAGGACGTCAAAGCGTTAAGTGAAATGTAAATTGGCTGAAAATTGCCAGATGTAAGGTCAAATTAGCTTTTAACTTTGGTATTTTACTGAAATCTATTATGAGAAATGTGTATTTTAGGAAGTTAATAATTATCATGTATGGGTAAAATTTACTTATCTAAACATTACAGGATATAACTGCAATTTAAATACATATCGGAAATTTGAAAGCTTTCCTGCTCTGTTCGAGTAAATATAGATTTTGGATCGATATGTATGAAGGAAGAGAATCGTTATCCTGCTTTATTCGCAATTTACGATCAATTTAAACCTTCAATATATTTATAATAGCATATCGCCCGTCATATGACGGGGTCAGTAAAATTTTTAACTTTCAAGAATTGTAAAGTACCTTATGAGGTCGGTAAAAAAAAAAATGGTTTGTTTTTAGACTGAAAATCATCTGGTACACGGTCAATAATTTGATTATCTTCATACTCCTCTAAAGTCACCCAATACTGTGAATGTAGTTTAGAATCAAGTTGAATTCATCTAGAAAGGTAATTGAAGGTTTTCTTAGCTACGCCGAAACTATCGTTATGTTCTTCCCAGGATTTTACCACAGTAACTAATGGAAGTGAAGGAATGAAACTATCATTTAAACTACACTCTAGAGGTAGATAGAATATGTAATTAATACCGGTGATAAAATTTTCATCGTAACAAAAAATGATCTATTATTAAATTTAAAGTTATCACATATGTACCAAATCTATTATTTAAACCAAATATGAAGGGGTAAGAAAATTATTTACGTAATATCTAAGTTCAGTGATAAAACGTATGAAAATAATGCAGACGATATTTAAATAACTTAAAATAAGAAATGATTAAATGGGATGGTTCAAGGAATGAAGTCATAATGTTAATATGTTATTAATTTTAATATGAATAAAATGTTACTTTTACTTATTATTATGCGACACATTGAAAAATTTAATCGCATGCTCTTAACCGGGGAAAACAGGACTTGAAATGGCGTTAGGGTTATTAAATGCTAGAAAAGGGGTGAAGGGGTAAATTTCGAACGTTTCTAACCCTAACTAATCAATAATACAAAATGGATGCCTCTATCTATTCCAGATCCAACCGCTTCATAAATTCCAGGACAGACGGACAGATAATTTTGGCTATTAATATATATGGGGGATTCGATATTTTGGTCCAAGCCTCTTGTACTACAAAATAAAGCAAAATACTAAAATTTACAGTTTTTCAAAAGAAATGTAGTGTAGAAATTTCGACATGGGTCTTGGTGTTTTGATACCCCAAGGTAATTTAGATCACATTTTCATTTTGAATTTTTTTAATAAATTGCAGCAGTTCAAATTAATGAGAAATATGAATTCATTTTTGTTGTATTTAAGAATAATTAATTAGTGCTACAAATATAGCAGTCTCTTGCTGTAAAGAAGGCGAATAGGTCCATAACGTTAACCAGAGGTTAAAATGCTTCCTTTAGGACCGGTGTCACCAAAATCGTTTAATAGCTAACCATGATTAATCTCTGTTTAAACGGAAATTTGCGTCTCAGCATTGGTTGGAGCCATGGGTTAATCGCAGTTGGCTGTTAAACGACTTTGGTGAGACCGGCTGTTAGGTACAGAATCAGTAAGTTTAAAAGCCGTTTCAAGTACAGAATGTTTGTAGCTAATAGTATTCTGTTTCAAGAAGTGCTTTCTGCTCTTTTTAGCTCTTGTATATTAGAAAAATCTATTGACTAAAGCGTTTAAATTGTTTGAAAAAAATGAAGATAAATTCTCAAAAAAGTGAATCTTCAGATTAGCGGAAAGTTCGAACTTAATTAATATTTACATAAAACACAACAGCATATTGACGAACCTTTGGCCACGAATCTAATATCACCTCCAAATCCCATTCTACAGACACTTTTTAAATTTTATCTCTATTAGACGAACTTCGTCTCCAGACATTTTTTGCCAAACAACGACCGAATGAATATAAATCTGCTTTTCATTATAGATGTTTGCAGGTTTCACTACCGCTGTAAAATATGAGTGTTCCCAGCCGTTCCACGTGTCACTAACTATAATGTAGCAAAGCAGTAGTTCGTAGTGCTTCAAACCAAAGGCCCCAAATTCCGCCCTGAAAACATTAAAAAATGTTTAACTTTCACTGATGTATTCTCAGGCAGCTTCATTAAACTTTCTTTTTATTTGTATAGGCGGTAGCATATAAAAAAATGGTTTATTATAATTGAGAAATAATAGAAACTTAATTTCTTTAAATAATTTTATTGCAATCTGAAAATGTAGTGCCTTCTACCTTAATGAGAAATTTATATTAACATGCATAAGAAGTTTAATACGAATTCTTCTAAAAAGTTTTATCACCGTTAGCCTGTACAAATATCTGTCTTAAAAATCATGGCAATTTGTGATTTCTGTTGTTATGTACTATTTGGTAAATTTTAAATAAATAATTTTTATAATATTTTAGTTATATTGTCAAGTAGAGGCTTAACGTAGAACACAATAACATACACATCATGTAGAGCTAACTCAACTCAATGAGCGAAGTACAGTTACAGTCTCTGCACAACTTTGAACTCACCGTGACTGAGAGATCTTTACCTTTTATAGCAGTAGGGAAGTTCCATAAATCTCTCTGGGAAGGCGATGAAAGTTTTACTGCGTAAAGCAGAGAAATGGCAAATATTCCAGAATACTTTTTTCTAGTAAACTAAAGAAAGATCCAGAATCTCCTGGAACGTGAAATAAAGTAAAACATAAATAAAGGTATTGTGTTAACCCTTTCGTGAGCCATTTATTTCTAACTCCACCTTTCCAAACTTTCAAAACAGAGCTGCTAATTTTATTCAATCGATCGAACAATTTATGACATCGCAAAACCGAAGAGGGTATCAGCCTTCCCGTCGTTTCAATAACAAGCCCAATATATTAGAATGGGTTTTGCTCTTTCCATAGGTGTAGTTTGTAAGATCGTGTAGGTGGGAAGTAATCTTCCCACCTACAAGATCTTGGACTGCAGGAAGAAATCTTCCCACGGCCCACGAAAGGGTTAAGTAAGTATTTACAGGGATTTTTAAGCCTGTCGTCATCACCGGGGTTTGAACTCACGACCTCTTGATTACGAGATTACTGTGATGACCATTCGGCTATGGAGACTAATACTTTTTTGATGCAGCAATATGACTATATGAAATATGGAATTTTTTGGTATTGGTTATTCAAATGTTCCAGTGTTATCTAGAATCTGAAAGAGAGAAGTCTTAGAAAACATTTTCATTACAGATAAAAGATAAAAAACTTCTTAAGATCCCAAAGCTGCAGAATGTGTTC
>CM063498.1:126368041-126378041 GCA_032207245.1 Pardosa pseudoannulata
TAGCTTATAAAAAAGTGCACAGCCGAATTGTCTTAGGTAAACGAAATGCTTGAAAGTATCTAAGCATCCCATATAGTTCTATATCATAAGAGAAATTGCTTTTAAATGTAATAATAAAATTTCTAATAGAAAGTTGAAAATCCTCATATCATAAATTATGTTGTTTTAAAATAAAATTCCATAGCAAAAAGGGTATTTTTAAAGAAAGGTAAAGATATATACTTCCTAGCCTGCAATCGAAGGCATCTGATGAAATAGAGAAATATTTATGTATTATTAATATTTTGACAATTTATAGCAGTAAAAATTCTAAATTCTAATATTTTATAGTACAGTAATAATTATTATTTTTGTTTTTAAAGAAAATGCTTATTCGTAAGTTTATGAAACAAGTATAATTTCTAAAACTTATGAATAAATAAGTTATCTCTTTCTTAATCAAAGCTTGCGTAGCTTCCTTTAATGAATTTTATTAAGTTTGTTAATTATTCCATATTCTGATGTAGAACTCATTTAATTAGGAATAGATCATTTTTAATGAAGAAAGAAGAAAACTTTAGACTCAAACCTAAATAATTTTGCCTCGCTTGAAAATTCAGAATGTTAGTAATTTCTATCCTCATTTTAATTCCCAAGACCACGTATTTATTAATGGAAGACAAAAAAATGACTTTTAGCTTATTAAAAAATGCACAGCCGAATTGTCTTAAGTCTACGAAATGCTTGAAAGTATCTAAGCATCCCATACAGTTCTATATCATAAGAGAAATTGCTTTTAAATAACCAACGTATCAGCTTTAAGGGAATTTTCTATCATGTCCTGGCTGAAAACAGATAAGACCATCTTCAAGCGCTAGCTATAAATTTAATTTTCTTCTTCTCCTCTGAGACCAAAAATGTATTTGACGACAGTAAAATTTAAGAAGCCTGAAACATCCAGATATTTCCTTATTAAGAGTTATCGTCGATTTAATAAGTTTTATGATACTTGGGGATGAAATGTGGTTTAAATTTAGAGCCTTTGAAATGTTCCGAATGATATCTATTACATTTTTAAAGATGGAGAATACTTGATATATAATTTTGTATTTTAAAGGAGATTTAATATGATTGCTTAACCGTGAATGAATTAATATGGAGAAAAGAATCATTGAAGATGTTACTGGATGATACATTCATGTTTAATGTTAGGTTTTCTTATGAAAAGCAGAGCATGATTTTATATAAATGGCAGTAAATTAATAGCATTTGGCTTACTTTAATTTAGCTTCATAATTACATTACAATAAAACTAAACATATCATATAAAGAGGACAATACAATACAAGGAGAGCCTGCTTAAGGGGACAAAGAGCTTCCAAAAAGACAGAATTGGAACAAAAATTTTAAATATTTTTTGTTCTGAAAAACAAACAAGTTAGTTGCTTCAGTATCAAAAGACGTTTTTTTAATATCATTATTTTTTTACTGCACTGAAATATATTTTCTGTACTGTGAGAGCGCAGCGATGTTTTACATAAGGTTTGCGAAAATGATTTGCTCGCACCACTTGTACGTTGTGGGTTGCATGCCCAAGTATTTTTCGCGACTCCAGGAAACGTGTGGTGTGAAAACAATTGCACTTAAACTTCACCGAGTTTTGGATACTTGTGATTGGTCTCCAGGAGGCGATTCAGTAACATCCTTGGAGTCCCGGTAATTCTGGACAGATCCGGGAAAGGACGCATTGTACACAGGACAATGGAACAACGAACGCATCAGCACAGAATAATGGAAAAAGTCTAGGTTTGCTGAGTAGTTCATAAGGAAGGAAAAGAGTGGACTTTTGGCAATTTTTTTTCTTTCAGTTGTAGCACGTGGAGTGCTTCTTTTATTTTTTAACTTTTTAAAATATTTTTTAGCATATTTCCTTGTCTTTTGTTCTCTATTTGAATATTGTAATATAGTTCAGTGGCATTTTACTATAATTAAAGACAATATAAATCAAATTTGGGTTATTAACGGCTTCGAAATAACAGCAGCAATGTACTACACCACAGCATGTACACCCTTATTTTAAACAGAATTTTTTTTTTCAGTTTCATAAACTTTTATTGGATTAGTAATTTAAATATATTTTAGAAGTATTAACTTTATTTATTATTCGAAATTTGTAAAACTTCTGTTAATGTATTTGTTGTCAAACTGGGTGTATATTTTAATATGAAAAAGTATTTTATAGAGGTACGGAAGTTTTAATATTGTGAACGGTCAAAAACAGTTGGCAAATCATTGTATATCTTGAAATATTTGAATTAAATAAATAATGTTTAAAGGGAATGAAAATATGTACCCAGTTTTATTTCTATACAAATTCAAAAGATAAAATGATAATGTAAATGAATTGCTCTGTATGTTTTGCACTGGAGGCAGTTTTAAGAAATACTTAATTTTTATCAGAGAGTCTCGAATTGCAATCAAAAATTATTTGCTTATACATTTTAGTAGCTTATATATTTTATCTAACTATATTTTAAGGTATCGTAAGTAAATTATGAAAAATTTAAAAAGTGAGATAGAATCCTTGTACCCTCATGTTATCTCTCTTTTATAATATTGCAATTAAATCAAAAATCTACAAAAAAAAAATTATCAAAAGCTTAGTAAATATTATTCTTTTTTATATCAAAATATAAATACAAATTAATACAGTTTTGATTGAAGTAACAACAAATTGTTACTTTCATATGGAATTAATATGGAGAAAAGAATCGTTGAAGATATTGCTGAAAGATACACGCATGTTTAATGTTAAGTTTTCTTACGAAAAACAGAGCATGATTTTATAAAAACAGCCGTAAATTAATAGCATTTGGTTGACTGTAATTTAGCGTCAGAATTACATTGTAATATAACTAAACATATCATATAAAGAGGATCGTACGATACAAGGAAATCCTGCTTAAGGGGACAAAGGGTCTCCAAAAAGACAGAATTCAACGAAAAATTTTAAATAATTTTTTATTCTGAAAAATTAAACAAGTTAGTTTCTTCAGTATCAAAAAACGTTTTTTTAATATCATTATTCTTTTTACTGCACTGATACGTACTTTGTGTACACCTTTATTTTAAGCTGAAATTTTTTTTTCAGTTTCATAAACTTTTATTGGATTAGTAATTTAAATATGTTTTATAGGCATTAACTTTATTTATTATTCGAAATTATTAAGACAGTCTATTAATGTATTTATTGTCAAACTGGGTATATATTTTAATATTAAAAAGTATTTTTTAGAGGTACAGAAAGTTTAATATCGTGAACAGTCAAAAACAGTTGTTAAATCATTGTGTATCTTGAAATATTGGAATTAAATAAATAATGTTTAACGGAAATGAAAATATGTACTAAGTTTCATTTATATAGAAATTCAAAAGATAAAATGATAATGTAAAAGGAATTGTTCTGTATGTTGTACACTAGAGGCTGTTTTAAGGAATACTTAATTTTTATCAGATAGTCTCGAATTATAATAAAAAATTATTTACTTATACATTTTAGTAGCTTATATATTTTATCTAACAACATTTTAAGGTCTCGTAAGTAAATCATGAAAAATTTAAAAAGTGGGATAGCATCCTTGTACCCTCATGTTATCTCCCTTTTATAATGTTGCAATTAAATCAGAAACTTACAAAAAAAATTATCAAAAGCTTAGTAAATATTATTCTTGTTTATATCAAAATATAACCACAAATTAATACAGTTTTGATTAAAGTAACAACAAATTGTTACTTTCCTATTAATATGGAGAAAGAATATGGAGAATTAATATGGAGAAAAGAATCGTTGAAGATATTACTGAAAGATACATGCATGTTTAATGTTAGATTTTATTATAAAAAGCAGAGCATGATTTTATCTAAACAGAAGTAAATTAATAGCATTTGTCTTTCTTTAATTTAGCTTCTGAATTACATATTAATATAACTAAGCATATCATATAAATGATCTTAAGATACAAGAAAAGCTTGCTAAAAGGGACAAAGGGCCTCCAAAACGACGTTAGTCGACGGAAAATTTGAAATAGTTTTTTGTTCTGAAAAAAAATCCTATTTAAATGCTTCAGCATCAAAAGACATTTTTTTGTATATCATTATATTTTCCCAGTACTGAAACGTATTTTGTGTATTCCCTTATTTTAAATTGAAAAATATATTTTTCAATTTGATGAATTTTTATTGGATTAGTAATTTAAAAATATTTTAGAAGCATTAACTTTCAGTATCTATTATTTGTAATTTAGACAGTATATTAATGAAAGTATATTAATGTATTTGTTATAAAACTTGGTATACATTTTAATATCGCAAGGTATTTTCTAGATATACAGAGGTTGTAATACCGTAAAAGATTAAAAAAAAGAATTGGTAACACATTATGTATCTTGAAATATTTGTATTAAATAAATAATTTTTAACTCAAATGAAAATTTATACCCAGTTTTATTTCTGTACAAATTCAAAAGATTAAATGATAACGTAAAATGAATTGCTCTGTATGTTCTGTACTAGGGGCTGTTTTAATTAATACTCAATTTTTTATCTAATAATCTCGAATTAAAATCAAAAATTATTTTCTAATACATTTCAGTAGCTTATACATTTCATGTAACAACATTTCAATTTCTCTTAAGAATATGATTCAAAATTTAAAATGTAAGATTCAATATCCTTGTAAGCTTAAATTATCTTTCTTTTATAATATTGCAATTAAATCATAAATCTACAAAACATAATGTTTTATCCAAAGCTTAGTAATGTTTTTGTTTATATGAAAACATAACCACAAATTAATACTGTTTTGATAAAAGTAACAACAAATTAAAAGAAAATTAAAAAGGCACAAATATAGGAATTGACATCGTATTGCATAAATCTATAACTGCCTTAATACTTTAAATTCATAATATTAGTTGGTAAATGGTTGAAACACTACGGCCTATTTGTTTGCTACACGAGGGTCAATAAGACCGAGACCTATTGTTTAAAGCCGATTTCGAATATCTACAAACATTCCTGCTAACAATGAGATTCAAATCCAGGAACTTGAAATGCAGCCCACTACAAATCCATTTGCAGTTCATCCTATATTATTATAATATCACATTAAAGCATTTTAAACCAAATAGGCTCTTAATTACTATAGAATGTAAACACAAAAAGAAATATTCATCAACAAATCATCTACTTATTATAAAAGCTAATGCACTATGCTTAGAAAATCATAGGGAAAGTAAGCAAAAACTTTTTAATGGCGTGTGTAAGAGGCAGTTGTCTTTTAATAACCAGCTGAAAGCCTTGTAACTGATTCTAAAGCAGCACTCAATTACAAGTTGAGCTGTTTTTGATGCTTTAATTGAAATATCTTCAATGGTACGATTTAGTCAATAGTACGAACATATGGAAACTTCCCCTAATCAAGAATCATGTGTTCATACCATCTTTAAATATAAGCATATTTTAAATAAACGTTGGATTCATCATGGCTATAAATTGTACATTTCTATTTCATTTAACAGAGAAACATAAATAAGAATGAGAGGCAAAAACATTTTTTTTATTTTCAATTATCATAAAATAAATATATTTATAACCAAATATAAAATACTATACTAAAATAATTAAAAATGTATTCTACAATAAAAACATAATAAATTACTCTTTTTTGGTCATTAAGAAGAATTCAAGACTCCAATAATTTAGAAATTTAAACTATTTAAAATCTATAAACTTTATTTAGATTTGGCCCCATATTTCATGTTAAAGAGATGTATATCCTTTAATGGAAAATATTTCAAGAAATATCACGCAGTAATTTATATCATGTTTTTATTATAAAACACAATAGTTTGAAAATCAGGCATTGCTTATGTTTTCTTCTTTTCTACTTTCTAATCACTTCAATTCTTTTCCGATTTATACATAATATTAGAAAAATTAAAAAAACAAATATTTCATTAATGAGAATGAAAAAAGAATTAAACAAGTCGGAAATTCATTACTCGTTTGCCAGTCTTTTAGAAGATCAGTTAACATCGAATTCTACTGTTTAGTGCATATTTCTGTGGAATTAATTGTCATTAAAAAGGGAGTTAAAGATTTCGTCATTTTTTCTTACAAATTCTGAGCATTTATGACCATTAGAGAAAATATTTTAATGAGTAAACATTTAAAATTTATTTTAAAAGGCCAGAACTTTGTATTTTATGCACATTAAATGAAAATAAAATTTTGAAAAAATAATTTATATGCAAGAGTTTAATACGAAGTAAATAATTAAACGGGAAATGTAACAATAAGAAACAGTTTAAGAAATGTTTAGTCTTTTAAATTGTAAGAAAACATGTTGTTTGTTTAATAATGACATTTTGATTATTAATATGTTTTCGGTTTTAAATACCATTTTTAATTACATATCTTGATGGTATGATAAATGTATATTTGTAATACAGATAAGGAATCTTTAACTCAACTGTTCTGTTTTATCTTTAATGGAGTAAAATATAAAAGGGCATAACTCAGTGTGTAATAGATCAGTTTTTGTGTAAGTTTACATAATACACATTACTTGATGTATTGCTAAAATGTAGGACAAGCAGATAGGTATGATTATCTATATAAAGAAAAACCTAATTTACGAATGTACACCCGAAATTGGTAAGAAACTTGATACTTGATATAACGTTACACTAAAATAAATGCAATAAAAACATATTTTTGTAAATAAATGTCACACCTTAGACACCTTAAAAACAAGTTATTAAACAACGCCATCTATTGGATGTAAAAGGAACACACTCTATGGTAAATAGTTTACAGCAATGTCCTAGATATCTGAAGTCGCATTCAACAAGTGTGCTTTTAAACATGATTTTATATAAAAAAAATGTAGCTATCACTTAAATCTAAAATCAACAAACGCTATACTAAATATTTCACGAACCATATGTTCAACTTATGCTTTCAATTGTATTGTATTCAATTGAATTATTCTACATTTGAATTTAATTTTCATTTCGGGCTTTACTGCAGTTTAGGGTGCCACTGAATTTGATTTTTATCTATGTTTATCATCGTCAAGTGTGCTAGTTTTGTCCTGTATGAAAACCTGAGGACTTTTCAGACTGCAAGCATGTATACAATTTTTTTTATACCGTTTTAAACATTTTAATAATACTAAGAGTTTATGTTTTTTTTTCTCTTTTCATTGCTTTTATGAAGTAACTCCCCATATTTTCTATTAAGTTTCAATGTAATTTAGAAAATTTTAAAACTGTTCTCCATACGTTTGTAAATAAAAAAAAAATCGTCTGCGTTTAAATTTTACCTATACTGTTTTTTGACTATTTGAATACTCATAGTTTACACTTTGTATTCCATTTTATTTCTCTTATGGATGTTTATAGCAGCCATCTTAAACGGCATGTTGACACTACTGGCGGCAAAAAGTATCTGAAAGGAAATAAAAGAGTCCACACCAAACTGCATTTTTACCTTATGTCGTTCACCATAGCAGCGTTCATTTCGTCAGTATATTTAGCTCCTTTTTTTTCTTCTTATTTTGTTCTTTTTACCTTTCTTCTATGTTTTACTGGACAATTGGTGGTTTAATTGATCTGTGCCAACTTATTTTCATTTGAATTCAAACTGTTCCATAAAATTCACCTCATTGGATATTTTCTTAGCAGCATTAAAGTATTGCTTTGGAATAGAGCAGTGCCGATCGATCTGTGGTTAAATTGACATATTTCTTAGTATTTTGTTCTTTTCTTTGATTTTTAGTTCATGTCTTTGAAAATAATTGAAAGTAATTTATAAAAAGGGGATTTTTTTAAGTAATATAGTCTTTTGCAAAATAGAATCATATTTATTCCTTGCTAACTCTGAGATATATTTATCCTCAATATTTTACTTTTTTACTCAAATCTAAAAATAGAATGTTATTTTGGATTCTAAAATCATTTAATCATTTGTATTTATGAATAAAATAGACACAGAGTGAATCAAGAAGTATTTATATCTGCAAAGAATATGTAATAACTTAAAAATATAATTAATTTATCTGACTCAAAATCCTTCTTTTTTACTTTTTTAAATCTAAATTAAAATTCTCCATTTATCAGTAAAACTATTTTGATTTCGATATATGTACGTTGAGTGGCTTTCTTATTTCGATAAAAACTTTTAAAACTAAAAATGATTCTTTTTATACCCTATCTTATTTATTTGAATACATTTCCATTATACTTTATTTCATTTTTTTACTTCTTTGCTCCTAAATTTTCTACCGGGATTTTCCCCTTTTTCCTTAATTTTTCTTTAATTTTTTTCCTTCTTTAATAATACGTCTCTCGTGAAAAATGGTGACCATAAAATATCTCCTCTTTGCTTCTACAACAAAAGATCTTATCTTTTTAAAAGATCTTCTTAGGCTACACTATTCTACGATGTTCTTCAGAAACTTTTTGAAGTTTTTCCCATTTAGATCAAATAATTTCATGAAGTATTTGAGACCTGACCATAGAGACAGGCATACCAGAAAAATTATTAGCTCTAAAGTATTTGAAACATAATCTTATTTCCGCTTTCAGAAAAAATAATAAGTATTTGTAAAAAGAAACTTTTGCGTATATTCAATATATTATTCTAAATCTTTTATGTAAAGTGATACATGGGAATAAAGTATAAGATATTTTAAACTGTAAGGATTTAATTAATTATTTGTTATTTGAAACTTTGAAACTATTAAATACAACATTTTATTAATCCCTTAATAAACAGTTTTTTTTAATACAAAGATTATCAAAATTTGACTATATTGGATATTTATACAATTGGTATAATTTCTAATTTTTGGAATATTATTACTATTGTTGAAAGAGAATATTGTTCAATTGGTAGGCAATCTACCAATTGACAGTATAATGTGTCATCCTTGATACGTAAGTATCAAATACAAAAAACTTATGTTTCATATTTCAAGAATAAAGTATATAAAGTGACGCCTCGAGTCAAGGATGTCTTTACAGCCAGAGCTTAGTAATAAAATAGTTACCAATTATATTTTATTTTCCATAATATTTTAGTAAAATATATATTGAAAAATCAGCGAATCAGAATCAAAATATGAATACGCTGTCGGAAATCGGCTCACAAGAAAGAGATAAGTCGTAAGTGAGAAGTAGAAAAAATATATATACTTGAATAAGTAAGTGTTATAGCTTACAATCACATGCAAATGATACACATCAATAACACGATTGTTTTTTCTTTCATATCGTTATTTTCAATTCTCGATTGCATTCGAGTGTGAAACCTTATAGCAACATAAAGTACAACGCCGCTCGAATTAACTCGAGTCTGCACAGTTCGGCCAGTTTAGCGCACTCAAGTGGTTAACCTACATTGCAGAAACAAATTGTGTTGCTTTGAAGTCTTTTGTAACTAAGAGTGCATGAAAATTAATATGAAAATTGTCTAGACAAGAGTATGTGCTTCACTAGGGAAACCCCGAAGTTTGGTTCTTCAAGATGATAGCCAAATATGCTAGTTTCCTCATGCGTGAAAACCTGCGGTTTTTTCTGACTGCATTTTTGCATAAAATTTGTTTACTGTTTTAAATATTTTCTTACGTGTAGTATATGCTTGTAATTACATTTTCATTCCTTTTATAAAGTGAGTAATTTTCTGTTAAGTTTCAGTGTGGGTGTTAATCAAAAATAGGGTACCCGTTTGTCTAATTTGATGAAATTTTTAACGTTGTTTATAAAAAATAAATACACAAACTAATTACACTTGTAGTATTGACAGACAGGCAAAAAAATAAGGAGAAAATTAACCCTTCAACGCCTTTCAAAACCGATACTTCCAAATTATTGAAAGAAAATAGCAACTGTGAGCAATTGGAGAACGAGACCTTAAATCAGTATAAAATGATATTCAAATGAAGATAATACAATAC
>CM063498.1:126388041-126418041 GCA_032207245.1 Pardosa pseudoannulata
TTTCCAAACAACTGTTCCATCTTCCCATGCGCTGGAGTTTGTTCGTCACGTGCAGTCCACTAGGCTGATTTTCGATTGGACTTTAGTGTGAAAAGTTGGAGCCATGTTTCACCCATTGTCACATATCGACGCATAAATGCTGGATTATTACTATTAAACAGCTTTAAACACAGCTCAGAATCACTAATCCGTTGTTGTTTTTGGTCTATTGTGAGCTCTCGCGACACCCACTTTGCTCAGAGCTTTTTGTATACCCAAATATCTTTTCACGATATGTCCAACACTTTCCTTTGATACATTTAAGGTCTTAGATATATCGATCAACTTAACTTTACCGTCATCCAAAAATTATTTTGTCGACTTTTTTTTAATGTTTTCGTCGATAACAGCCTATTTGGGGTTCCGCTGCTTGCATTGTTCTCGGTGCTCATTTCGCCTGGTTTAAATTTAGCAAACCACTTTTCAACGGTTGATTTTTCTGGAGCTGAGTCCAAATAATGTTTAGCAAGCCAATCCTTGGCTTCAACACATATTATGTGTGTGTATGTGTGTGTGTAAGGGGGAGTTTGGACCATCACAAAGGCAGGAGAATCCACATTAGCTTGGGTGCAGTCGTAAATAAAGTGGTCAAGAAAACAATGGACATAAGTTTGTAAAAGAGAAATAGAGTTTATTTTAGCATCATCTCACGGATTCTGGGTTGATAAATTCGTACATGACAATTTATACATGTGTTAGTCATCCAATATGGTTTCTTAATGGTTAGTCACGTTGGGGACGCTAGGTAACGTAGACAAAGATAAACTAATTATATAAGATCTGATTGAAACAGAACTAGTTTTGATATATTCGAACTCCCGAACGCTAAAGAAAGAACAAAATATAATTTTCCAAGGTTTGCGGTATAAGGATAGATTATTACAAAAACAGTTTTTTAATACATTTATAATTACCTCGAATAGATTTACAGATTAAAGCTATCATTACACATATATGTCGGTGTCCTGGACTTGAAAAAGCTTTCCTCCATGCCTCGGGTACCTTTTGATATGGTATGTGTAGAAAAGAAAGAATAAATCATCTATATCAATTCTACAAGATTTCATTACATTTTTTCACAACCTGTTCATAAAGCTGAAAATGATAATATGTAGCACATGTGTGTATCCCTATATTATAATTACCCGTCCTATTTAAATGAAAAAAGAGCAGAATTACCGAATTCTTAGCCAAATTTTTCAAACATGAAAATTTACTGTGGCCTTAAAGACTTTTAAATAAGCTCGCATTATCACTTCATTGTATTCATTTCATTGTTAATTCATTTATTATATTTCACAAATCCTTTTTTATGGGATATCTTCCTTAATGCTGGTAGATACTACGCCTATCTTCTTTTCAGTAAAGTTCTTAAATTCTTACTTAACGTGAAGGTAGAATGTATTTTTACGATATTGTGACTTCTTAAAGCAAACTTAGCCATTGACATGTAAAATATAATCAAGAGATACAATTTATTTCCCCAACAGATTCAATCATGAGCGCCAACTAACACAATACTGTTCAGCTTTAGTTCAACTTTGAGTCATTAGGTTAACATATAATGACACTTGCTCGATCATTAAGTGCTCCGCTTTCGAACACACATATCCGTCCTTGCAACGCATCCGCTGTACCGTCGCTATAATAACTCTGGCTTACGTGACCTTCCATTAGATTTTGCTTTCCGTTATTAGGAAATTGTAGGAAACAAGATTGCGCAAAATACATTTAAATTTCTAAGGGACATGTAAAGAGATATGCATGTAAGAAAGATCAAACAATTTGTACAAATTATTGAGTTATTTAATGAAATACTTTTTATCTTGCAGTTAAAATTTTAAACACCGTATCATAATCGGAGTTTAAGAAGTAATATATATTACTTAAAATGCCATTTAGATGAAATTATATATAGCATAATACAGAAAATATTCAAATTTCCGTGAAAGGTATAAATACATATTTATATGAAAAATATATCATATAATATACAAAGTTCAATCGTGTTATTCATTAAAATATATGTTATATTACAGTTTATCTTTAAACATCCTATCACGAGCGAAGTTCAAGATATAATATCTGTTACTTAAATTTCGTTTAGATGAAATTATATATAGTATGATACAGAAAATTTCCGAAGGAAATAAGGATTGAAGGAAAATAGTAATTATTATTCCAAGTAAATCAAGTAACTCAAGTAATCAAGTAGTATTCTAAATGATAATATGGGAGAATTATTTCGGCAACAAATAGAAAAAATATTTCAAGTAATCTTCTATATAGGAGAGCTTTATTAGAATAATTTTAAAATTATATACATTATTTACATTATTAGTAATAAATAGTTTTCCAATTGTAGCTTCCGTGGACCTGTTTCCACGAACAAGAACATTTTTGTAATACAAGACAACCTTTGCATCGCTCACATAGCCAAACTCATCATACAATGAAACCGGAATTACAACAAGCAGAACGTTGGCGCTTCGCGCCGAAAGTTTGCGGTTACAGTGAAAAAAGAGTGGTTGAAAATATTTCCAAGAAGGATATTTGCCATGTTTCTACTCTAGATAAAAAAAGATACCTGTGATTCTGTACAGAGGAAATCGTCAGTATTTTCATTTGGAAATGTGCGTATGTGTTTCCTCTAAAAACATTCTTCTTAAATATTATCATATCTAATATTTTATCTTCAAAGCGTTATCTTACAATTTCTGCATATGATATTCAAATAAATGTGATTTGATTTTTATATTTAGGGTATTCTTTAAGTGCTACAAAAAAGTTCTACAAAAAGCTGTCTTTATGTATTTCTGAATAATAAACACCTCCTTATTTCTTGAACTAGCTATTATACCAAAAAAAACTAGATGATTGGCCGTTTTGATCGAAAAGTAAGGAAAAAATATTTTAAAAATACTTGAGGACAAGACGCTCAAAGTCATCCCAAATGTAATTAGATTAAATTAAAATTCCTACATGACCTAGAGGGTGATCAATCATAGGACTTATCGTACTGAAGCTCTTGCGCTGACCACTGAGCAACACATACTGTGGTAGTGAAGGGTTTCTAGTGGCATTATAATAATCTCTGTAAGCGGTCAATTCTTCAACATTTTATATCGGGTCAAATTGTGATTATAAATCATTCTCGAATCAACTTAATTACATACACAAAATGTCATCAAAATCAGTCCAGCTATTTAGGAAGAGTTCTATTATAAACACACTCACAGAAGTATTTTATATATAAAGATATGTATACTTTTGTCATTAACAAAATTTTTAGAGAAATTTGGTCTGGTATGGTAATTACTGTGGTATTGCGGTTTTCTATGGGGAAATAGAAGTCGAGCAAAACATAAAAAGGTTTGTACCTGAAAAAGAAACCCATAGAAAAGACAATAAAAAAATATTATTTGAGTGGGTGACGTATAGTAGTAATACGCGTTATGTCCTTAACCCAATATTTAATATATAAATTGAATTTGGCTCTTCGCCAACTTAAGTTTAAATCTTAAAGTAAAGAAACACAATAGGTATTAAAAATAAAGGAGAGAAGTTACAGAATTAATGGATTTTATTGATATTAATATAAAATTTAAAAAATCAAAAGAAGACAATTGATTGAATTTTTTTAAAGATAAAAATTAATAAAAAAGGAGAAAACAAAAATGAACTAAAAAGGGTAAGACGATTATGGAGGATGGAACTCTGATATCCTCTTCTCGTTTCGGGATCCAGGTCTCTCTCTCTGCTCCATCCTGTCTGTCCGGATGAGAACCGCCAGTCTGGGAAGCAAGTCAAGTCTAAGTCTAAGATCAAATCTAAGTGAAGAGTATCTCGAGTCTGCAGGACTGAAACGGCTGTCAACCGCTGATGGGTGGAAAACTCATCAACATTCCAATGGCACGGTAGAAAACCGCCAAGCGTAAGACTAAAACATACCAATGTGTGGAGTGGGGATATGTCATATCATGAAAAGGGCGAATTTATAAACTATTGCCTTGCAGTGCTCGCCTAGGAGAACACCAAAGTGACGCTCCTGGTATGTGTGATGTCATCTGATTGAATATCCAGAGCAGCTTCTGCGATAAAAAAATAGGTTTTTCGACTCACCAAGGTGATAATTGGGAGCATGGCAAGAAAGTTACAAACAGGGAATTTTTTAAGAGAAGCTTATAGAATTAATGGAAACTAAATGGAACGGAATTAAAATTAACTAAATGGAACGTTATGACATTTGGATTATATCCTCCCATATGGGTACATCTTGTAATAGGTTAAGGAGATAAAAAGTATAGATTGCTAAAAATGTAACCACTGAATTTGAAAATATAATAAAGAAGGGAAAGCAAAAATAGTTTTTTTTACTTCATCGTGTAACATATGTTATCACCAAAAGAAAACTCACTACAATTACTGCTAATAATAACTTAAAAAGTTCTCCACAAATGAATTTTATTGCTCACTCCTTTCTCAGATATATCGACTATATATTTTGTATATAAATAACAACACAAAAATAATATTTTAATTTGTGAAAACTTTTAGTTTTTTCATAAGATATTCTTATAGACAATTTATACATGAAAAGAAGGGATGTTTTCCTGATTGTTATTCTTACTTTTCTTTGATACTTTTCAATAAATGTTCACGGAAAAAACTAAGAGAAAGTATAGGTTAAAGAGTTCTCTAAAAATAAAAATGGTCATATAACTTGTAAAAGGAATGTACATAAAGCATGTAAAAAAGCCAAATTTTACATAATTGACATAGTTTCTAAAATAATTAACATTTTCCCTTGAAAATTTAACCAAACTTACATAAATATGTAGCTAATAACATGCTTGATATTCAAGAAGATTGATTAAAAATAAATTAATTTTGAAAGCCCATTGTCCAAGTAAAGGAGTGGAGAGATAATGCAAACAGCTTGCACAAATTATTATCTTAGATAAACGAAACAGTATAGATATAGATGTTGAAGTATAAGTAAATTAATCACATTATATCCTCTATATAATAATAGCCTAAGTTATCTGTCCGTCTGTCCGCAAATTTATGAAGCGGTTGTACCTGGAATGGATATAGGTATCCATATTGATTTCTTAATGAGTTAGGGTTAGCAAAATTCAAAGTTTATCTTCTCCTAAACTATCCATTTGATTCTAATATAAATTGGTATAAATATGCTTCACATCACAGCGGAAAATACTGTAGTCTTTAAAACATTCGAAATCCGCCCTTCCCCCCTTTTCGAGAGTTTAATGCCATTATTTTGAGCCCTATTTTACTCGGTTAAGAGCAGGGGATTAAATTATCAATTTATCACATAATAAACAAGTAAAAATAACATTTTTCCAGCATTATGACGTCATTCCTTTAACCATCTCATTTAATGATTTCTTACTTTAAATTATTTAAATATCGTCAGCAGTATTTTCATATTTTTATCACTAAATTTAGATATCACGTAAATAATTTTCCTTTATATTTGTATTAAATAATATATTAGGTACATATGTGTTAATTGTAAATTTAAACATCGGTTATTTTTGCTGAAACGAAAATTTTATCACCGGTATTAATCACAAATTCTTTTCAGAAATGTCTAGGAGTCAATTTCGTGGACTAATAAATATCTAGCGTTTAGGCTATATATCTTTGAAAATTAAGAAAATTGCCCATTTGTGTGTTTGTGTTTCATGCATATCCACACGGTTTGACTAAATGAATTCAACGTGATTCTAAACTACATTCATAGTATCAGGAGACTTTAGAGGAATATGGAGGTAAACAAATTATTGAGTGTGTACCAGATAATGCCCAGCCAAAAATCAAATCATTTTTTTTATCTGCCTCATAGAGTATTTTACAATTCTGGAAAATTAAAAATTTTACTGATCCCGTCATATGACGGGCTATATGCTAGTTTTTATTAAAATGATATAGTATGTTTGAAAAATTTACTGTTTATGAAGGACTTGATATGTTTTACAAACGTTCCTCGAGACCTAATTTAGCATAGAGCTAATTTAGCATAGATAAATGCTAACCAAACATGCCTTACATAAATTAACCCTCTAAGCGGTTCGCACGTACAATTCCGCCAAACCGATGATGTCTTCAAAGCGGTTGTCACGTACAATTTTTGACCTCCAAAAACGTTCCGAAAATGGATGTAATGTACATTTCTGCCAGTGTTTGAGTTAGGAGGGTCAGGTCGAATGTTTAGAAACTGCATCCCTCTTTGACTGACATTTATTGAGGGATGCACCCCTACTCCCTGAGGCACAAAGATGCTGATAGCTTTTCATGGCTTTGTAAATCTCTGTTTCGAAGTATTTCGTTTGCGGTAACAGATGTATCTCTAATTGCACCTCTTAAATATCTTGGATAACTTTCGTAAAAAATATGAATAATTTTCTTAAAGAATATTTTTATTTGTACTTTTAGAATCCATTATTTCTTATGGGCTGATCTTAGAGACTTAACGAGCTTTATGTATATTAAAAATTAACAATCTATAATATCTATTTATATATCTATTTATAACCGGAAGTAAAGGGACAGTAACAAGGGTGGGTTTCCCGTATTCCATTCTAGTTGACAAAGGGTGAAGTTAAAAATCATAGAACGCTTTGCCCATTGACACAATAAACCTTTAACGTATTTTTTGAAGACTTTTTTTAACCGGTGTGTTCCACTCGGAGGGTTAAAATAAATGGAGGTATTTGTTTAAATTTATCCGTTATTTAGATTTTAAAATATAATATAAATTCGAATATAACAAGGCATATGTTTGGAAATTCTACATACAGATGTAGCATATTTTCTCTAAATTGACTTGATTCCATAAAAAAATTATAAGCGCAATGTTCAAAATACTTTTTTTGCATGTTAATAAATTAAATTAAATTTAAAAGAGAAATGAAAGTTAAACTGGAAGAAATAATTGAAAATTTCCCAAAATGCTAAACAAAATTATTGTTTCTAATGTGATTTATTTACGTATCCAACACTATATGTGCATATAGGTACTAGATAATCCGACAGACTTTGTCCTGTTTTAAAGCTGTAAATTCAAAAATTTAAAAATTTCTCAAATAAATTTTAAATTGGACCGTTTTGATAGAGAAGTAAGAAAAAAAATATATTAAAAACACTTGAAACCACTACACGTATGGTCATCACAGACGTAATAAAGTTAAATTAAAATTCCCACATCGCCTATACATGTACAAAAATTCCTCAAAGTTAGTCCAGCCGCTTAGGAAGGAAAAATTATGTATATATATAATATATATATATATATATATATATATATATTTATATATATATATATATATATATATATATATTTATATATATTTATATATGTATATATATGTACATATATTATATATATGTATATATATATATATATATATGTATATATATATATATGTATATATATGTATATATATATATAAATATATATTATATATATATATATATATATATATATATATACATATATATATATATATAAATATATATATATATATATATATATATATATATATATATATATATATATATATATATATATATATATATATATATATATATATATATATATATATATGTATATATATATATATGTATATATATATATATATATATATATATATATATATATATATATATATATATATATATATATATATATATATATATTATATATATATATATATATATATATATATATATATATATATATATATATATATATATATATATATATACATATATATACATTTATATATACATATATATATACATATATATATATATTTATATATATATTTATACATATATATATGTATACATATATATATATATATACATATATATATATATATATATACATATATATATATATACATATATATATATACATATATATATATACATATATATATATATATATATATATATATATATATATATATATATATATATATATATATATATATATATATATATATATATGTATGTGTGTGTGTGTGTATGTATGTATGTACAAAATTCCTCAACCGTAAACTGAATTATTTTGTGTATATACAATTAACTAATTAAAAAGTAGTTGAAAAAGTATAAAAGGTATTATAAGGCATTTAGATATAAGATTTTGGAACAACATTTTATTACATGTTAACACTTATTTATTCGTCTTTCTGGAAATGTATCATTTTATATTAAATTTAATTGTACTTATCTTGTGTATTTACATTTCTATATAAGATTGAAATGCATTTTAAAGCTTGATAGAATGCATTCTTGAAAGCAAAGTATTATTTTCGATTGTGTTTTAATAATCAGTGCAATATGGTACATGCTGGGTAGATTGTTAAATAGTCCACTAAATTTTAGAGGGATATTATTTAATAATACCTTAATACAATAATTAAAGTTTTTTAAAGATACTGTAGCAAATTTGTATGATTGTTTTGAGTAATATTTAAAACATGAAATAGATTTAAACGGGTTATTATATTTTATACTTTTAATTAAAATTTTTTCTTATTAAAAACATTCTTTGTGATCAGTATCTATAGTTAAAATAATAAAGTACTGTGAATTTTTTTCCTGAACTAAACATGTTTTTAATATTTAAACAATTTAATTTTTCTTAATACAACTGTGAGTCACTCTTTAATGTTACATTCATACAAACCACTATAAAAGACCGAAAAGAATAATTTTTTATGCTTCTTTATAGTTTTTAAATTTTTAAAGTTCCTCCTAGCTATTCTTAAAGATGTAGTTTCAGCTTGATACATATATATATCATACATGTCTTATATATACAAAATGTCAAAAATTAATATCAAATGCAACATAATCCATAAAAAATGTTACAATATTCCTTGTTCTTCACAAGTTGTTAGCACAAATGAAACGAAGAAAATGAAAAAATTAAGATGTTTGATTAATGTAAAGCAAAGCCAGATACTTAGCTAAACTGCATATTTAAGACGGAATATTATTAATGACAGCTGCTTAGAAGACTAGAAAAATATCCTAAAAAGCTACTAAGAGAAAGAAATATATGCTAATATCTTATTTTTAGCAGCTATTTCTCTTCTTATAGAGGGAAATTTATTTCTCTTTGGTAAATGGATTTTTTAACCATTCCCGTCAAATTTTTATCTTTGAAACTTATAATAATTTCAGGCATTATATATATATATATATATATATATATATATATATATATATATATATATATTTATATATATATATAAATATATATATATATATATATATATATATATATATATATATATATATATATATATATATATATATATATATAAATCTCAATGTTATTTTGTTTCATTTTTGCAATTTTTTATTATTTTTTACTTATTCTCCACGTCTGTATCATCAAATAGGAAATGTCTCATTATTTATTAATAATTAATAAAGAATAATGTGTATAAATGTATGTCAGGTTTCGGAATTGGAAAATGAAAAATAAGATAATTATTACCAAAAACACATAGAACTAATTAATATTACGCCGAGTGCAAATGGTTGTGCGAGTGTCTGCGGAATGGTACTGAAACAATAATACAAGCCCGAGGTCATGTAGCGTAAAAAAGAGATTACGCAGGCAAGAGTTAGACACTTTGGTTAGTGGATATGGGCTGGATGTACCTCTACGCTGTGGTCTGTTGTAATGCAACAGAGGATATTAAACTGATTGTGTAGCCGTTTCCTTTCTCAGAATACGTCTTAAAATAAAGAAATTGCTAGTATTTTTGAGAGTTGTGATTTCTATGATGAGTCCTCTTTGATGAGTCATGTCATGCATATATATATATATATATATATATATATATATATATATATATATATATATATATATATATATATATATATATATATATATATATATTATATATATATATATATATATATATATATATATATATATATATATATATATATATATATATATATATATATATATATATATATATATATATATATATATATATATATATATATATATATATATATATATATATATATATATATATATATATATTATATATATATATATATATATATATATATATATATATATATATATATATGTGTGTGTGTGTGTGTGTGTGTGTGTGTGTGTGTAAGCCTTCAATACATATTAGAAAACTTAAGGCTGTTCATAAAAATATTTTCTTTGATTTTATAATGATATTTTAACGATGTAATTTAGGCTTAACCAGTGACCACAAAAATATAATTCTAGAATATTATAATTAAAGCGTAGTATTGTAAATTTTCAAATAAGAATTTGCCAAGTATAAAACTATTGTAATATTTTGACAGTTTATTACAGAGCATCGACAATAAACATTCTTGTTTATACCAATATCTGTTTAGCTTGTATTCCATGTAGATTATTTTGTTAATACTTCTACTAAAGTACCTTTTTACGCAAGGATTAATATTAAGTTAGACTGTTTAAACTTTACTTCAGAGTTAAAGCATCGATTAACTTAAAATTGAAGCCTTCCATTAGCGTCTTCTCTTTAATCACATCACTCTGCTGGATTGCTATTGGTAAAAATGAATATTCCAATCTCTTCGACCATGATTAAGAAATGATCACTCATGTAACAAAATAACAAAAAATATCTATGATCAACTAACTCTATCTTAATTTATTTTCAATTTGACTTTTATACAAATTTTACAATCCTATCTCAGATAAGTTTTTGTCTGAAATTCATTGATATGTCATTCGATATTCTACAGTAATAGGTAATAAATTATTTATTGTAACTTTTATTGATAAAACCTTTTTTATATTACATTTTTAAATTGTCGATAAAATATTAAACTGTAAATACCAGTTTTAAGTGTACAAGTACATTTTCTTAAACAACACAAAGTAGATAAATATTTTAAAGTAGCAATAAAAGAGTTTTTGGAATTAAGTATTTCTTTCGGAGAGTTTTGAAGACTCTCCTTATTTGTTTGCATGTAAGACATACTAGAATAGCATTTCTAATTTTATTCTGCTCAGAGGAATATATTTGCTATTTTTTGCATTCTTGTGTATTAATTTTTTTTTATATTTATGAATTTCTACTTTAAAGTTAGATAACAAATATTTAAAAAGTCAGGTGTATTTGCTCACGTTTTAAGTTCTAATAACTGTTTTATTTACATAGAAAATAAAGAGAGAAAGTGCTTATTGAAAAATATACTAGCGATGAATAAGTTTTAAAATATTATAACTAAATTGCATACCAGTTCATGAAAAGAGTTTTTGCTTTTTATTTTTGCTATTTTGTTTTCATATATTTACAGTACTGATTCAATAAATACGCCTTTATTTTCATAACACCTGATGAAGAATTAGAATCGAAATATGTAATTATCTGAAATAAAAATAAGCAAAATATCTACTATATACAAAAGAAAAAAATTACACTTTTTTTTCAATACAGCAGTATGTAAATAGTTCAGTTATTTTAGCATTAAACGACATTTTAATGTTTTAAAAGGTCAGATATGCAATGTTTAATTAAATAAAGAAACATTTTGAGTATTTCTAATGCAAATCCCAGTTTGGTTTTAGTTTCTTTCGTGGCTTGTAATAAATACACATTAGTTATGGTTAGAAAAACACTCAATTTCGTTGCTGTAAACTATAACTCAACTCCAGTATAAAAAAATCTCTGTGTTTCATACAAAGAGTTTTTAATGGTTTCTGACGTCTAGAATCCATCTCAGAGATGACCGATGACATTTTTACGTGCAGTGGTTAGAATGTCACTTAATTATAAGGTTTGTTATATTATTGTGAGGAATTGAATGTTTTTTTATTAAAGTCTGCAGTATCTACACATGATAAAATTGTAAACCTTGCATGCAATCATTGTCCTTCAAACGAAAAGTAATTAAAATAAGAAAATATATTCAAACTGCAAATAATGATATACATAGCTTCATTGTATAAAGATAATATACATAAAGAATTTTTAAAAGCATTAAGTACAGAATTTCACTATTTTTTGCACGCTATATATCCACGCTAATTTGATACAAATTCAGCACTTTGAGAACTTCAATTAAAAAAATGAATTGATAACTGTAGACTCTCACTGAACGATTACAATGAGCAGGTATCTTAGAGATTTCTTTAAAGTTGATTAATTATTTATTAACCCATATTGTACCACACCAACTAAATATTTGTGTAAGTTATTAAAACTTAATCCATATCATTAATATGAGATAACTAAGTATATAAAACCAAAATTTTCAAAATATATTTTTAATTTTTTATGTAATTGGGTGTCTTATAAATAGGACAATGGTCCATTACACTACTAAAACTTAACAAATATCACTTACATTGCATTAGGCTGATTCACAGATGACATTTGGGGAAACAGTCAAAACAAAGTCCAACATTACATTTCAAGCATACTGTTGTAAGTTTTCTCTTGCAGTTATTAAACTGGCAGTAAGAGAGTACGTTTATCTTGCAAAAAATCTCCAGTTTTTAGAATAGAATAGACATCTATTTACCCCTTGTTGTGTCCAGGTGTGTGAACAAGATAAGATTGAAAGATAAGAAAAGAATATGCGCTATCAATGCAATATCGAATTCATAGCAAATTAATCAAAATTGGAACGTCGTCTTAATTTTAGAGCACCTTTTTTATACTTAAAAAATACACATGTAAAATATATTTTTCAACAAAAACTTTCAGCTGCATCATTAGCTCTGTTTTTAAACTAAAAGTAACCTCCACTATGTTTAAAAAATAATAATAATAAATATAAAATTAAAGATTAAAAAATGACAATTTTTAAGAGGTAGCTGAAAATAAATTTTACAATACAATATAATTTGATTTCTCAGGTTTTTTTGTTTCTATGCTAAAGTATGTCTATTTTAAATGTGTTAAAATAAAATCCACTCAGAAAATATTTAGAACTTTATTATTAAATGGAATTTTATTTGCTGTCCTGTTTATAGAACAGAGGTCCAATATGGGTTAATTTTTTAAACATAATTATTGTGATCTTTACAATTACAATAAATTTTGAACTTTCTCAACTAAGACGTTTAACAAACTAAAACATCGTTTAAGTTTAATCACAACTAAAACTTAAACGGAACTGAGAAGTAAA
The DNA here is from genome assembly GCA_032207245.1 of Pardosa pseudoannulata. Taxonomy (NCBI): domain Eukaryota; kingdom Metazoa; phylum Arthropoda; class Arachnida; order Araneae; family Lycosidae; genus Pardosa; species Pardosa pseudoannulata. The sequence goes on from CM063498.1 coordinate 126,401,293, forward strand.
TGGAATTTAATGCTTCTTCAACGATAAAATTGAATTATCTTCTTTGGGTATTTATAAGCTGACTGCCAACTACGAGATAACTCGAAGATTGCGTTCTTTTATAGGACGCTAACTACGAGTTATCTCATACTGTGTTTACTTGCCATTTTTGTGCAGTTACGAATAAACTCGTAGCATATGAATGCTAATATCAACAGATGACTTCTGGGAAAAGAACAAAAAATCAATGCTGGCTTTCATGAACAGAAAATCTTATTAAAAAACGAACAAAATATATAATTATCTCAGAAGGTTCATAATCGCTACTGTCGTTACCATCCTTGTCAAAAATCCCTTCAAATTCTGAATCACTTAGACTTGAGTAGTAATCAATTTCATTTTGAGTCAGTGGTCTTTTCTTATCCATATTCGGTTCTTGATAATTTAATTATAATTTTGTTTCGCTGAACTGTAGATGTGTAACAAAACAAAATAGTGACAGGTGATCTAAAGAATTAATGATGTTTCTATATCCTTCTATAGAATATTACTATGATATTCTTGGTAAAATATTTTAGTGTATTGCAATTTTTTGTATTGTATATTTTTTTTTATTATTTAACTGTATGCTTACGTTTATATAGAAACGTACCTGAGAGTCGAATTCAATAATTTTAAATACATTTTATTAAAAAAAAGCAGTTTACCCTGTGCAACAGTAATTTGATTTGCCGAGCTGTAAAGCATGTAACACAATAAAATAGTGGATGTTTAACCCCTTGCCTGTTTTGCACATACAGTGTACTGGCTCGGTTACCATGCCTTTAAGGATTTGCCCGCACGTTGCAGAGCAATCTGATTCCTTTGTCGTTCTCACTATCTTTTGTATTTTTAATGTCAAATTAGTCGTTTATACGTTCACAAGATGTTAGTTTTCGAAGTAAATTTTCAATATTTTATAGCGAGGTCTTTCTGATTGCTTTTACAAATCCCGCTAGTTTTTATTTTTGAGTTTTTGGCTTAACTTCGATTTGAATTTTTGAGGGGCTTACCGAGAGAGTAATTTTAGAGACAATTCCACCTACATACAAAAAAGGTAGGACCTTCAAACTAGTACTGTGTGTATCCACTGAAGAGAAATGACAGCTGTAAAAGAATTAGAAAAGAGGCTATGTATTTTTGTCCGGACTGTGACCTTGAACTATGCCTCTTGCCCTCAAGATTTATTGTACTAAATTAGATAAAATAAACAGGTTAAGCAAATGTACGTGTATTATTCGCATTCAAAAATGATTGCTTAGTAATTGCAATATAAAATATTTGTATTTTTATATGTATAACTGTAAACGTAACTTCCCTGTTTGAAGTTAGACAGCTTACTTGTCTGAGAAAAGAGAACTTCCAGGGAAAACATTATTTCATGTAAAAAAAAAGGTGTTATGCATGCTTAACCCCTTCCGGTAAAATGACGAGTCTAGCTCGTCATTAGTTTTTCATTCCATACGGCACACTGACGAGCTACACTCGTCATGCGATTAAAGTTACTGTTAAATATGATAATTAATTTAGTTTAAAATTTCTAGTGTACTGAATTTGGCAACACTTTTATCACTTGTGAAAATCACAAGTCACTATTGCATATTGTTTACTTAGAATTTCTTGGTACAAGTCATTGCCAAATTAATGAGTCAGAATAAAAGAAAACCTACTAAGAAATGCCGTGTGTGTTACAAGAATCAAATTAAAAGTGAGACTACTTGGCGGTGTAAACAATTAAGAATTCCTTTGCACTTTGTTTTGAAAAGTACCACTAGCTTGAAGACTATTATCTGTATACCTTATTAATGTTTTGCTTTGATATTTTCTTAATTTTATTGCTTCTGATATTATTTAACACTATGTAAAAAGTGGATTTTAATTAAGAATATGTAAGAATTGTAAAATGAAACAAGTTTTTTAAATAAAAATTAAATGGTTATTTCATGCACAGTTTTTCGTTATTAAATCATACCGGAAGGGGTTAAAATAATTAGAAATATTACTTTTAATAACATTTTCCAGCTCGCAAATGTAAAATGAACAAATATATGAAATATGAAAATCTGACATTTTTTGTATCAAATCGTTTAAAAAATAGAACTGTTAAAGGGTTAAAAATAGCATATACGTTTTTATATCACTACGTTTTTTATATCAATCGCTTTTAATAAGCAGATCTTAAGAGTTCGAAAAAAAAATAGAAATAAAACCCAATTGGAACATTTAAATTTCACCTACAGGTGAGAAAAAAGACTGGATAAAAATGGATTTTAAGTTTGAAAATAAATGTATACGTTAAAAAATAAGGGTTTAAGGAACACGTTCGAATGCATATCTTTATCTTTATTTTGTTGCGTTCAGCTACCTTAATCATTAGAGACAAAAGACAATTTTATTTTCGGCCAAATAAATTTCAAGGTCCCATGTATCTTCAATGAAACATATATGTTTCTTTTAAATTTGAAATTATTCTAAACTAATCCTGAGACACACACGTTTGCACTCACGTATTCGACACGTAAGATTTGAATCTTTGTTTCAACAAGCAATTGTATATTATTTTCATTTCTTTTCGTAAAATTTGACAAAATATGCAAATTTACTTAATTTTGAACATTAGTGCAGTCTTTACGAAGATCCTGGAGAAGAAATGTGATTACTCACATTATTGCAGCTTTGGTTTAGTTTAAAACACTATGGTCTACTATTTTACTAAACGAGGGCTAATGAGATCAAAACTACTGTTTAAAGTCGATTCTGGAAGACTATGAACATCCTTATCAGCCATACGATTAGAACCAATGAACCCTGGCTCAAGAGCAGTGTGCTACCCATTCAGCTATCGTTCGGTATATTCTAATTGAAAGGTAAACAGATTAATACTTTTTTTGAAATATTTATTAGTGGATACTTCTTATTTAAAAACTAATTTCTAAATAATTTTCACATAATAATAACATTTAAAATGTGAAAATAGTAATACAATAAATAAAATCACCATCTATTACAATTACAACAAACTTAGCAAATGAATGTTGCTTATCAGTTTTTACCCTCGAGGTGTTCATGAATTCATATACGTTCTTACACTTAAAAAACCTATGAAACAAGAATATGTAACGCAAACTGGATACAAATTGATAAACAGATTTCGACGGAAAATGCAGAATTTTTAATTTTGGCGGCCAATGAATTAATGTGTGTCACTGCATCGCATCTTATCTGAGTAACTGGCAAGATGCGTAAGAGGAGAAATTTCGATTCCAGATCATGAATTCTCTGGGAATTTCATTCCGTGTACACAGGTAGAGAGTAGACGCAATTGGCAGGAAGGGGTGAACCGTGGTCGAACACAGCGTCAGGAAGAAAGCGGGTGGACTAGAGAAACGACAGAACGTGCGGAGCGAGTAAACGTCAAAGCGGCACTCACAACCCCCAGATGCATTAATATCATCAACTGTACATGCAACTAGTGCTTCATTGACCACAAGGACCATACATAGGCTGCTCGCAGAAAGAAGCGTGAGATCTTGGCACCCTATGCACCGACTGCCACTAATTTCTGTACAACGACAAACCAGAGTTGGAATGCCACTGGAATAGAATAGCTCTCTGTGATTAGTCTCACTTTGAACTTACTCGGATTACCAGCGAAGACGTGTCTGGAGATGCCCCGCACAGCGGTGGGATACAAACCTGACTGTCTTCTGACATGCAGGCTGGATGACCAGGAGTGATGGTCAGGTGTGCCATTTCATTCCATATCAGGACACCTTTAGTTGTCATACTTGGCACCCTTTAAGCACAGCGGTACGACGACGAAGTTCTAAGCCCCACTTTATTGCACTTCATGTCACGCCATTACGAGATTACATTTAAGCAAGATAATGCCCGAACCCACACTGCAGGTGTTTCTACTGCTTGTCTTCGTGCTTGCCAAACATTAATCTGGTCTGAAATGTCGGCGGTTGAACACGATTGGTTCATTATGGGTTGGACCTTCCAACCAGTTCAGGAATTTGACAATGTAACACTCCAGTTTTGCAGAATTTGACACTCTCTCAGGAGTACATCCGCCACCTCTATCAATTAATGCCAAGCCGAATAACTACTTGCATGAAGTGAACAAACGCGTTATTGAATTTTACCGTTTTGAAGCTCTATAACTAATAAATCATCCTATTTTCTCAAATTGTAATCATTTGTTTTTCAGTATAAATACATTCTATGAATTCATTTTCATCCCATTGGTATAACTCTTTCTTGGTGCGTCGGATTTTTCTTTCTATTTTTCTCTAAGAGCCTAAATTAAAATATCAAATATACTAACAAATGTTTGAAATATTTAAACAATTTAATTTACAAAATAAATCACAAAATGTATTTCCATAAATTTTAATAAAAAGTAAGAAATTTCTAATAAAAGGATGTAGAATAAATACTTTGCCAATTATTCATCTTCAATTTTATATATTTTAATTAGCATTCACATATTAATATTGTATATGAAAAATACTTTCGTGTTGTTTATCTAAAATATTTTGCTTGAAAACAATGCTTAAAGTTCAGCATATATATTTGTGTTTTACATATAAAATTAAAAGATTCGAAACTAAAAAAAAAAAAAAAAAAAACACAAACGAAGGTCAAAGGGGTGGTTTTTGAACTGGAATAAAATATTCATAACTAGCACACTGTAATACAAATAATGCCTCTTACTGCATAGTTACGCTCTTTGTTGCTTAACTGTTCAAGAGTGGAACAAGGGGATATATTTGTGTGTATGTGTGCAACTACAACTGAAGGTAAAATACTTGTTTTTCCATTCTGGCATATGCATGTATTGATATTATGATAATATATACAAATTAAAACGTCTATGTTTCTTTATGTACCCGCTATATGATACAAATGATTATATTAATGTTAAAAATGCAAAAGCTCCTGAAAATAGCCAGTTCTACAGTTTTAAAGTAATTCTTCAATTTGTGTTACAAAATAGGGATTAATAAACCTTAAACAGTAAGTTAGATATAAATTTGAATAATAATGATTTTTCTGTCATATTCAAAATTATTGTTATAAAACTCAATTACAAATAACAACAAAATGTATCTAACAAGAAGAGAATTCATTATATTTGCACCTATAGCTAACTGCTATTTAATTTATTATGAAGAGGTAGTTTAGCTTATAAAAAAATCATTATTTTTTGTTTAATTCTGTCTTTTCGAATTTTATTTGTTCCGTTAAAGTGAATTCTTTCTTGTATCTCTCGTTTATATTTAGGTATTAACCTATGATCAAATGTATAGTGGTATTTATTCTGGTTAGTCAAAAAGACTAAGTGTTATTTTGGTTGTGTTGTGTAAAATATTTAAGTACTAAATTCAACCACAGGTTCTGAGAGACTACAGACTTAAAATATGAAAATAAACTAAAAAAACTAAATTAAGAGTAACTGTAATCAGATTAAAATAAAGAAAGTATAAAAAAGCATTTATTAAAATTATATATATATATATATACAAATAATATGATTTAATCTTCATGAAATATACTTTATCATATATATCCACGTGTTGATAAATATATATATATATATATTATATGACATATATAATTATAGGTCTGACAATAATTATATATAATATATATATATATATATAAATATATATATATATATATATATATATATATATATATATATATATATATATATATATATATATATATATATATATATATATATATACATATATATATACATATATATATATATATATATATATATATATATATATATATATATATATAATATATATATATATATATATATATATATATATATATATATATATATATATATATATATATATATATATATATATATATATATATATATATATTTAAGTATCCGTATATATACAGTTTTACTGTCGATCTGGAATATTATATTAATTTAAACACTTTATATTAAAATAAATGAGAAATAGCTGAATTAATTAGAATCAATGAACACTTCTGTTATATTACCAATATCGCATTAAAATATAGAAATCTTGGATCAAATGATTAAAACTTAATTTAACTAACAGTTTATTAACACTGTTTATTAATATTCAATAACAGTCTCTGAAACACCGGTCGGTAGGAATATCTATGTTTATAAACTTACGAAATTTGGAATTGAGCTCCTCATTCCAATATTTGAAATTCTTTGCCACTTAATTTGTATCATCCATATTTGAAATACGCAATTTTGGAAAGAGGAAATTAGCACACAAATTGTATAAACACTTCGAAGTGAAGAGGGCACTTAATACCGTTGTTTGTAATAGCCTTACTCGATTTCGCGACTGTATTTAATAATTTAATCTTTTGATGCAGTCTTTACAGGTGAATAATCGATGGAAATCACTTATTGAAGTCCCTATAATAGGATAAATAAAAGCTAAAATGGCAGAATAAGAAAAAAAAGTTGTTGGAAAGTTATATAACTATACTCTTATAATAAGTCAATTTTTTTCCTATATGTTCAAATATAATGAATATCTACTGGATAAATATTCTTTACAATTTGTATGAGCCTTATAGTAATAATCAACTGAATGTAAAAGAAAATTCGTTACGTTGAAGTTTATATCTTAGTAATTACCAATTTAAACTTTACTGATAACTATATAGTTACAGAAATTAGAGAATTTTTTTTAAATTGTAGAACTAGTTATTTTAGGAATGTTTCGCATTTTTAATACTAATATAATCACTTTTACTATATGACATTAACATTGTATAATATATTGTCATATATTATTAACAAATTTAGTTTAGTTTGGTTTAGTTTGGAGTGCTAAGGTCTACTTTTTGCCACACGAGGGCAAATTGGACCGGGACCTACAGTTTAAATCCCATTCCGAGCGGCTACGAACATCCCTGTCAAAGTGGGATATGAACCCATATTTGATATTTTATATTCACTATGATCTCGAGGGTTAAAATTGATAATCCACATTGAATTGTTAGATATGTCATAATTGCAATAAATGTTGATTTTATTAATTTTATTATTATTTTCATCCTTTTAATGAGGATATAATATACAAATATGTTTAGCAATTAGTTTTCAATTTCAAATATCCAGTGGTAAATATTTTATTAAATTATAAATAAGTTTGTCTTTAATCTATAATATCTCGAACGATGTTCGAAAGATTAGTAGGCTGTTTTTCAATATTATAACTCAAAGGTTCTAATCCTGACGATGGCGTGGATGTACGTAGCCATACGGAATTGTCTAAATGTAGTACGTCTGGTCTCGTTACTCCTTTTGTAGTAAAATAAGATACTATAGCATTTCGAATGTATTTAATAATGCAACTGTATGTATTTAATGTTATCTTTTGACGAAGCCTTTATAGATGAATAACAGAGGGAAATTAATAGCTGAATTTGTGATGAGGTAATTTAGATCAGTAATATAAAGGATTAATTAATACTAGAAGTAAAATGCTTGGGAGCTAATTCTGACCTCATCACATCTTTTGTAAAGGGGAGAGGACAAGAAAAATTATTCCAACTGTTTTCGTCTTGTGCGGTTTTCTCGGGCGGGATTCTGATCCCAGTCCCAGATTAGAATCGCTTCTCCGTACATGACACTAAATAATAATGTACCTTTTTGGAGTTACTTAGGACAGTGCCCAATTTCAAGGTATAAGGTTTATTCACATTGGCGGTTTCAGTGCGGGGTTAAGGAGACCATTTAGATTTTTACAACTCTCCTAATTGGACGAAAAAAAGTAAGAGGAGACAAAGACGAAATTAATATAAAAGAAGAAAAGTCTAGAGACAGGGGGTGATCGAGAGAGGAGTCGAATAGAGGGGAGCAGAGAGGTCAAAAGTCGGAGGATACGATTGTGACAGTGAGACTTCGGGAGTCCAAGGAGAATAGCCTTGATTCGACATAGACTCCGGAAACGTTCGGAACATCTCGCGGCTAACAGTAGAGTTCCTGTGTCAAATATTACTGTCGCACCTCAAATACTCAGATGGAAGCCCCTGACTAGACTGACGGTAGATTGAAATTTGCTACCACATATACCCACTCCTGTTTAGCTGTCAACCAGCAGTGTTCCTGGCACACCAATACTTATCCACAGCGGTACTCATTTTATATATATTTGAATTAGAGATTAGGTCCTTTCTTATATATATATATATATATATATATATATATATATATATATATATATATATATTAATTTAAAATGTTATTTATTGTTTCCTTAGGTTTTTGAATATTCTAGATCTTTCTTTAATATGTAAATTAGTTATTTCTCGAATATTCTGTTTAGGTATAAAAGCTAATACCCACTAGTTGTAATCCACTTCTCGATCTTGTAAAGTTGCGAGTTGCTACTTATCTTCAATAAGTTCTTCTGTTAAGTTAAACGGTGTGTTCATTCGAATCTTCGTGACAATATATATATATATATATATATGTAATATATCAAAATTATTTAACTTTAATATTTCTTCAAAAACATCCTCTCTCCCATTTTAATTCATTTAAATCTCTTTACCAGTCTCTAAATGGTTTAATCAACGGATTATTTTCCACTTAACATTCCTTTCTGTCACAAAACTGTAAACTTTCTGTCTATACAGCAGTTTTCAAGCTGTTGGCGGAACATGGTTTCGCGTTTGGCTAATATTGCATTTAAATTGCTTATTAAGTTGTTTTATTGTTGTGGGAAAATTCTTGTTGTCAACGCTCTTGGATGCACTTGTGTCCGAGCTGAGTGAACTCTGTGGTTTTTGGTTGTCTGTTGTTAAGTAGAAAGGATGTAAGTTGTTATCGCTCTGGAATAAAGTTTAAATCGGACTTTTGCGTTCTCTTCAATATGAGACCCGACTGCATCTTTGCATTTTTATTATTGCTAGCTGTTGAGCTTTCTCCTTGTGAAGGAGTTTTATAAAAAATTGATTACATATATATATATATATATATATATATATATATATATATATATATATATATATATATATATATATATATATATATATATATATATATATATATATATATATATATATATATATATATATATATATATATATATATATATATATATATATATATATATTACAGGTTTATTTTAATTCTATTCAGTAACACTATTCACAGCCACTTCTTACAAATGAAATGGCACTAAACCTTAATGAAGAAAAATGAGGAGAAAGAAATTAGATATAAGATTTCTTAAAAAAAATCTGTGCGAAATCGCTAATACAATTATTTATTGTATTATGGTAGCTTATACGGAATTAGCATAAAAAATGCATATAATAAATGCAAATTTACGCTTTCGTATGTACCTCAGCACCAGTAAAGGAAACTATAAAAGTATTTAGACAGCTCCGAAAAATAACTTTATGTATATAAAACATCAATGCGAGTATTAATAAATGTACGCTATTTTTATAATGTAAATTGCCATTTCCAAAATACAAAAAGACTTTAGAGGAAACACACTAAGAGCCGATCTTATCAAAGTAGTTTAACTGCTAACCACAGGTTAATCTATGTTTAAACAGAGAATTGCGTCCCACTATTCGTTGTCGCAATGGGTTAATCGAGGTTAGCCATTAGACTACTGTGCGAAGACTGGTCTCATTTGCTAGATTTGGGGTAATGCATGGGGTAATGCAACTGCTGAATGTTATAATGAAGACAAGATGTATTTCAGGATAAATAAAAATATGAAGAGTCTTTATTTAAAAAGATAACAGAGATATAGTGTAGACAGAGAAAGGCGAAAACGAGATGTGTAGTTTAGTTATCATATATTGCATTTTTGCTGCAGAAATATAACTAAGTGCCTTAACACATTAAGGTGAAACTTTTAGTGAAGTAGTTAAATACGGGTGGAAAGGAATGATTGTTATAATGATTATGTGGATATATAAACAGTTTGGTGTTCTACGGAATGATATTGGAAATTGCGGAACATTAGAAATGCTGGAAATAGGTCATCGGAGATAATTTAAAATCATGAAAGGTTGGAAAAAAGAGTAAAACATAGAATCATTTCAACTGAGAACTGCACTCAGAAACTTAGCAAAACTGCAATAGTTTATCAAAATAGTAGTCAAAATTGTAATAGTTTAAAGTTTTTTTTAAATTTGTAAGCTTTCATTTAAATTTTACATCCTACGTACTTGTTTCTTCTTATTATGAGATATAATAATAGAGTAACTGAGGATTTTATGAGCCTTTGATGTTTTAATTGTATGAGAAGACAAATGGGAATCATTACATTAGTTTTCTAGTTCTTACACATTAGAATGTTCAATGAGTTAGAATTCCATTAATTTGTTCTATTCCTTCAACATTTAAAAATAATAAGACCAATATTTGAAGTGTTAGAAAAGAAAAGAAACTTTTAAATCATACAGAGCTGAAGTTTTATTCAGCTTCAGAAAGAATAACATGATTTTTTTAAACTTTAAACTTACTTTTAAAAAGTTCAAATAGACTTTTAATAACTAACTGAACTTAGAAATAGAAAAAGAAGTTTTAAAATTATAAGGTTAGAATGGTTGTTTTTATGTGTTTAGTGCAATAGAAACTTTTCTACTCGAGAGATATTGATTTACAACAACAAAAAAACAGTTCTTTAAAATATAATATTCTTAATTTTGCGGCTGTAAGTATAGAGTAAGGCTCATTATTCTGAAATGTGGTACGTTTAATCAATATTTTAGTTTGTAGATTTATTCCCGCTGTGATATGCAACTTTATTCTAAAGCATGCAATACACTCATCAGTTATTTGAAATGATAGACAGCGTGTGGGTTAATATATCATTTATGATTTCCTAATGATATGTTACTTCCAATACCTGCATTATATTGATGAAAACTCCATTTTGAAAAACAAATCATGAATGTAGAGCATTAACCAGAAAGAGGTAATTTTTTTTCAGTCAACTTAATGTATTTAGAAAATGCATTACATTACAATGCAATAAAACAAATTTACTTTTTACAAATTAAATCTAGAGGAAATTTTTCAATAAAGTATGAGAAAAATGTTGCTAAAAAAGGCGTTTGACATCAAATAAGTTAAAGAATGCGAAATACAAAAACCATTAAAAGGCGTTATGCTAATGGGATTTTAATGCTATAATGAATTTAAATGTATTAGTCCTTTTCAAGCATGGTGCTTGGAAATCAAATTTTACTTTGATTACTTGATTTTTTTCCCTTTTTTTCTATCCAATAATTCTTTTGAAGTTTCCTGAGAGAATGTGAAAAAAATATTATTTTATTGGATGTTGTTTTAATTACTGAAAGTCACTAATTTAAACTGATTGAAGATTTAATGTGAATTTTGTTTTAACTTATCAAAGAAATTTTAACTATCTTTTCTTGTAGCTGAAGAAAAAAACGTCAAACCTCGATGTTTTTCAAGTAGAAATTACGTTTATAAAATTTGAGTAAAGATAATGTGTTTTATTGTGTAAAATTCAATTAAAACTTATAAATGAATTAAAGCAAATTAAATATATTTTAATGAAAGTAATGTATAATTGAAGACTTTTTAGTGTTGATAAGACCTCTTTTGTTTATTTTATGCTTCCTAAAAGCTATTCAAACAGGTATTTGCTGCCTAAATTAATTAACCACATTCTGAACGAAAACAGCTAACATTATGTTAGAGAAAATAGTTTAGAAAGTATTGTACATTTAATTAAAACACATAGAAATTTATAAAATACCTGCATTCGTTTCTATTTAAACTTACTATATCCTGAGAGAAAACACTTAACAACATATTATAGAAAGTTGTTTTGAAGTTATTTAAAATTTAACTCCTAATGCATTGAAAAGTACTAAATTTAAATTATTACATGTAAACTTTGTTAAAATATGGCAAATATTAGGGATAATGATATTTTTTAAAATTTTTTGGAAGTCCTCTTAAGAACATATGTTAAAAGATCCCAGATACTCAAACAATTTTAGATGTATACTACGTAAGTTCTTACTAATATGTGAATGAATTACAAATAATAAGTTAGTAGATAAAAAAAAAGAATTATATAACGTTCCTAAAAAATGTCAGTAACAGGTCTGTAAATTATTATTTTTAAATTTCGAATATGCAGGCCATAGTTGAAATACATGATTAAAATTTCATTAAATGCTTAACATATATATATATATATATATATATATATATATATATATATATATATATATATATATATATATTATATACATATATACATATATACATATATACATATATATATACATATATACATATATATACATATATACATATATATATACATATATACATATATATATATATATATATATATATATATATATATATATATATATATATATATATATATATATATATGTCGATAGATATATAGATAGATTTCTGTGTGTGTGTGTTTCTATGAATTTAATGTGTGCTTCAGAGCTATCATAAATGGCAAATATATCTTGTATGGATAGTCCTGAGGCCATAAAAGAAAGAAAAATATTTGAAATTAAAAATAAATAAGTTTATTGAGACATCTCATCTGGAGCACTTCTGTCGCTAGAACGTGAGACATGGGGTTTTAAAGAAAAGCGGGATAATAGTAAACCGGTCAATGAGAGTTATGCAAGGGACATATATAAAAACAATTAAATTCAGCAGGATTTAATTTTGGGGTATGCGAAGTCGCCTAGTTTATTACAATCAGTAAGTAATCAAATATATCTCGAGAATTTTGTAATTTTGGAGATAGAATAGCCAGACAATTATTTTAGATTACAATTATAATTAAATTAGTTTGGTGTTCATATATTACACACACACATACATATATATATATATATATATATATATTATATATATAATATATATATATATATATATATATATATATATATATATATATATATATTATATATATATATATATATATATATATATATATATATATACTTAAAAATGCACAACTGGCAACATGCAAGAATACAATCCATATTGTAGAAAACTGAGAAAAAGCTGAACGATGAGTTTAGGTTTAGATTTAGACTAATTTATCCATTTTGTAGACATATATAAGTTTGAAGACACACAATATTGAATAAATCAACAATCGAGTATCACGAAAAGAATTTTATTCTCTGCATATAAAAGGTATTTTTAATTTATAACAGAAGCAGTGTCATTAGCACGCCATTATAGTCGCGGGACAAATAAAGAGAGAGGTGTAAAAACTCAAAACTTCCGGAATTAAAATGTTAATTCAAATAAAACAAAATTGCTGACCACACAGTAGAGCCTGTACGATTACATCTGGTGTGATCTCCCAGTCAAAGCTAGTCTCAGGCTTTCTGTTCTTGATTCAAATACATTTGCTGAATTATTTATTTCTAGCTTTTTTATTATTATTTGCATGTAATAAATCATAAATGCAAAAACTAAAGATATTAATTTTATAACATTTGCAATAACATAATTGTATTTTGCTTACTCGTACATTCATTCACAGGAAATAATGCATACAATCGTAAAACTTCGTCATTTCAGTAGAGAATGTAGGGGAATAATAGAAAATAAGAGAACTTATAGAAAAACACAATGTAACTTTTTTATTCTTTCAGTTTTTTAATTAAAAACATTTTTAACATGTTATCAACAACTGCAGTTTAAAATATCCGCAACTATTCAGAGATGATAAATGACTTATTTGACGCTCTGATTATTTTTTCTTGTAAATAACATTCATTTTCAAAGAAAATATTTGTAAGAACTTCGAAAAATAGCTCGGTGTTATTTCCTGTTAGATGTATGTTATCATACACAGCGTTTATTTTTATTTATTTATTTTTTTGTGTGTGTGTTTGTGTCCAACAAACATCGAAACAATTTTGTGAATGAAACTCGATCTATTTAAACGAATGATAAATATTTTTTCTGAAAAATCGATATTAATCTTATAAATATCACAGGCTGTATATTTGAGTATGTGTGTAAGCATTTATACACACATTCACTTTCCCTAAAATACTGATCCGATTGCTAAGAAAGCTTGCATATTTATGTTATGAAATAGAGTGAAAAAATAATGCTCATTTTAACGTTCGAAAGAAATTTTTTCAATGTTTTTGGATTTTTTTATGCTTTTATTTCAAACATTATTTTCACATTTAATAGCAAAAGTTAAAAGCTCAATTTATGACGTCAAAATTTAGCTAGAAAATGATATTTTTCTAATTCTTTGGTATTATTTTCTTAAATATCTTATTTACTAATTCATCATTTTTATGATTTTTAGCATGATTTCCATCATTTTCAAACTTTTTACACGAAATTAAAGTATTCCTGTCTTAAATATCTTAGGATAATTTCTCAATCTAAATTATTTTTATTTCAATTTTAATTCTGATTAGACATTAATCAATGCAACAACTGGTATACCCTATATAATTTATGTTTTTCCAGAACTATCTCAAATGATTAAACAAAATTATTTATTTAATAAATGATAAAGTATTTTAGTTTCTTATTAATTATTTATGCTACGAATCATAGCTAAACTTTATAATATGTAATAATTTAAAATAAAATACCCCATTAAAATTTATCATATAACTGTTCTAAAATCTTGTCTAATTTTCTAAATATTCTATAATTAAATATTCTATTAACAAAATATTTCATTGAGGTACGAATTCGTTGCGTACTATATCCTTCAAATAAAAATCTATCTTTATTTTTTTTATATATGTTTAGATGCGTGGATTATATACAAATCCACACTGTTCATCGTAGTTACACCAAATATAAATAGCTTATTTAGACTTTAAATGTAGACTGTTGATTTTGAAATATTTAAGGTCCATCCTATAATGTGTTATAGCAATATCAGACGTATCAACATTACCATTTAATATCTATTATCAATGCATCAGTTTTTTTATAATTTAATGAATATATGCTAGGTAATTTCATAGTTTAACAAAGAGTAATATTTAGATAAAGTTCATCACAAAGGTTTTTAAATATTTTTGTACAAATATTTTAAATTAAATGAGAAAAAAACACTCTTATTTTAAAATTTATAAGTAAATATAACAAAAATTACATCTTTTGAACTGCTTAGATATAAAATTACAATTCATATATAGTTTTTCAACATTGTTACCAAATGTTGGTGTTCTACAAGCCATCTTATTTAAGCTTAGATTGGATTTCTGAGATTTTAAGTATCACAAGTATAGAATTCAAATGTAATATAAATTATAACATAAAAATAGGTAAATCTTTATTAATTGAAGACTATTAATCATTGTGGACAATTTCTACATAATAAAATAAAAAAAACAGTAATAAATCGACTAATTATAGATTAATGAAATCGACTACTATCAATATGCAGAAACTCACCTTAGAAATATCTTATAAAGGCTAATACTTTTTTTTCTGTATTTTAAATTTTATAATGTTACTTATCTTTAAATTTTAAATTTTATAGGATAAAATATGTATTTTACTTCCTTCATTTTGATGTTCAAATGTAGTGTTCAATACACATATTTCAAAACATATCCCAATTTAAATTTTGACTTATTTGTGTTCTACAAGTCACCTTCTTTAAGATTATGTTAGACTTGAGCGACTTTAAGTATCACGAGTATAGAATGCATATATAATATAAATTAAAACATAAAAATAGGAAAATCTTTATTAATCCAAGACTATTAATGCATTGTGGAAAATTACCACATGACAAAATAGGAAAGGGCGATAATAAATAGAATAATTATAGATTAATAAAACTGACTACTATCAATATGCAGAAAACCACTTTAATAATATCTTATAAAGGATAATATTTTTTTATAATTTTCAATTTTTTTACAAAATTCAAACTGTTAAATTTTATAATGTTAGATACTTTTAATTTTTTATGTTAATAGAATAAAATATGTATTTTACTTCATTTTGATTTTAAAATTTAGTGATGAATACACATATTTCAAAACATGTCCCAATTTAATTTTTTTCATATGGTTTATACTTTTAAATGTTGTTTTAAAAATATTCTTCTTGAAACGACTAAATGAGACCTTCTATTCAAAGATATTCTATCCTTCTATTCCTTTATAAATCATATAAAAATTTCTTTCTAACAGAATTATAACTATTTGTTTTATGATAAATAATGAAGAATAATGAAGATATTGTCTCAAACTGAACGTATGAACACATTTTACCTTTTATAAAATGTGCTTCATTGAGAGCAATTTTACAGCCCCGCCCTCTCATAAAACAGATTAAGAGAACATTATAATACAGGCTTTTTTAACCCTCTCGTCATTTGTAGCAAATTCCGCAACATCAATGAATTGATTTCAGATTCACGAAAGTCTCCTAATCTCGTGTTTTACATTCTTATTAATCATTTGACACCGAAGAAATATTTCTCGAGATTTTTCTCCCCTTGTAAACGGCAGTAATAAAAATGTCTCACTAGGGGAGAAAATTTCAGTTAATTACATAATTTGATGGGAGCAGTATTTTGTTCAATCGGTTTTTTTCTCTCTCTCTCCATTTTCGTGTCTTTTTGCGTAATTAATTTTTCTCTTTCACTTTCAGAACTTTTATGAAGTGAAATGAGTGATGTTTATATTTAGATTCCTTTGCTGATA
>CM063498.1:126430541-126443041 GCA_032207245.1 Pardosa pseudoannulata
AAACAAATATCTAACAGTAGAATTGTATATATTAATTAAACTATCCATTTGCATTCAGAAAATTAGAGGAAATCAAAATTAGAAACACTCCTGTCTACTCAAAATTACTGAAAATATTTGTAATTAATTAAATTAATTACAAGTCACAATATAATGAAGAATATTTTAAGAATTTTTATGACTTGTATTTTAAGGTTAGGATTTGAAATAAAGTCAAGTAGAATTCAATTAATATTGCAAGATTTATAGCTCGCATATTTTGTGCAAAATAAAATTATTTCAATCTATTTTGGATATAAATCTAATGAATATTTATATGATTAAGAATCCAGTTTAAATAGTACTGCAATGCGCGAACATTGTAAGATGGTAGAGTAGCAGCAGGAATTAATTTTCCAGGTGGGGCTATAAATGCTCTATTTGATTAAAGTCAGTAGAGTTTCGAAGCGAAGACAGGACTTCAAAGTCACTGAAATGTTCCTCAAAACACTTCCTCACGATTTGATTCTTATGACATGGTGCATTATTCTGTTGGTAAACACCATACCCCCCCCCGAGGAATTTCTGGTATAATGGTACATAAATAAAAGTGATGTAAAATTTTGCATTTAACGAATCCACATTATTTATATATTATGTAGAAAATATATATATCATTCAAACTTTACACACAGATTATGAATATTTGCAAAAGTCTACTATTTCAAAAGTACGAGTAAAATATAAATATGCTTAAAGACGCATTTTTAAAAATTCAATTTGGAAAGTTTCAAGAATTATACCTAGGTAAAATAAATTGAAGATAAGCATATTATAAATTCATAATTGTGAAAATGTGATTTTTTATATTACTCTATTGTAATTTGCTTTTAATTTTGTTATTTGTGATGCATGTTTCACATATATATTTTTTGCAAACATATCCTTTTGAAATTAGTTTGAAAATAATCTAATTCTCCTTAGGCAGTAGATTGAAATGATTCCAGATAGTTATTTAGAATGTATATCTACACAGTAAATTACATTTGTACAATATTTCAGATAATATGTTTATTGTATAGATAATTTGGTATTTCATTTATAAAAATATGATTAAATGAACAAACACTGGGGTTCTAACTTTTTTCTCCTTTCTTTGAGACCCAAGCTTAATCTTTGTAAATGATGTTCTCTTTCATAAAGAGAGAAAATGAATAGATCTTTCTTTTTCTGTTCTTTCTTTCGAATGAGATACTATTTATAAATGGATATACTAACACTTACCATTATCAAATTTCAATTGTCTGAACAATTATTTTATTAATGGTTTCTGTTGGAAAAAGTGTGTGAATGCAATCAAATAGAGGTTTACTTAATATAAAACTAACTAAAATAGACAACTAAATATAAAAAAAACTAGAAATTAAACTCCAATCATCAATTCCAAAAATCAAGGGAAAGTATTCGGTTTTGTTCGGTATTGGTCTCACTTTAGCCGAGATTGGATAATTCCACAATTCGGGCTTAAAATGTTTTCGTCTTTCTATGTCATCCGAGCTTAATCCATGTAAATGGCATTTTGTTTCAAAGAGTACAAAAATTATTATATTTTATCTTTCTTTAAAAGAAGATTGTCTAAACACATGCTTTATATTTGGATATATTAAATGAGTACTTCAATAATAATTTGAAAGTATGAGTATTAATTATAATCAGTTTTTATTTTTAAAATAAAATGTGTTAATTAAGGAATGATAGTTAAGGATGGTCTCAACAAAGTCGGGGAAAGGCTAACAGCGATTAACCCATGGCGCCAATCAATGGTGGGACTCAATTCTCTTTTTAAACTGAGGTTATTCGTGTTTAGCCGTTAAACGACATTAGTGAGACATCCCTTAGAAATGAGTTAGAGATTTATAAGTCATAGAGATAGAAATATGGTAGAAAATGTATTTTTCTAGCACACATTTACACTATTTGTTCACTGCTAAAAATATGAAATGTATTTTATACATGCACTCTGCATTATGGGTGTTCATTCACTCATCATTATATATTTTTCTAAATCAGGGGTGTGTGAGCTTCCGACATACTTCCGACAAAACAGGAATACTTTACCATTTATTAAAAATTTACGTGTTCGAAAGTTTTAATATATTTTAACTAAGTTTCAATTTTTAGATTTTTAATTTTTAAAAATAGAATTTTAAAATTTTCAAAATTTAATCCTGTGTAAAATAAACTCTGCAAGTATTCATATTTAAATTTACCATTTGAAGGTTACAGGACAGCAGATAACAGAAATACATATTTCAAATAAAGAGCATAGGTTGTTCCATTAACCTTTATCTGGCTATAGAATATCGGCTTTACATAGAAACAAATAATATAGCAGGACTGGTTGCAATGTAAGGTATGTCTATAACTTCCTAGTGCACATCTTCCTCGTTATCACAAAGGGGAGAAAATGAGTGAATAGAATTTAATTCTGTAGACATTCTTGCAAAGACAATCATGTCCGGATAAGTTCCGTAACATTGTAAGTATTTGATCTGTATAACACTCAAAAGAAGTATATTTTCGAACCAGTGTTTATGACCAATTCTAACTGCATCCTCCTGAGAGCTATTGAAGGTCATTTTGACTTTCATCTTAACAGAAGGGTAGGACTAATCCTGATTATTAATCTAGAAAATAAGTCTTTTTTTATGCCAGAATAGCAGTTATATCTTTCTCCATAATTACGGAGTAGGAAGGGATCCATTGGAAGGCAACTTTTATATCATCATACCAAACCATGCCGTACTGTACATATACATAAGAGGAAAAATCATGTCTAAATAAACTAAAAGTGCATATAATTTGATTTTCATGCAACTTAAGTGAGTTTATAAGATTATAGTATGGATGTCAGAATATCAGCTACGTCATTTCCTACAATAACGGCGTGGGCAGGGATCCATTGCAAGACAATTCTTATACCATGATACGACTGTTATGATATACTGTAGATATTCGTAAGAGGAAAATATCTAAATAAACTAAAATTGTACATAAATTGCTTTTAAACCAACTTAAATGAGTTATTAAGGATATGGTAAGGGTGATAGCATATCAGCTATTTCATTTTCTGCAATAACGGTGTGGACAGGGTTCTGTTGCAAGACTACTCTTATACCCTTATACGACTGTCATGATATGCTGTACGTATTCACAAGAGGAATATATATAAATAAATTAAAATTGTATATAATTTGCTTTTAAACCAACTTAAATGAGTTATTAAGAATATGGTAAGGGTGATAGCATATCAGCTATTTCATTTTCTGCAATAACGGTGTGGACAGGGTTCTGTTGCAAGACAACTCTTATACCCTGATACGACTGTCATGATATGCTGTACATATTCACAAGAGGAATATATATAAATAAATTAAAATTGTATAAAATTTGCTTTTAAAACAACTTAAAATAGTGAATAAGAATATGGTAAGGATAACAGAATATCAGCTACGTCATTTTCTACAATAACGGTGTGGGCAGGGATCTGTTGCAAGACAACTCTTATACCCTGATACGACTGTCATGATATGCTGTACATATGCACAAGAGAAATATATATATAAATAAACTAAAATTGTGTATAATTTGTTTTTAAAACAACTTAAATGGGTGAATAAGAATATGGTAAAGATGACAGAATATCAGCTACGTCAATTTCTACAATAACGGTGTGGGCAGGGATCCATTGTAAAACAACTTTTATACCCTGATAAGACTGTCATAATATACTGTACATATTCATAAGAATAAAATATCTAAATAAACTAATATTTTACATGATTTTCTTTTGAAATAACTTAAATGAGTTAATAAAAATATGGTAAGGATGATAGAGTATCAGCTAGGTCATTTTCTACAATAACGGTGTGGGCAGGGATCTATTGCAAGACAACTCTTATACCCTGATACGACTGTCATGACATGCTCAACATATTCACAAGAGGACAATATCTAACTATATCATCTACCCCATTTCTTACAATTACGGAATGGGCAGGGATCAACTTTAAGACAACACTTCTATCATTATACGAAGACCATGCTTGACTGTAAATATACATTAGAAGAGAAAAACATGTCTAAATATACTAAAAGTGTATATAATTTGCTTTACAAGCAAGTTGAGTGAGATTTGAAAAATAATCAGAAATATTTTATTCCTTAAATTTTACACACACACACACACACACATATATATATATATATATATATATATATATATATATATATTATATATATATATTATATATATATATATATATATATATATATATATATATATATATATATATATATATATATATATATATATATATATATATATATATATATATATATATATATATATATATACATATATATATACATATATATATATATATATATATATATATATATATATATATATATATATATATATATATATATATATATATATATATATATATATATATATATAGGAACTTCTCTTTTAAAACTAAATTTTAAAAAAAATCCAGAATTTTAACGAAAGATAGTTGGAAATTATTTCATACAGTTGAGAAATATGTGTTCATTGGAAACAAAATATATATACTCTCTTTTGTCAAGATGAGATAAATCGAAAACTTTTGATCAAACATTTTTCTTCTTTCTATCTAACACGGGAGTAATCCAAATAAATGACGCTCTCTCTCAAAGAGCGCGAAAATTAATAGATGTGGTCCTTATTTCGATTAATATTTTCTATACACAAGGTTTATAAATTAATATATTAAACAACTGCTATTATCAGAATAGCAAAATCCCCGGAATTAATTATTATGATAGGTTTCTTTGGGAAGGAAATGTGAATGCGGTCTGTTGTAGTTTGACGAATCCCACTGATGGGAGAGTGATGTAACAGTAAGAAAAAATACACTCGGAATTCAATTTTAATAATTTGGCAAATGACATAATGCTTCATACTGATTACATCAAACAACATTGATTTTTTATATATATATATATATATATATATATATATATATATATATATATATTATTTTAGATTTAAAACCAATATTAAACCAAAATCATTTTTGTTCTGTGATAACCATGTTTCTTCTTCACTGAATTTAGTTACATAATTCAATTTTGTGTTATTGCAGTAAATTAATTATGAGAAATAACTTGGTTGTTTTTTTGACAAATAAAGCTAACATTTTGAACCATCCATCTCAAAACTTGTAAGTTCTGACTACCTTATCTTTATTTACACATATAAAATGTAATGTGCATTTTAAGTAGAGAAATTTAGAATTATAATTATGAGTGAAGTAATCTGAAACTTCATCATTTTTATTTGTACTTATAACATGTAATGTTCATTTTAAGTAGAGACGTTTAGAAAAATAATTTTGAGTAAAGTAGTCTCAAACTTCATATATTTATTTGTACATATAACATGGAATGTGAATTTTAAATAGAGAAGATTATAAAAATAATTTTGAGTAAAGTAATCTGAAAATTCTTCATTTTTATTTGTATATATAGCATGTAATGTGCATTTTAAGCAAAGAAGTCAAGAAAAATAATTTTTGAGT
The DNA here is from genome assembly GCA_032207245.1 of Pardosa pseudoannulata. Lineage (NCBI taxonomy): Eukaryota > Metazoa > Arthropoda > Arachnida > Araneae > Lycosidae > Pardosa > Pardosa pseudoannulata. The sequence continues at coordinate 126,436,148 of CM063498.1, forward strand.
AAAGTAATATGAAACTTCATCATTTTTTTGTACTTATAACATGTAATGTGCATTTTAACTAGAGAAATTTAGAAAAATAATTTTGAGTAATATAATCTGAAAATTCATCATTGTTATTTGTACTTTCAACATGTAACGTGCATTTTAAGTAGAGAAATTTAAAAAAATAATTTTAAGTAACATAATCTGAAAATTCATCATTGTTATTTGTACATATAACATGTATTGTGTATTTTAAGTAGAGAAGATCGTAAGAATAATTTTGAGTAAAGTATTCTGAAAATTCATCATTTTTATTTGTACTTATAACATGTAATGTGCATTTTAAGTAGAAAAGATTGTAAAAATAATTTTGAGTAAAGTAATCTGAAAATTCATTATTTTTATTTGTGCTTATAACATGTAATGTGCATTTTAAGTAGAGAAGATTAGAAAAATAATTTTGAGTAAAGTAATTTAAAATGTGCAGCTCTATGCAGTTATGTAGCTTGCCTTACAAAGATAACAGCCACAAGAAAAGAATAATAGCGATATCATGATTAGATTTAAAGAAAAGAAAATAGAATAAAATAATTAAATATTGAAAAAAGGAACCAAGACGATGAAAGCAGAAAAGCTTGTTTCGTAAAACTATCAAATTCATTTCCCAATCCATTTTATTTTGAAAACTTCAACTTTCTCAAACACTTATCTTGCGCTCTTATTACATATTTTGAAATGAAACGTAATCCATATTTCTCTTAACAAGAAAATAATCTAAAAATACGCTGAACTTTAAAAAGAACCAAATGCAATATTACTAGGAAGAAAATAAGGAAACAATTCCTAAAGATAAAACTCATTAGAAACAAAGTTTAACAAAAGGCAATTTACTTCACGCATTCTCGCAAGAGAATCAGCTTTTAGCAAAGTAGGAAATGCAATTTAGATTAATCCTTATCTTGAAAAACGAAAGAAAAGATAAAAACAAAAACACTCATCAACTCTATTCACACGTTTTCTGCTAACCTTGTGGGAATATTCTCATTAAGGCTACAGAAACAGAGACTGAAGTTGAGTTGTTGGAATACATAACGAACATCATTAATTTTTGAAGCAGAAAGTGTTTTCATTTTTTTTTTCGAAAATTACAAAGATAAAGCAGAAAATGTTTTTTAATGTATAAACCAAAATTTTTAAGTGCTGCCAGAAACCGTTATTCCAAATAATTTGCAGTTAAGTTTTTTTTTACGTAACTAATCAATAAATCTCCCCATTTTTTTACTTTTAAACAGCAGCTTTCACAAAATGGTGCAATGGAACACTTCTACCCAGAAAAAAAATGAATTAAATTCTCATTGACATTAAATATATGGTTTTAGCTTTGCGGACAAAATTATGTTGGGAAGTAATTTTAAAATGATATACAGGTGAATAAAATGTATGCATATTTTAGGCAAAATTCAATATCTAACAAGCGCTATAATACACATTTGAAATGTTTTAGACAACATTCTAATCAAGATATTAAAAACACATGTAAATTCCTGATTTGTAGAAGCATTGTTCATTGCTCAATATTCAAAATATTTTACTTTAAATAATTGTGATCTTTTCCTGGGAATTAGACGCATAATCTTTCACCGAAGTGAAACTACCGGTTGGGAACTAGTTTGCTGGCTTGTCATTGCTCTGAATGCACTAAGAGGTTGGATTATTAAGGAGGAAAAATTTTGTCTACTTGGGAATTTTTCATAGCTAATGAATAACATAGCTACCTCATATTCGTGTTACATGTGAGGTACTAACTTAAGAAAATCATGCACTGATTACAAAATTGAATCCAACGAGAATCGAGCCTAGCGTTTAACAAAACGAGCACCCACATTCTAAAAATCCTATCCTTCGCACAATCATATTACTGGGCTACTCTCAACTTATAATTTTTACTATATACATTTAGCTGTTTTCTCTAAGTTTTCTTACAATCAATCTTCTTTATTTAATATGCATAATTTTATCAATAACAGAGCACAGAATTCTAAGAAAAATGACCTTTTCCTCCATATCCATTAGTGGAATGCTGAATTGTCAGTCTGTCCAATATTTTTCATTAAATGATTGCGAATATCTTTCCAGTGTCTGAGAAATGCATAATCATACACCCAGGTGAATTAAAGGCTGAAGACTAGTTCCCTTTTATACCAATGCCAGTTTGCACTGTGAGATTGTATAAACAATGTTTATACGTGTGTGCATTATGGATTTACTCACACACACACACACACACACACACACACATATATATATATATATATATATATATATATATATATATATATATATATATATATATATATATATATCTGTAATAAATGCCTAAGAGTAAATGATGAATAAAAATTTACCAATGTACTTCCAGTGCAATAAACAATTCATTAAATTAAGATTAAAGGATTTAACAAAAACTATAAACATTATTTTTAAAGAATGTTTTAGAGTAGTAAATAGAACTTAAATAGCAAAATAAAAGTAATTTAGACTCATTATTAGTAAATTAGCTACTCCTATATTACAAATATAAAGCAACATATGTGAAATTCATGCTTAAAAGAAAAAAAAAATTCTAAAAATTTTGAATATTTAATTTGAAAAAATTTTTATAAAAAAAAATCTTTTCTGAAAAAACATTATTGAAGTGTTTAGTCAAATTAAAATCAAATTACACATAAATAATTGAGTTTTTGCAAGACTAGTGTAAATGTAACCATACAAACTTAAAATTTAAAACATTTAAACATACCCAAGTATCCCGGCAACTTTAAGTGGATTCAAAATTTAAAGGGAAGTAAAATAACTCAATAAAATAACTTTTGAAAGTGGTATTTTGCTTTTTCTTTAAAAATTTAGAATCGTTTAAGTATTCGGAATATGTAAAAATTAAAAATCGATTTCCTGAAAGTTCAAAAGTTTTGTCGCATCTTCACGATCTTGGATTTTTAGTTCTCTTTTTGTGCATATCAAATTTAAATTATGCAGATTTATTTTATTTCTGAAGATTTTTTAGAAATATCCTTCGATTTTCTTTACAGAGTCATAATAAGTGTTAATCAACGTGTAGATTTGTTTTCTAAACGTTATTTCTATTTACATTAAAAACATTAATACGTAAGTCGTTTGTGTCAACTTTGAAACGGGTGGATTATTCAATTCTTAGAAATATGAGCACAGCAATTTTCAATGAATTATTCAATTATTAATTCGGCGACAATGTTTTTCGGATCTTCTTTCTTTATGTTACAGAATATTTTTTCCTGTGGGAGCAACAGATGGTGGAAATTCTTCTGAGTAGTTAGTTCTCCGCAGTTGTTAGTTCTAGTGATTACTAATGACCTCCCGCATTTGCAAGAGTGTAAATAGATGTTTTCTTTCACAGTTCTTATTTAATGTTAGATCATTTCTGTATTCGTTCATTTATTTGAATGTCCAAAGTTATATTATTAGATGAGAAGCAAATATTTCATATAATACATTCAATGAGCAATTTTACTAATATTTACATTAAAATATGTAATACACATGTCATTCGAGTCAATTTTAACGCACGTGGAATATTTATTTTTAAACGTTATTTCTATTTATTTTAAATACATTAATATGTAAGTCATTTGTGTCAGCTTTGAAACGGGTTGAATATTCAATGCTTAGAAATATGAACAGAGCAATTTTTAATGAATTATTCAATTATTAATTCTTCGACAGTGTTTTTCTGCCATTCTTTTGTTTTGTTGACTAATATTTTTTCCTGTGGGGGCAACAGAGGGAGGAAATTCTTCTGAGTAGCTCTCAGCAGTTGCTTGTTCTAGTGATTACTAATGACCTCCAGCATTCGCAAGAGTATAAATAGATGTTTCCTTTCACAGTTCTTATTTTATATTGGATCATTTCTCTACTCCTTCATTTATTTAGATGTCTAGAATTATATCATTAGATGAGAAGCAAATATTTCATATAATACATTCGATGAGCAATTTTACTAGGATATTTACATTACAATATGTAATACACAAGTCATTGGAGTCAATTTTAACTCATGTGGAATATTTATTTTTAAACGTTATTTCTCTTTATTTTAAAAACACTAATACGTAAGTCCTTTGTGTCAACTTTGAAAGGGGTTGAATATTCAATGCATAGAAATATGAGCAGAGTAATTTTCAATGAATTATTCAATTATTAATTCTACGACAATGTTTTTCAGATCTTCTTTCTTTATGTTACATAATATTTTTTCCTGTGGGAGCAACAGATGGTGGAAATTCTTCTGAGTATTTCCCAGCAGTTGTTAGTTCTAGTGATTACTAATGACCTCCTGCATTTGCAAGAGTGTAAATAGATGTTTTCTTCCACAGTTCTTATTTAATGCTAGATCATTTCTGTATTCGTTCATTTATTTGAATGTCCAAAGTTATATCATTAGAGGAGAAGCAATATATATGATGAGTAATTTTACTAGGAAATATATTTATATAAAAAATTGTAATACACAAGTCATTCGAGTCACAAATTGAGATAAAAAAACTGAATATAATAAACTGAGATAAAAAAACACGAGTAACAAAATTGTAATACACAAGTCAATTTTAAACTCGTTTAGAATATTTAGTGCATATAAAAATGACCATACCAATTTTTAACAGTTTGTTGAATTATTAAGGACTTTACAATTTTTTGGCCTCTTTTTATCTTTCAATTACATATTTTTTTCCAGGTAATGCAACAGATGGTGAATATTCTGGTAAATGTTTGCTATTAGTCAGTAGTTGCAGAGATCATTTGTAGCTTCCCACATTCGTAAGCTTGCAAATAGATTATTTTTTACACTTGATATTAAGTATTGGGCTATTTATGTGTTTGAAATTATTCAAAACAGCTTCATTATATGCAAAGTAAATGCCTGATATATTAAATACAGTAAACAAATTGTCTTTAGAAAACGAACGAATAATGCTTACACAAGTGATTTGCTTTCTCTTTCAAATGAATGTATACTTCAGGACTGCTCGTGGTTTTGAAACACAGTGCTAACTGGGATGTTCGTAATCGTGTATAATAGCCTTTACACAATGGATCAATTATCATCTAAAATGCATATCCTAAGACTTCCAGCCGATTGAACAACCCAATAAATGTAAAAAAAATAATAAATTAGTATAAAAATATAGAAAAATGCGTCTTAATTTGTGTTGCATTTGAATGTTTCATTTGATTTTATGAGTTTAATTACTGAATATTTAAATGCACAGAATAGTTTACTATTTTCAGAATCTATTAAAGGCTATAATAAATTACTTCTAACACATTAATAAATTGATATAAAAATGAAGAAAGAATGATATCTAAATTAACAGTTGTGTAACACAAGTTCATAAAATAGAACAAAAAATAGCCATAGATGGATATAAATGACCCAGAAATGGCGTCTTATGGATAAACTACTATATAATAACTTTAAAAAAGTAGGAAAATTTTGAAAGCTTAATGCTTAAAAATGATTCGTGATAAGTTATTCTATTTTTTGGTTGTATGATAGATGTTTTTTTTAAGTGCAGTTTCTTTACTTTAGAGAGAATGTTAGAGAAACCTTCCTTAAAATGTGTTACTATTTAAAGTTAAAATGTGATCAGGTACTTAGAACTATTAAAATATGAAGTAATATCATTAAAATTAAAATATATAGCTCCATATATAGTGAGGTCTCTTAAAAAGGCCCTAGAACAACCTTTTGGTTTGCATCATCTATAGCCATTATCATTTTCCATGGACTCCGCGATACCCAGCCTATGGATTTATGGTGTTGGGGATATCTCATATCGAGAGTTTTCCTGTGCAATCCAAAAAATGTGTCGAAATCAAAGGATTCTGCATGGCGTAAGATTGCAAATATCCCTCATACCCTGTTGCGTTCAGCGGTACTGACCACCTTCTCCCACATGTAATGCATAGTTGCCTGTGAGGGCACCCATGTGGGGAATGTTTAATATAAATAAGTTTTATTTTGTCTGATTTGTGTTTTCATCAGTGATCTTTCTCTCAGTCATAAGCAGTATTCCTCAGTGCGCCCTGAAAAACTCTTTGTTGTGTGTATAACAAGTCCGTGTTTGGATTTTCATTTTCAGGTTTCTGCAACTATAATGCTAACCATGAGCACCACTGGGTTACTATTCAGATAATTCTAGCGCCTACTTATAAATAACTGTATTTGCAACCCCCATCTTTATCGGGAAAGACGCTAGCATTGTAAATGTTTTCAAAGTTTCTTTATGACCAACTGGTATTATTTAAGAAATATTATCATTGATAAGAATTATAATTTTTTCTTAACTCTAAAAATATTCTATGATCTGAAGGAAAATGTGTTATTGGTCTGAAATCTGCACATGTTTCTAGTAACACATTGCTTTATATTGTCTTGATTAGTGTAGGAATATTAAATAAAAAGTAATATAGTAACACAGCATCAAGTAAGTTATATACTATAATAAGCAAAAATAAATAAATAATATATTAAAACTTTGATTGCACACTTTAAAAGTAAAATTATTTAATAAATAAACAACTATGATGCATTCAGATATAAATCAGATTAGTACACAAATGAAGAAAGAAATATATTTTGTACGATTTATTTGTGCTTTGTATGTACTTGTAACTATAGTAGTTTCTTCGAATACTATTTAAACAATAAATGCTACAAAAGAAAATTAATCGTTACTAGAACTTTTTATACATATCACAAGTTGTAAACATAAAGATCTGGAGGACAGATAGCACTTTAACTTACGGTACAAACTTTAAATCTTCTATAAGATAAGATACCTTTTCTATTTGTTTTCTTCAAAGGAAAAGACACCA
>CM063498.1:126448041-126490541 GCA_032207245.1 Pardosa pseudoannulata
TATAAAGAGCTTTTGTTTTCGGCTGTTTGTATGTTTAATGGGAAGTAACAATAAATTTCTTTTTCCAGTGCTATAAATATAGGTTTATTTAATGTATATACTAAACATATACACCATTGTAACACTAAAACTGAAATCTTATGTAAGTATTTATAGAGGATCCTTTTGTTCATAATAACATACAAAGAAAGATTAATATACCTAATTTATAATTATTCGTTCTTTCAAAATAGGGCAATTAAAACGATGTTTTAATATCTTATAAATATTAATTAGTTCCCTTTTCTTTGAGAATTATAGAATTTATAATATTATTGAGGATGATTTCTTATATATATTTATGGATAATATAGTAGGAATTTTTCTCCAAAAGTAATTACGTCTATTACATTTATTGAAATAATAAACATAAATAGTTATTAATTATGATACAATGATAATGCACGAACTTTACTTGAAAATATAATTATTGATGTTATTTTTATGAAAGATTTTTTTCTTTCAATGACGTAAAGGGATTTTTATGAAACTTTAATGTTATAAAATTATGTAAATGAAATTATTTATAAAGCCATGAATACATTAAATTAATTTTAATTTATTTTTTATTCTTGTTTAATTTTTTAAAGTAAAGTAAATAAAATAGCTTATGTGAGCAACTCATTACTTCCTTGTATACAATTTAAATTACTTTTATTGTTTTATTTTAACTGTATATTATGGATGGAAAATAAGCTTAAAATTTGTTTGTATTAGTCTATGATATATTATTATACCATTACAGCATTGGCGTATTATAATATTGTATGATTACTCCTCACAATTATCTTAGTATTTATATTAGTTATAATGTAACGTGGTATTTTATTATTACACATTGTATCTATAATTAATCTACTTAAAAAGCCTTGTTTCAACAACTTAAAAGCTCTATTTATAGTGTCTGTTATTACGTCGATAGCTTTCTGTTTAAAGCATCGTTATTCTACGCTATATTGAGATTTTTCATAATGCAGAGTGCAAATTGCGATCAACGCATTCATTAGGAAAGATCGACATCTAGACGCTATACTATATCTAAAATAATACCAGCCACATATGGCCAATAGTTTCAGTTGCGTGATATATACATACGTTCTAACAAATGTCTTAAATGCTCTCAAGAACTGTCAAAATGAGTCGAAATTCCAAGTTTAAAGTTTCCTTAAATATATAGATATAGAATCAAACCGAAAACTTGTCATAACCGATTTACCCACGGTCCATATCAGTAATTAAATTGACATCTTATTACGTAACAATGAATGACTTATATCAGGCCATGTTGAGATAGCACAAAGAATTAAGACACCAGATACAAATGAGAGAAGACACAGTTTTGAAGACTTTTTTTATTTACAAATCTAATTTTGCACAATCTGGCGAAGCAAATAAAAATATGTTCAATCTCATTATAGAGATGCCGTAAAACGCTGGAATATGAAAGCAACTCCTGCTGATGGCGCTGTCTTCAACAAACTTCTAAGACTCAATTTTCAGATGAACCAAAATAAGTTGAGCATTCTCTGCCTCTGATGAAGTCTTTTTCGCTTCGTCTTTCCTCCGAAGGGGTCTGCAAATCTGCTGAACAAAAAATCCAAAAGCTGCTGCTGCCAAAGACGACCGAGTAGCGTTAGCCACCCCTCTTATCCAATGGGGTCAAAGGGTTGGGGGGGGGGTCACTGACATCGCCCTCGTCCCTCTGTAAGTCTCTTCCGCGTTGGCGTTGTCCAGTAGTGTAACTCATTGTTACACATTTGAACACTGAAGTTCCTCCCGATTACAATGTTTTATATATTTTGCTCAAAAAAGTTTAAAAATGTTTTGATGGAATGGTTTTAAATTATATTCATTAGTTTGAATATTATTCTTTGGAATATCAGGGAGAGCGATGCACACTAGCTTTAGATCAGAAGTCAGTGCTGTGCATTATTTAGTCGGTTTTACGGATGCTATATCTGCATACGGCTGATAGTATCTAAGCCAACATAACTCTTGATATTCTTGACCAGTTTCCTGTTGATCTTCTATGGCTAGCGAGCTTATCATAGTGTTTTGCAGGAAGAAACACCATACATTTTCCACAACTGAATCTATTGAAAATTCGAGTCATGACTTAATTATCATTTTGACTTATTTATCCATGATGTAATTATCATTTGTATTACAAGTACCTTTAAAAGCTTTAAAATGGTTGGTTCTTACTTTAAATATTGCTTTTGTGATTCTTTTATTGAAACACTTGCCTTAAATTTCAGTCCAAAATTTACCTATTATAAATGCGAAACTAAAATAGTCTATAATTAATTAAAATGCATGAAAATAATTTTTTGCGGATTCCACAGTTTTTCCAAATTTAATGTTTTTGTAATAAAGATCATAGCAATAGTATAATTGTGATTGAAAAGTCTAGATATGTCAGGTAATAATAACATACAAACAAAAGCAAAATTAATTTCGGTGCCAAAGTCAAATAATTGGGCAAAACATTTTGCCTTTTACATTAACTCCAATAACTTAATATCTCTTACAATAGTATTAGTGCAATAATGTTCAAATATTTTGAATTATGTATGTAGAATATAATAATTTATTTTTGTCTAAAACAGTAACAAAAAAGCAATTATTGTTATCTATGATTTGTCTATAAACATAAAATTTTCTAGAATGTAATTTGAGAATGAATGTAGTGTACCATTTCACTGTTTATAAATAGATTAACCATATAAGTGCTTAATGATAACCGCATTTAAAAAGGAGACATGCTGTAAAAACATTGTATGTGTAATTGAACTAAAAATAGAAAACACCGTTAGTTTAATGTGCCTCTATTTTGCAGTTTAAAACATCAAATTATGTTCTGCACATGATAACTCATTATTTGTTTTATAGAGATTTTTTAAAATAGGTACATTAAACTGACTTTGAAATCATAGTCGACTGTATAATATACAAAGCAAGATTACTCCTTTCTATAAACTATCTATAAACGTGATGTAAAAAGAAGGGTCATTTACTAATTAAGTCATTTATTCAGTAAATACCTAACAGGAGACCAATAACACGAAATGTTTCGAGACCACAGATCTACAATTTTCTCATTCGGGGATATACATTTTACTCTTCATTATGAAATCTGAACATGTGTGATTAAATGATACCACAATATCTATTATATGATGTAATCTATCATATATACGGCACCCATATATACTGAAGAGTCGGGACTCCATGTAGAGGAAGGGAGCTGTATGTAGAATGATTGATGAAGATTCGGAGGTTTTATTTTAAGAGTCACCTCAAGTGGAAAAAAATCAAACGCTGACTTGATGGAGATATATCCTTTTATTTAGTATTTGATCAAATAAATTTTAATTTTATAATCTAAAACTACCATAGTTCACTTCTGTCTTGATCTAATAATGGGTAACTGAAATTCATTCAATTGCGCTGTTTAAAAGCATTATGGACATTATATTGTTGCTTTATATAAAAATATGATGGAGACTAATTTATTGCGTTATATAAAATATAATGGAGATTAATTCGTTGCTTGAAGTAAAAATAACGCCAGGAACGTCGCAGTAAAACAGGACAATGATAGAGTGCTTAGACTAGCCAAAGATTGAGGTGGCTGTAACGGAAACATTTTTCCGACAAAAAAAAAAAAAAAACACCGAAAGCGCCTAAACACAGCCAGCAAGAGGGTTGCCAGACGCCAAGAAAACACCGCGTTCTCAGGGAGAGCGAAGGGTTCTCGCGGCTCTGACCAATGAATCGTCGAGACAAGGCGCACGGAGAACAAAAAACCCAATCGCAGTGAGGCGCAACTCCGGTGGTGAAAATTCGCCAAAGACGATGCAGAGCGGAACTTGGCAACACACCACCACGCTGCACCTTTCAAAGGCGCGGCTGACAACAACTCAAATCGAAACTTATGACTTCGGAAACCGTCAGAATATGAGCTGATGTGCGCAAATTATGGTTGAAAGGTTTAAGGGCTGCGGATGCAGATGGCCATTCCGAAACTTAATCCCAGATCCGGGGGCTGCTCTGTTTGAAAAGATAGGCTGCTATCGTGAGAAAACAGCAAGAGCTGCACCTGCAAGGGACTATATGCGAAAAAAAGTGCAAAATGAAGGTTAAAATATATACACACCACAAGGGAAATAAGTAATGAAGGGACATGAAAAATCTTCATTACATCTATCATATCAAACTCTATGGTTAAATCGATCATATAAATTATAAACATTTTTAAAAAGGTACAATAGATTGCCACTGAAATCTTACCCATCTATAAAATAGACAACAGAACATTACTTCAATTTTCTTTTAGCACCATTTATTCCAAGAGCACTGTAATCTCACAGCATAAGATTTTAGGTAGTTATATAAGAGTATAAAAGAATCCAAGCTTCACGGAAATGATCCAATTTCGAATGTCTCTTCTCAATATAAATGATTCCACTGAATTGAGTTTTACAGCTTGATTTTAGGTCTCTCAATTACACTCGTATAAATGAAGACTTTTTCCAATTTCGTTCTATGTTACATATTTCTTCACGGTTGTGTTGTTTCATACTATAATCCTAACCTGAATGATGATAAATGTAAAATTGTATCAAAGCATAGAAAGAACTATTTAATAGATTAAAAAGCAATATAAGAATCTGAATCTTTAAGACGATATCTTTTTTACATTTTATTCCTATTTAAATTCATTTCTTTATATGAGAGCCCAATACAGACAGCAATTGGATTCTAAAAAGAATCAAAAAGTAATTTCAATTTTCAAAGTGGAAAATGATAAAGTAAATCAATTCTCATGACTTTTTGTAGGATTATGAATTTTTAATAATCAGATATTTTTAAGTTATTTCACCCTCTTTATCTATGTATATCTATGTCGGTATCTATATATCTATAGCATATTAATGAATGATATGAATTAGAAATAAAGTGAGAATTAGATTAAATATAGAAAAGTTCAGAAATAAAATTTCCCGATTTCAACAAAGAAAACATGTCATGTATTGCGCATAGTTGTATAAAAATAGTAGAGCTTTCCTAGTTAGTTTCCAAATATTACAGAGGCTGTTCAAACATTTTTTAGACGATTCATATTGTAGTCGCAAAATTAAAATACATAAAATTCTTGTATATGAAATGTTTTATTTGATAGCACTTATTCTGAACTGTCTTCCTACATCGGAATTTTAAGGATAATGATGCCTTTTGACTCTCAAAAGAGGTATTCTATCCCATTCCTCCTGAACAGCTTTCCAGAGTTGTGTAAGGGTTGTGTGACGACTTTTGGATAATGCAGATTTTAAAAGTCAGAAAGCACAAAAATCCATAAGTAATACATCGGGAGATTTAGTAGGGATATCAGTGAAGGGTCTTGATACCGGTTTTTTGTTCCATTTCTCTTAGGAAATTTACAGTGGATTTTGATGTGTGGATGCTAGCTTTGTCTTGATGGAATTCCACAGATTGACGGCACTGCGGTTAAAGTGATGATATTTCATTCCGAAAAATTGGCGATAATATATGTTCCTGATAGTATTTGGAGTTAATCATGACATTTTTTTAAACTCTCTTTCTTTTTAACTTGCACTTATATTAAAAACAAGCAACAATCATGAATCCATTAGAAAAACTTTCTTTCGAGATTCTTTGAACCATGTACTTAAATTTTTTGTCCACTTTTATGATAATAAATGGCTATTTTTGTTGCAATCCTAATTTAAACACACGTAAGATTCATCTATTGTGATAATTATTTTCGATTTTTCTTTCGATAAATGTTCCTCATATAGACTTTATCACCATGTCTTGCTTTCAGCTATATTCATTAGAGAAAGAAGATGCCCATTGCATTTTTTCGTTTTCTTAAAATTTAAATCAAAGTTTATCATTTTGTTTACAGCAGACACCGATAATTTTAATGATTTTGTAACTGTTCTTTGAATACGAGGATTTATTTTAACATTAAACAAATAACTTTGCAATAGGCCGAACGATGGCCGAATGGTTAGGGTGCTGGCTTTCGGAACCGGAGTTCGTGGGTTCGAATCCCATGGCATAGATGTTCGTAGCCGTTCGGAATCGGCTTTAAGCAGTAGGTCCCGGTCTCATTAACCCTCGTGTTGCAAAAAGTAGACCGTAGCGCTCCAAAACCAAACCAAAAAAAAAACCTTTGCAATAGTCGAAGATGTTAATTTTTTTCCTGGATACTTGTTCGGAATTTTTGTCACACTTGAGGCTCCAATTTGACGTTTTTTCTTTTCTTTTTGACGATATTACTTATAGCCATTTTAGATATCACAAAACTATGACTCTCACACCGTTTTTGTATAACGGAATAGGAATAATTCTCTTCGTAAAGAACATAAATATAACCTTCGAAACACTTCTTCGTTAAAAACTCCATTTTGAATAAAAACAATCCTCTCATGCTGAATACCATAATTCTTTCTTATAGAAACATAGTACAATTGAAGTTATTTATTTTGCAACAAAAACCTTTTAATACTGCTATCCAAAATTGTCTAAAAATGTGCGAATAGCCTCTGTAGAATTGACCATAAAACTAAAATATATGAATAGAATAGTTTTGTGTGAAATAAATTTTGCCTTTATTCTTAGATCGGATCACGTTAATCAGTTATCTCCGGAGTCTGTGTGCGGGTATAAGCCCTATGATATCCCACAAATTGAGATTAATCACCCCTCTAATGGTTCTGTCGTTGCAATAAGCTTGAAGAATTATGTTGACATTACAAGTCTGATATTGATACATGATTTGATTTGGGAATGTTAGAAAATTATTGAATTTTGGAAGACATCAGAGAAGACGGTTATACAAAATTCGTAAAATACGAATGATGGAAAAAATACGATGGAAGGAATATAAATTGCGTACACTTTAATTTCAATGCTTGCATGGCGAAAATATGTCTGATTTGACTGTTATAAATCTCTAAATGCTTAATAAGGTTATGGAAATTTTTTTTTGATATATTTACTATAAACTTAAATACTTAGCAAATTTTTAATAAATATTTAGAAACATAACACTAGTCTTATAAAATTATGGAATCATTCTCCTTAATTGATTGCAATGAAAAATGTGTAATAATTATTATAAAAGGAATTAAAGCTGTTTAATATACTTCTTAAGATTTGAAAATATTCTATACGTTATAAAAGCCAAACATTTTCATTCTTTAGAATAAATGATTTAATAGTGTACATATTTTTACATTTATCCAAGTAAAAGTAGTATGTTTTACACATATTTTTAGTTAAGAATTTTACTGTTAATATTAAACGTATCAAACGTATTTATTTTAATTCTTTCATTTCTTAATGTTATACAGCCTAACATTGCAACTTAAATTAAAATCTTTATAAAACCTTAATTAAGCATTTTTGCTCAGACGGATGTCAGTTACATGAAATAATGTACCTAAAGGTACAACAAAGATCAGAAACTGCATAGATATTTATGTTAAACACAAAAAATATTACATAATTACGAAATACTATTGTTTCGTAGATGATATGAACGGAGTGAATTCAATAAAACATTCAAGACCAACTCAAGATTTTATTTCCCCGCAACTGAAGGAATCCCTGCTTATATACAGATTTGGAACCTTCCAGACTTTGAAGGCCCGCAGAAATTTAGGAATTATAATTAACATAAATTTACATAATCAAATTAAATTAACATAAAGTAAATTAAAATTAAAATCAATTCTTAAAGGGAACGTGCCTTGCTTGCTTCCTAACCCTGAACCTCCCGTTCAACAGTCCGATGCTTTTACCGACAGAACCACGACGTCCTTAATAGAAAGGAACGATTTTCGCTACACTATTATATAATACAATCATAAATTTGTAAATAAATTATGGTACTTAAATATAAGATTCTTAATCCTATAATTTTTGGAGAAAATTCTTAATCCTATAATTTTGAGAAAATGCCTGTTGTTATTTCTTAATTAAAAACGTCAATAAATCCCACTGTTTAGTTATAGAAATATTTAAATTGCAATGCTATATATTTTCAATCGGAACAACTGAAAATTTCATAGTTTGTTTTATTTATGCTAGTTTTTAACTAAAATAGACATAAAAAGCATACAAAATTATTACATAATGTAAATATCAAATTCAATTTTATGGTGAAAAACTAGATAAAAACAAAGTTAAATTCTAAACAGAAAAAAACATTCCTACTTAAATGTTCATCTTGACTCACTGACAATTTTAATCTTGCAGGAAAGAAGAATGATAAAAAAGGAAAAAGAGCTAAATATTTTATCTTATCTCTAGAAAGACAGTATTTATGAAGACTTTCATAAAAACACTCGTTTCTACTTAAAAGAATCAACAATTATTCTAAAAACTTTTAGAATTGTTGCGTAGTACGACATGCATTAGCTTATGGTTTAAGTAATAATAAAAACTGCGTTTAAAATTTATTTTGAACCCAGAATTTAAATCAGATGTGGTATTTATAAGCTCTATTATATCAATCAGTTTTTTTTTAAATTTAAGTTTAAAACAATATGTTAACTTTTACTAACTTTGATTACCATTAACATCGAAATTTCTGAAATGGAACAGGAGCATTCTCAACATTTAATTACTCTTTTTTCAACTCTTTTTTTTAAATCAAAACACATGGATTTTGACATTTAGAAAAATGTGTAGCCTTTACTAAGACGAGGACGTGCCTAGGGTAAGAGAGGTAATAACCACAGGTAAATAAATACAGTTTTCTACAATAGTTATTTAGTTATTTGTGTTTTCATTAAATAGGTACGCTTCTATCCTCCTAACGACTTACATTTTGTGTGACTATTATATTGATGAACAGTGGTAGCTCAGTCAAGAAAGGAAACATTCTGGTAATTGAAGGGTTGAGGGTTCGGAGAACGAGTCTGAATAAGATCCGCCGTGTTCGTTAAAGGTAAATGGGGCGCAAACAATATGTTCATACTCACAGTGTCCTCCAGTTTCTTAATCGATACCTCTGGTGGTAACAGGCTAGACCTATGGGTCTTGTGCTTGGTCTCTGCTTCTAAATTACGAAAACCCACTGGAGCATAAATGGTAATTTCCCTGAGCGGTGATAATTAGACAACGAAAGACGCACTCTTTTGCCTTATTAGTAAGGGTAATTTAAGAGTAAAGTATGGCTCAATCGTGCGTGGTTTGACCAAGTGGTATTAGAAACAACAAATATTTCTATGACAGCTGTTCAATCCAGAATGCATTTTATATCTTTAATAAAGAATACCACATTTAATTCATGAAATTTCTTAAACGAATTCGCTTATCGCGTTATTTTAATTTTAAATTATTTATATTAGATTAATTTTATAAAAATTGGACAACAAATAAAAGAAGAAAACGGTTAAAAGTTATTTTACTTCAAATTAAAAATATTTTGTTAAAATGTGTGAGAAGGTCAGACTTAGATCCCAAGCATTTTTACTTCCAGTTTTTTTTAAATTAATTATATTAATTAGAAGGATCTAAATCACATCACCACATAAAAGCTTGGAATCTAAATCTGACCTCATCACAAATTGTAAAATATACCTTATAGTTTTGAAATTAATATATATACCTATATATATATATATATATATATATATATATATATATATATATATATATATATATATATATATATATATATATATATATATATATATATATATATATATATATATATATATATATATATATATATATATATATATATATATATATATATATATATATATATATATATATATATATATATATATATATATATATATATATATATATATATATATATATATATATATATATATATATATATATATATATATATATATATATATATATATATATATATATATATATATATATATATATATATATATATATATATATATATATATATATATATATATATATATATATATATATATATATATATATATATATATATATATATATATATATATATATATATATATATACATATATATATATATATATATATATATACATATATATATATATATACATATATATATATATATATATATATATATATATATATATATATATATATATATATATATATATATATATATATATATATATATATATATATATATATAAGTAGTAATTTTTGTGGTAAGTACTTTTAATTATGATAATATTTGTTATGAAAAATGAAAATAATAAAAAAAGTATTCGGGAAGAATATACATGATAGATAATATACATGTAGTATTTTAGTTGAGAAATTTTGTTTATTTAAATATATTAGTTTTTTATTAAAAAAAACTGTTTTCATGAACTGTGAAGTCAGAAACCTCTGAATCCTTAAAGATAAATTAAATAAATACTATTATAGTTAAAATAGATAAAGTTCTTTTTTTTAAATCTAATTATAAGAAAACAAATATGTTCACTAGTATAACTGATAAATATTTTCTACCTTTATTGATTAACTCTAAACATATCAACACTTGAAAAATACCTATTTATTTTATTTCTTTTCTCTTCTTTTCCTTCTATATTTATTTTATTCACTTAATACGTACCTTTTTCTATTATTTCTATATCAATTCATTACTTATTCATTTTTACTCATAAATTGCCGGTCATTTGAGAGGTTATGACATGTTTAGTGTTGAAGAAGAACATAATAAACGCAGTATAAATATAACCTATAAAAAGTAAGTTCCATTCAATATTAGTATATGGTTTCCATATTTTAAACTCACGGAAAAATAGATACTTTTTCATTTCGAGTGCATGGGTATCTGAAAAGTAGTAAAACTATATTTATAAACTTTTAATAACAAAATCTAGTATTATTGTAAAAATTCTAGTTATAAAACTTCATCTTCCTTCTTAAATCTAGACCTGTTTTCATTTCTAATCTTTCATAAGAAATAATAAAGTAAAATGTAAACGGGTAAAATTTTACTTTTCCTTTCCAAGAAGAAAATTTTCAAAACTTTAGGAGAAACACACTTTTATGTTCAAAAGAATCTGTTTTTTACCTCATTAACTATTACAACATGCAGTGACGTATGCTCCCGGAAACGAAAAACATAGCTGCAGCCTGAATTATTTACAACACAGCTTTTAAATCAATTGCACTTTGTATAAGCTCTGTAATTTAGATTCGTGTTCGTAAATTTTAATCTTAATATTTTATCCTTGAAATAGCAATTAAGATAGTGTATACTTATATTTTTGATATTATTTTTACTTGGGAAATTTTTAAATTAATCCATTGAATAACAAGAATTTAATATTATTTCACATTTTTAAAATACATAATTATTGAAGAGGTGAAATACATATTCTTTATGTCAATATAAGTTTGAGTTACAGCTTGCAATTTTCGTTTTTAAAAGAATAAATAAAATCATCAGACTTGAATTTAAAATTAAGAATAATATATAGGGCTTTAAATTAAAAACATGTTTTTAATGAATGCAGACAAATATTATTTTTTGATTAAGATTTTAGTTCGTAAAATTACAGTTGAATACCACTGAAAATATTTGAAATTAAAAAGTGGGTATTATGATAACTGATTATATAATAAAAACATATCGCAAATGAATAAGAATTAACAAAAACATATCAAAACATAAATTTAATCATAAATCTTTTACTGCTTAGATTAATTATATTTGTTTAAAATTTTTATGTTTCAAAATTTGAAGTTTTAAATTTATACATTTATTTGAGGAGGCATAATTAAAAACTTCTTATTGTATTCTTTTTTTCAAGAATACTATTTAAAATGTTTAAACATAACAACCATGCAAGCTTTTAAATTAATTTATATTTAATAACTAGTTACATGTTTATTAATTAAGTAACTTGTGTTTTGGAAATAACCCAGAATTTGTTACGCTGACCAGTTATAAAGATGTCCCCTTCCTGGATGTTTTTATGACTTTTGTTCTGGATATTTTTAAGAATATTTACTCTGTTTCTTTGGATAAATTGTGTGAGTTTATCGAAAAGTTTAGGTAATATGAATTAGTTTGAGTAAACCATTAGTATTTAAGTCTAGTATTGATAAAGAGCTTTTTTTCCTAATTATTAAAGTCAGAACATAGATCATTAGTTTTACTTTCTTTTCTTCTAGATATTAGATCCGTTAAATAATGAAATTGATGTTAAAAGCTGTGCATGTCATGTTGCTTACAATGCTTTTTACTGGGGTTTTGTTGAGGAGAATTCCAATCTTCTTGTAGGGGCAGTGTGGAATTTTCTTTAATGTAATTTTCTTACCACTCTATAAACTAAGAAATTACAGCTTAAAATCCGATTAAAAAAGCAAAAGAGATTTGAATATGATATTTCCAAACGGTGTATATTCTATTAATCAAGCATTTTTTTCGTATATTACTCTGTAAATTCTACACAGATCAGTTCAAGTCATGAAAGAATAAGAATATTTCTAATATATACGTATTATAATCATATTCGATTCTCATGATACATTAATTTACATTAGAACATGATAAGGTTCAATAAGATATAAAAGTGTTTCTCGATTAAAAGTACGAAAAATTTATTTCCGTAACGAAACACTTGTCATGCCCTCTAAACTTCCATATAAGTTCCATATTATTTTATTGTAAAGCCAATACACAATTTTATATTTTGACAGGATATGGCTATCTGGGTGAACAGCTTTACTGTATTGGGATTTATCACCAATTTTACTACCCAGTAGACATTGTGAATGAATCAACGGATCGAGAATACCTATATCCTGCTAGGTCATTTAATCAAGAGTCCACGTTTTTACAGGTGAACGATAGAAATTATTAGGCAGTACGTCATAATAATCATTATGTCAAATTCTTACATCACTTTTTTTTAACTTTGTTTCTACATTACCCTTAACCATAGAAAAAAGTTACGGATATTAGGTTGCCATGCTACTTTACACTATTCTTAAAAGCATTGAAAATTAATAATGCAATTTAGTGAATTGAAATAAACGAACACAACAAGCATTAAAATAATAAGCTACATCAATTTTTCTTATCCGTATTTGTTATGCGATAGTTTTAGAATCATTTTAAAAAAAGTTTTATTTATATTTATACGAAAATCTATAGATTTAGAAAAATAAAAAAACCAATTTTATAAATTTGTCACGAAGTCTAATCAAATAAAACTATTTTCCTTCTAAGCTCTAGTAATCCAAACACTGTCACTTTCAGTTTTTCAGAAAAGAAGAATAATGCAAAATTTAAAATAAAGTAAATTTTGTCTTACCCTTCCAAGAACAAATTTTATGAAATATTTAGGATGACATACATATCTACTTGAAAGAATATTACTGCAGATAATGTTGTAAAAAGTGTTCTAGTCTCATTAGCTAATGCGACATGCAGTGGCATATATTTTAGGAAATTTTAAAGAATCAACGTATCTTAAGTGATTTGCAAGCAGAATTTAAACAATTTCTGTTATGTATAAACACTATAACATCGACCGATGGCTCCTGCTTAAAATTTTATGTTTGAAATCGAATATAGAATTATTTTTGTTAAATTTTATTATCTTTCTCTCTTGAAAGATTTTAAAGTATTTTTGTTATTCCTTTCTTCAAAATATAATATTAGTGGTGAAAATCAAATATATTCATTTTTGAAAATATATTAAAATTTTTTTCTTTCTCTTTTTTTTGTTTGAAGAACAGAATAAATGTTTGAACATGTGTTTTAACATGAAATCATTATATATTATTATTATATGCTTTCAACAGTTACGTACGCAGAAAGTTTTAATTGGGATATAAATTTTTAGGACTATCCTATGACACTGTTCAAATTATTTCAAATTAAAAAAATGTTTTTCTGAATTAATTATATTGAAATTTCTTATTTAATAAATTTAGGGCCGGTCTCACCATAGTCGTTTAACAATTAATCGCAATTAAGCTCTGTTTAAACAGAGAATTGTGTCCTATCATTGGTTGGCACCATAGGTTAATCGTGGTTAACCATTGAACGACTTTGGTGAGACCGGCCAAAGTTAATTTATTATAACTAATTTTATAGTAACTTAATAATATTTTAGTAAAAGCATAAAAGGATTACAGAAACCAACTATTCTAATCAGCTTCAAAAAATCGAAATTGAAATATATGTGTATTAGTTCACTTATTGGTATTAGTCATTTTATACAAAATTAAGGTAAAATAAAAGTGAAAAGTAAAGAAATTTTACCTTATCTCTACAACAGCAGAATTTTTGAAGACTTAAAGATACACATATGTTTCGGGAGAATGTTAGTAAAAATAGTTTAGTCTTTTTAGCTCATATGACTTCTAGTGGTATATGCTTCAGAAAATGAAAAGAAAGTAATTTCAGGTTAAATTATTTACAACTCAGAATTTAAATCGGTTGTATAACCTTAAACCTCCACAATTTTGGTTAATGGTTCTTAGACCAATTAAATACTTGAAACAATGTTTGAAATGTATGGTTTTATTAACATTCATTTCCGATATCTTGTGAGTTTGTTTATACATTAGGTGAAGCGGAACATGGTATTTCATTATTTATAATATGTTATTACTACAAAAAATTTATATATATTAAATTAAAATAAAATAATTTTAAATTGAAATTTATATTCGTCATTAAAAAAAGGAAATTAACTGCTGAAATAGGCATTTATAATTAAGAAGATAAAATACGTAAGGGATACAAGGGATAAAATACGTAATTCCTGCGTTTAAAAATCATTCATGTGTAATAATATTTATTTGCCGATATAAATTTAGAGTTTTATAGAAACATTTAAAGTTTAAAAACTAATCTGGTACTTTGAGATAGATATGCATTAACTAAATTAAATACTTTTGTTTGATATAAAGTTACATTATTAATTTGTAATTTACTGAATATATTAAAAAGTTATATTTATAAAGTTCCGAAAATAGAAAATATGTGTTTATCACAAGGTTTATTCACCAATAGAAGAATTAAAAACAAAAATATTCCTACATACATTTAAAAATTCATCATTTGTTACTATAAAAATAATAAATACATAAATGTTTGTTTTAACAGAAATATATTACTTATCTTTTATAAATCCATAAAAATTGTCACAAAATTTGAATCTAAATAGAACTTAAATATGTACTCTAATAATTATAACGAATAATGAAATTTGTAGCAGAAAATACTTTAAGAAGTTAAAAAAGTTTTATTACGAAAGTAAATTCTGATATCTATTGTATCACAAGTAGTCCAAAAAACCCAAAGAGAATTTCGAAACATATGGAATGTCTCTTCTCATTACAGCTAGTCTTTGACCCATTGTCACTTTTAATCTTTCAGCAAAGAGGAATAGAAAAAAAGAAAAGAAAGTAAATTTTGCCTTATCTCTAGAAGAACAAATTTTATGAAGCTTTTAAAAGAAAAATAAACATTTCTGCTTGAAAGAATCTACAACAATTGTTACAAAAAATATATTTCAGTCTCGTTAGGTAAACAGGCCTGTAGTAACATATTATTTACGAAATTAAAAAAAAAATGAATATCTCATTATTCTCATTAATAACCAAGTACATATATTTTTCATTGCAAATTCATACGTAACACTATTATTTTAGTAGCTTAATTGTATAGTTCTAATTTCTTTTTATGTGTATGAAAGTATATTGTATCATATGAACACAAAATAAGTATTTGTTACTTTCACTTTGTGTGAATGATAATAAAGTATTTCAAGCCATTAAATTTTTTTTAAATGTGTACAACATAATAATCGCATAATAATATCATAATAACATAAATAATGTCTCTAATAAAAAGTGTATGTAAATCAAGGCATACATTATTTCTTTGACTCTAGACATTACAATTAAACTTAAATGTGTGTTTCAACATTTCAACTTTTTTAATAGAATAATAACTTAAAAATAAGGATTTGGAGCTAGACCTTCTCAAAGAAATATATACTTTTTCCTTGAACTAATTACATATTTTCTAAAAGTGTAATATTAGCTATATACTTGTTTTAGTTGTCTATTTTTTTAATCTTTAAATACTTGAGAATGAGAATAATTTTAATAAACATATACAATATTAAATGCACGTAATTTGAGATTATAGCCATCGATAGAAATTACCAATCATATGCTTACTACAACTGATTTAATCAAGGCATACATTTAAGGTTGTAATTAATTCAATGATAGGTAATTTTATTTTTTTCTTTAAGCATACGTAAATAATGGTGCAGGAAATGAAGCTGAAACATGTTTGTAACAATTAATGAATATTATTTCAAGCAATAGGTATATTCTCCTAAAACTGTCATAACATTCCTTATTGGAGAATTAAGATAACATTTACTTTTTTCTTAATTTAAGTTTATTCTTCTTTTCTCAAAGATTAAAAGTGTGAATTAGTCAATGTCCATATATAAGAAAGAAGATTATTTTAAACGGTTAGAATTTTTAACAAGTATTCGTATTATAAAGAGACTTCTTTTTCTTCAATGGTCCGACAGCCCAGAATGGGCCTTTGCCTTCCTCAGAATCAAATTCCCAGCTCTTCTGTTCCTGGCCATGGACATCCAGTTAGTAATTTTTAAAAGTCTTGATTCCTTAAATATACTATTTCGATAGTCTTAATATCCTAAAAAATAAATAGTTAACACCATAAAGAAAATATCGTATTTTCAACTATTTGATAAGGTATAAAAATGTTCTAATTAAATACCACAACTTTAAATTCAGGTTCCTATTAAAGATATTCAATATTTTTTCATGTTAAATAATTTTATAACAATTCAGGCAATAGTTTGAGTAATCTTGATTCTTTATTTGATAAATCGTGTGTTGAATAAAGCGACTTTAAAGATAGTATTTACCATGTATTTTCTATTGATCATCTTATCTATTTTCGTCTATAGCACATTAATTTATAACATATTTTTATGAAGTTCCTATTAAAAATTATATAAATATAACCACGAATTCCTATATATTTTTTCTATAGAATGAATAATTTCAAATTTTAAGAACAGTAATACTACTTAACTTAATAACATTATGCAATTGTTTATATTTACAAAAAAGAAGATCAACATTGTTTAAGATGAAAATAAATCTTTGTCACTGCAATAACAAGAAAAAAATAAACTACACAGTATATATACAGTAGAATCTTTATACCACAGAAAAATGTTGTCTCTTAAACTTCGAGAGATATCATAGCAAAAATTTTATATCGCACACTAACAAGGAAAAATTATATTAATTTTTCTTGGATGTTTGACTTGTCTAGAAAATTTCTTCTTCTTCTTCAATGACCAGACAACCCACGATGAGCCCTTTTCTTCCTCAGAACCGAATTCCAAGCTCTTCTGACCTTGGCTATTGACATCCATTCAGTAATTTTTAAAATTAAGTCTGATTCCAAACAGACGAGTCACCTAAGGTTAGGTCTCCCTCTTTTTCGGGTGCCAAATGGTCTGGCCGAGGAGATCTTTATTGTTACAAGATCTTCAGGCATTCTGCAAGGTGTCCTGCCCATTTAATTCTCTGAATCCTTATATATTGTACTATATCTAGATCTTTAAAAGATTTATAGAGTTCAGAGTTAGCTCTTCTTCTCCAGATATTATGTTTTATGCCACCAAAAATACTTCTAAAATCGTTTCTTTCAAAAACAGAAATGATATTTTTTACTTTTTCTGTCATTGCCCAGGTCTCAACAGAATAATTAAGAATAGGTCTGATTATTTTTTTGTAAATATGGATCATCGTTTATCTGCTAGTGAAGTTAGACTTCAAGTACTTTTTGAGTCCGAAAAAGCAACGGTTAGCATCTGTGACTCTACTACGGATCTCACGCATTAAATCATTGATAGTATTAACTTCTGATCCTAAATATTTAAATTTTCTAACAGTTTCCAATTTGTAATTCCCAATTTCCAAATAGGGGCTGCTATTGATACCATACGGCATGTTTATTTTGGTTGATTGCTAGATGCATTTTGCTGGCTGAGATGTAAACGCCAGAGATATAAACGCCTCTTTATGTGACCTGAGAGTGCGTGAGAATATGACAATATAAAGAGACAGTTAATGGCATGATTTAGTAAAATGTAGTTTTTAAAATAAAAAACTACATTATGCATAACTTATTAGGTTGTATGATAATAGCTATTAACAGATATTTTCAAATTCATATATTATTGTAGAATTTCAGCAGCTCGTTGAAAATAGTTATAATTTATTTTCATGTACAGAGAATATGTATCAAAAGTATATTGTTTCAGAAGAGCACAAAATCCTAATTTATATTTTTATCACTTCATTTGAGACGAAATTTGCAAATGATATCACAAATTCTAGCTATTTGAAATCATGTTTTTATAGATAAACATTGACCCATTCTCACTTTATTCTTTTAGAAAAGAAGAATTTTAGTAAAATTGAAAAAAAAGTAAATGTGATCTCTGCAAAAACAAATGATTTTAATCCTTTAAGAGAACATACATTTCTGCTTGAAATAACCTTTATTTAATGTTGCAAAAAAAGTTTTAGCGTAATTAGCTAAAGTGACTTGCAGTGACATATGCCTCAGGAAATAAAAAAGGCGCATTTTTAAATATTTACAACCCATAATATAAATCAGATGTGGTGTGTAAAAGCCCTGTAATTTTGATCGGTGGCTTTCATTTAAAATTTCATGCTTGAATTAACATTTAATATTCTGTGTTTTTACTAAAATTGGTTTTTGTTTTCATTTGGAATTTTTTAGAGATTAATCCAAGAAAAACATCTTATTATCCGTTTCAAAAAATATGTAATTACTAGACAGACACAAAATGTGTAATCATTTGTGATGGTATGATTTAAAATTTATTTTGCCTTTGTTTTAAGTAAACAAAATATTGAAGGAGATGTTTAATTATTAGGATATTATCTGGAACATAAACATGTGTACATTGTTCAATGTAGTTCATTGGCTACAGTATATTTTTAGTTAAAGATATTTTTTAATATATCTTATTATATTGTTTAATTGTTTGAAACAATAAATTACCATCTTAATTATAAAATGCATTAAATATATTTAAAAATATTAATTTAGGATATATTTTTTATCGAAAATAATTCATATTTTATTTAAATTATCGTATAGCATTTAAAAATTAGAGAAAACGTCTAAAATTCAATGTTTTTCAAAACTTTCCGACGGTTTAATTAAGTTTTGAAATTAACAATTCAAAAACATGTACGTGATTACTTTTACCCAATTTACAAATTAATATCATTTATATGGCATTAATAATAACATTAATTAATATTAATATCAATAATAACATTTTATATGGCAGTAATTACCAACCACTCATATTAATTTATGCATCACGTCACAAAAATATTGAAACAAACAACCTGTAAACACATGTAGCAAAATTTCAGAACTGTTAAAAAAATTAAAATATAGTTTTACATTATTCTATGCTTTGAAAAAAGCATTACTACAGAAAGTCAATTTCAAAATCTTCTATTTTATAAATAAACTTAAGATAAAATCTAAATATATAAATATAAATATTTTCCATGCTTGAATCTAGTCTTTGACCTAATGTCTCCACTAACACAATGTCACTTATTTTCTTCAGAAAAGAAATCAAGTTAAGGGGATAAAAATGTAAATTTTTCCTTATCTTTGGCAGAATAATTTTTATGAAGTATTGGGACAAACACATATTTCTGCTTCAGTGTAAATGCAAAATGTATTTTTAAGAATTTTCTTTCTTGTTAATGCACGTATTTTTTATAAAATAAATAAATAAAAAAAAAATTCGGCAGTTTCAGTCTGTCGTATTCCGCAATCCGGATAGGGAGCTGTTACTGGAAACTTAAGGCTTGAAACAGTGTTTAAAATGGGGCGATTTTACTTATTAATTATATATATATATATATATATATATATATATATATATATATATATATATATCATATATATATATATATACATATATATATATATATATATATATATATATATATATATATATATATATATATATATATATATATATATATATATTTATATATATATATATATATATATATATATATATACATATATATATATATATATATATATATATATATATATATATATATATATATATATATATATATATATATATATATATATACATATATATATATATATATATATATATTATATATATATATATATATATATATATATATATATATATATATATATACATATATATATATATATATATATATATATATATATATATATATATATATATATATATATATATATATATATATATATGTATATATATATATATATATATATATATATATATATATATATATATATATATATATATATATATATATATATATATATATATATATATATATATATATATATATATATATATATATATATATATATATATATATATATATATATATATATACATATATATATATATAATATATATATATATATATATATATATATATATATATATATATATATATAATGTTTGGTTTGGTGTGCTATGGTCTACTTTTTGCAATTCGAGTGATAATGAGACCGGGACCTACATTTTAAAGCCGATTCC
Organism: Pardosa pseudoannulata; assembly: GCA_032207245.1. Classification (NCBI taxonomy): domain Eukaryota; kingdom Metazoa; phylum Arthropoda; class Arachnida; order Araneae; family Lycosidae; genus Pardosa; species Pardosa pseudoannulata. The sequence continues at coordinate 126,468,805 of CM063498.1, forward strand.
GAACGGCTACGAACATCCATGCCACTGTGGGATTCAAACCCAAGAACTCTGGTTCCTAAGCACTCTAACCAATCGGGCATCATTCGGCTCTATATATATTTGTGATAGTAACTTTATAATAATTTAGAATTACTTCTTCATTTTGAGAATTGAGAGAAATAAAATTAATTTTGAAACATACTCTTCCTTGTAAAGCTAATATTTAAATAATAACCCAGCTAGCATACAATGTATCACACACGTTGCAAATACAAATGCACCACAGTTGATTTAAATGTATTTGAAACATTGTGTGTAGTAAGGTAATTTATTAACCTCATTTTATAAAATAATTTTAATGAAGTGCTATTACTACATAAAAACTAAACACGAACGAAGTTACATGCATAAATGTTCAAACTTTTGCTTTTTCGTAAGCATTCCTCCAAAGCACTATGTTTATGTTTGTTGTATTTATCCTACATAAAATAGAGATTACAGATTTTGTATATCAGAATCATAGGAAATGTCACCTCTGAAGTTAGCCTATCTTTCAAACCTTTATCGATTTCAATTTATTTTGTCTGAACAATCATTTGGCCTGAACAATTGGATATATCTTATAATTAATCCTTAACATATGGTACTAATTCAGTATTGAGTCCTTAAAATGCTATACTATATTAGCACCATGTACGGGAAAATAATACATTTCGGAAATTATTTTCTAAATGATCCTCATAATTATAACCTATTTATATCTTTATTACTCTTGTTATACCTATTTCCTCTATAACATACTGAGTCCATAAAAAAACAACTTTTTATATATGTTTCTACCATTTCCATTCACTTAATTTAATAATATTGTAAAAATACACTATATTGCCAATGATGGTTGGTTTGGTTTGGAGCACTACAGTCTACTGTTTTGCAAACTAGGGCTAATAAGACCGGGACCTACAGTTTAAAACCGATTCCAAACGGCTACAAACATCCATGCCAGCAGCGGGATTCGAACCTGCGAACTCCGGTTCCGTAGAGCAGCGCTCTATCGTTTGGCCATCGTTCGGCACCAATGATGAAGGGTTACTTGTGGTTTTAGACATCTTTTTGCTTCATTTTAGGAACAACGGAATTTGAGCTTATTCTATCAACGACCACTTTAAGAATATTCCAAGCTGTTAATTTATGACTTTCACAGAAATTGCTCTATAAATTAACTAATGAATTATGCACATTATATTTTTATTGGATTAGCGCATGCGCAGTGAAACATTATTTGCTAAACCTACTCATCTTTCGCCCATATTTATTATCTTTTAATTTCGATTGCAGGGAATTGTGTACAATGTCTTTTGGCATGCGTCCTTAATTGCAAAGTATAAACAAAGTGGAGAAACTTGGGATTGTTTTTATAAAAACCGTAATTTTACCACGAGTTCACGTGCTATATTCTTAACAATGAACACATATTATTACTAGCAGCATCCTAATCCTGTGCTACAGTTTCATCTCTTTTAATACATTACTGTTTACAGGGTTATCCCAAACATATTCTATCCAAAATATATTCGTTTTTCTTCAATTTGTTGAAGGTTCCCTATGGGGTTTCGGGAAAAAATTGTTAGCTGAAATATATAAGGTATCCCATCCTGTTTACACGATTGGCGTACCAGGATAATTCCTCGTGTATTTTTCTAGATATTCTCCAAAATTTCTAAAATCACAAGTGACCGGCTCTCATTAGCAATATAGTGTATAAACTTCCTCGAACTTGGATATATTTATTGTCAATTTCAAGCTTATATCAGAAATAAATCATACTTTAGAAAATGAAGAAACACAGTAGTCTAAATTATTTATACTTCATAATTCAAATAAATAAGTTTTATTGCCTATAAATTTTGTAATAGGGATCGATTGTTATCACTTAAAATTATATACACAAAGCAGTTTTAAAAATTGTAAGATTTTAGAGCTTTTAATTTTGTATCTTTTTTATATTTTAATGAACATTTGAAGAGTAACATCTGCATATAAAAGAACTACTTAGAAAAGAAAATGTATGTTCATTTGTGTTAATAAGATTTAGATTTTTTAAGAAAGAAAAAACTTCAGAATAATCTTATTCAAGCAGTAAAAATGGGGAAAATTAACAATGTATGTATTTAGTAACAGGTATTTTTAAATTCATAGTCATATCTTTTAGTATTTTAGTAAGTGTAAACGAAATTTTTATATATCAAACTTTATCACTGAAAAGATTCAAAACTGAAAAATTTAAATTCAAATAAATTATCATTATTGCTTATAGATTTTAATAATAATTTACAATTAATACATTCCATCTAAAATATCGCATTTTGTTATATTACTTCCTAATAACGTATAAAAAATGATTCATTATGTTTAACTTAAAATATATCTTAAGAAAAGTAAAGAAATTGGATTTAGAACCTTCTAATTCATCATTGATTTTTGTATATTTTCGGTTTATAAAAACTTAAAGTAGGGTTTAAATACGGAAAACGTGATCCTGAAACAACCAGCTATTGATAAAAAATACTTTAGGTATCCGAGTTTAAATTAGAATGTTTGGTGATAAAAGAAAAAATTCTTTTATTGATTCATTTAAAGGACCATAATGTTAGATTCCCTAAAATTATTTTTTGAGTTTATGATACATGAAATAGAAGTCGTGAAAGCTTTTGATTTTCATCAACAATCTCAAAGTTACATATTAAAAGAACTGTATATTCAAATTAATAATAAAATTTAAGTTTGTATTTTTAAATTACAGTTTTGCTGATAATTATAGCTTTATTCTAAATTATAAAGCTCCAGATTTTAAAGTAGTTGCATAAAAAAATTCTGAATCTAATACTTTAAATACTTTTTTGGATTAACTATACTCTGACGTTTCGATATTCAGAATTAACATAAAGTGTTTATTATAACACAAATATTTGGTTTAGTTTGGAGCTTTATTGTTATTCTTCTCCCGAGGGCTATTGAGACTGGGACCTACTACTTAAAGCCTATTTCAAACAGCTACGAACAGCCATACCAGCAACGGGATTTTAATATAACACGATGGAATTTATAACAGAATGTTTAAGTAACATTATAAGTATAATTAAGTATAATTAAGTTCGACTACCAAAGCAATAGTAAAAAATTACAGCTTTTAATATAATATAATATTAGGTATTTTTTAAGATAATAGCTAAATTGTTATTTCTATAATGAAAATCACGTATAAACTTTATTACTCGTTTCATTACATTCTTGCGTGTCTGAGGTGTTCATGTAACCCCTAAACTTATTTTTGTGTGATAAAATTTATATCACGTGATCAGTAAGCATCAACAATTTCCGGATTTTTCCTCATGAACTTAATTTTTATTGCATAATATCGTGAAATTTTCCGATATATTCTATCTGTGCAAATACTGTAAATACAGTTATTAATGCATACATATTTGCTGCTTTCCAATACATGGTATTCCAATCCAGTGCTACACGTGTGTAATATCGAGAAACCACTTCTTGAAATTTATTCCGAACTATATGAATGCTGTGGATGACGGTACATAATTCAGTACCCTACCAAATAGGTTATAATCATACTATTGCTACATCACACCTGCGTATTATGAAATTTGAAATGAGTTTTTCCAATATTAATTATTCGGATTTGGAACTTAAAATGTTCATTGGGCATTAGTCCTTTCATAAACTATTCGAAGTGAACAAGATCTACCTGCTACTTGAATCTCGGGTGTAAAGAATTCTGAAGTATAGAAGAAAAAATAAATATATAAGACATTATTTTTTTTATTTAATGTATCAGAAAATCTGCCAATTTTGCGGCTGCTTCTTAAAAAAGCATGGTTGTAAAATTTGATTAATGATTTCCATGAACATGAATGAATTTTTGCTGCGGAAACCAAAAACGCATTGAAGCCAAAATTATTAATATTTTGGGTGTTTTTTATCAACTACTCCAAACATTATAGACCCAAAACAGTGAGACGGGAAAAAATATATTCTCCAAAACTTTCGAAATCCAGGGATATCTATCTTAATTCCGATTTCTTGGCTGTTTTTAAGTACTTACGGATAAGTATAATGATATAAATACTAACAAATTTAAAAGATGCTTAGAGGACTTCACAACTAAAATCATATTGAAATATATAAAATGAAAGTTATAAAAATAAATTGAAATTATTTGACAGAAAAAAATACTAAATACAACTAGTAATAACGTAAAAATGTGGTAAAAAGTAAAAGTATGTTCACCATTAGTTCTATTGGATCTTAATCTCTATTTTCATAGGAAAACGTATTAAAAACATATATTTAAGAAAAAATAACTAGAAAGAATAATATAATAATTAAAATTAGGAAAATTTTAAATTACTATAAAAGGTTAATTTCACATAGAAAAAAGTTTTTGGATAAGATAATGGGAAAAAAATATTTCCTCGTAATATATTTTAGTAATAATACACAAATTCCCACTAAAAGCTTTATCACACAATATATTTTATTGGAATATTCTTATAAAACTTACACATTTCTAATCTCTTATTAAATTTAATATCAGTTTGTAAACAAGGAAAGAATATTTGAAAAAACGAGAATTCATAGAAAGTGATCTACAGATAGATCCAAAAATCTTCAGATTTAATATCTATAGCATCGGTCAGTAGGAGAATGTTAAAAAAATTTTAAAAAATACCTTTCAAGTATCTAGGTGAAAAATTAAAAATAATATTTGAATTGTATTTCTTAAAGGTAATAGACATTAAAATGTGTCAAAATTTTAAAGATTTAAATGTAAATCGAGAGGCGATTCAGAACAGAAGAATCAAATCTATCTTTCCATCGAAAAAGTTTTTTTTTATAAAATTTATAACTATTAAACTATTTAGTTAATTTAAATTAGTTGTACATTAATTTAATGTTATCTATAAGAACTTCAATTGCATATAAAATGATAATATTTACAGTTAATAGTTTTAAACATATATTGATTTTTAAAAGATCAAGTAATGCCATCTGTTCTCTATCAGCAACTTTAATAATTGTTATATAGTGGTTTTGAGTAATTTAAAGTAGTGTTACATTTTTAATATAGACAGTTACCTTTTGATAGTATATAAAATTAAGACTGTCAAAAATTTAGTGTCTATACAAGATAGAATATGAATTTGTATTAAAGCAAATATATATACATACATGCAGTTTTATGTATTTATGTAATTTTAAATTCAATATTTCTCATGTTTTCCTGTGTTTAAAGAAATGTTATTTGTTTTGTCTTATAAAAAACATTACAATTTAACTATATTTAAAAAATGTTCATATTTTTTCTACTATGAAGAATATAATGCTATATGACAACATTTTAGCATTATTCATATCCTTATGTTTCGCTTTTGTGATACGTTAATTAAATATATAAATAACTTCTAATTTGAGAAAAAATATAGAAGCTACGGAGAGAGAAATATATCTTCAGTTACATGCTTTTCATACTGGATTCAGAAAGCAAGTCACATAGCAGCCATCAAGAAACATCAAGAGGGGATAAGAGGAAAGAAGGATTATTTAATTTTCTCGTCATAAAATGTCAGATTGATTGCTACAGATGGAAAAGATACTGCATTCGAATTAAATATAGATTCATATATTGCTGACATTAGAAAGTTGTCTCAGAAAAAGAAATCGCTTTTGATTTATATAGTAGAGTGTGTAATTTAAGATATAATATGACTTTGCAAATCTACAGTGAAGACGTTATAATTCTATTCATTATTGATATGCCTGTACACTGAATATTAGTAATTTAGCATGCAATTAAATAAAGTGAGAAATTGAAGTTTTTATTAAAATACAATTTTATCTATTAGTCTTATATGTATTTCTTAGTAAAAAAAATACACTTCTATTGGAATATCTGATACCTGGGTCCATGGATTCAAAGTGCATTTTAAAATTGATGATCAGTGCCGTTTAGAATGTACATTAAGTGATAATTTCAGTAAAAACTCTTTTATGTCTTTTTTTTTCTTTTTTTCTTTTTCTTCATTTCATTCATTTTTCTTCATTTCTTTTTCTTCATTTTTATAATTCCAGGAAAAACTCTTTTATTTAGTTTTTCTTTTTCTTCATTTCATTTTTATAATTTTTAATTTACTCTAGCTTTATAACTGGCCTTAGTACTGAGACCAAACACACTAGTCCAGACGTTAGTTCAACAAGGTCAATCCGATTTTCTATCAATGAACGCCTATCTAATGGCCAGTATGAAAAATTGGTTTCAACTGCAATGGTTGTAATAACTTGCTGATAACAACATTGCCTAATGTGGCGGAAAGGAATAAGGAATAACAAAATTTTTGGATATTCTGGAGTTCTGTAAACTCCTTTCTTTGCCAACCAGTACCAAAAGACAAAGGGTGCTACCATATTACAGTCGACATATGTCACTGGTGACTTCTACGTCATAATGACGTCAGAAATCGCCAGAGATTGGAGTCTAATACCATAAACTTTTCTCTCTGACGTCATTATGACGCAGAAGTCACCAGTGACATATGTCGACTGTAATATGGTAGCACTCAAAGTTTTTATACCACAATTCACAGCTATAATACGTCACTTTCATAATACCTCACTGTCATAACTCGTTATTTTACAATACGTCACTTTTTATTGTTGCTTAGATTCCAAAGCTTTTTCCTGCAATATTGTCACTGTTATTTGTTTACCTTTTTCCTGTAAGTATTCATCCTTCAAAAAAGAAGCTTCATAAATTTCTTTATTCTTCCCTTTCAGAATTGTTTTTCTTAATTTTATTCCACTTCCTCTAACTCATGCTGCACACCACTTTTCGATTTCTGCTCATTTTATTTTCCTGTTACCCACTTTTGAAACTTCTTATATTTTTTGCTGTTACACCAGGGTCTACCCAGTGTCTAGCCACTATATAGCGCATAATATTTCATAAATTGATATTATATTTTTCCGTTTTTTATCCTTTGTTAATTAATTATTGTGGTACATTTAAAAAATAATCATTCTCGAAGAAAAATTTATGAATACTGTACTCAGTGTGCACATATAATCAGGAACAATTTCAACAATTGAGGCAGGTTATACACTAATGCAGTGATTCTGAACCTGTGGGGCGCGCCCCCCTAGGGGGGCGCGAGCACACTAATGGGGGGGGGGCGCGAGCATATCCAAGAGAAAATGTTATTTAAAAAAATTGATTAAGTGACTGAAAGGAAAGAACACACACACACATACAGAACAAAATACATTTCGACATATTTAATAATTAACTTATTAAATTAAAACAACTTACTAAATTAAAAACATATTTAATAATTATTAGTGACTTCCTTGGGCCTGTCTTTCAGAGCAAAGTTTTTCGAAGGAGGGTTTAATATTAGAAATAGACACTCTCAGTTCTTTTTCTAAATTTAGCTGAGATCTATGTTTTGTCTTCAAAGAAGCCACCGCAGAAAATCCAGTTTCACAAAGGTAAGATGTTGAAAATGGTAGTAGAATGCGAAATGCCCTTGTTTTTAGTGCAGAAAACTCATCATCCACTCCTGCCCAAAATTCAAAGAGTGATTTATTACTAAATTGTCTTTTGGTTTCGCCGCTTGCCGTGAAGTCTATGAAGGTTTCTTCCTCTTCAATTGAGAGTCCTTCGGGAGTATTTTGAAATGGATCCCTCACCCACTTGTAACTTGATATCAGTTTGTCGTCAGCAAGAAAGTACTTTTTAAAATTCTTTGGTAGCATTGCTAAATGATTTTCAATGGTTGCAAAAACAACTTTTACATGTTGTTCTTCAGCCTTGTAAGTTTTAATACAATCATTCAAATTTGCAAACATTGTTAAGTTTTCTTGCTTTAAATTTCTGCTCCACAATTCCAATTTCCTACAAAAAGCATTAACTTTATCACTCGTATCCAATATATGTATATTTGCTCCTTGCAGATGAAGATTCAAGTTATTTAATTTCTCGAATATGTCGACCATGTAGCTCAATTTCATCACAAATAAACTATCGCGAAAATTCTCAGCTTCCGGTCTGTTTTCCTCTTCTAGGAAAACGGCGATTTCTTCTTTTAATTCATAAACACGTTGCAAAAATTTCCCTCGTGATAACCATCTTGCCTCGCAATAAAATAGTAACGCTGAATGTACTGCACCCATGTCTTTACAAAGTGCGGAAAAGATTCTTGATTTCAGGGGTCTCATTTTTATATAATTTACTACGGTTACAACCGTAGTTAACACAATATTCAAACCAGGACTCATTTCTTTGGAAGCCAAAGCTTCTCTGTGGATCATCCAATGTGTCCAGAAGCACTGTGGCGATTTTTGTTTCACAAGTGCTTGAATACTTTGGAATCTTCCGGACATAGAACGAGCACCATCGGTGCATATTCCGACGCAATTTTTCCATTCTATGTTTGCCTCGTTCATAAAATCATTTAAGATAGCAAATAATGCGAGTGCTGTTGCTTTGAGTTCTATTGGTTTGCAGAAAAGTAATTCTTCTACTACTGACAAATCATCACAAAATCTAACATAGGCAATGAAATGAGCATCTTTATTACTATCTGTTGCCTCATCGAGTTGTATTGAAAACAATTTGTCACGCAACTTCGACAAAAGCTGACACTCTACATCTTCAGCTATATCAGCAATTCGACGGGAAACAGTATCATTTGAAACAGGTATAGACTGCAATTGTTTTGCAAAATTATCTCCAAACATAATTTCTACAATCTCAATTGCGGCTGGCAAAATAAGATCTTCACCAATAGTGTGAGGCTTTTTACATCTGGCTATTTTATATGAAAGTTTGTAAGAGGCAATTAAAGCTTTTTCATTCACAGACAAAGTTTTTTTAAACAATGATTTTTGCTTTTCATATGATTTTAATTTTAATTCGAAGAATTCTCTGGGTTTGTTTACGTACTCACTATGAAGCGTTTCCAAATGTCGTTTAAGTTTATTAGGTTTCATGCTGTCTGCCACCAACATTTTTGAGCAAATGATACACAGGGGCCTTTCTTCTTCATTTACTTCAGTACTAGTAAACCCAAAATTTAAGTAAAGGTATTCTTGAGAATATTTTCTTGATTTTATTTTCGGAACCACGCTCGTCTGTGTACTTGTTGATGCTTGTCTATCGTCTAATGCTCGCTTACGCCCGCTTAAAAATTTATCCATGATTCTGCATAAGTCTGCTGCCGTGAATATTTAATACCGTGAATTGCAATTACACGAAAATATATATAACATACACATTAAGAATAGATTCAATAGCGATAAGAAGGATCGACTCGAATGAGATTGTCTGGAATTGAAATTGGCGTCATAGAATTTTCTCCTTCTCCCTATGAGAAAACATTTGTTCACATCTGCACACGCTCCTAACTTAACTTTTAAGCTGACCAGACAAATTCCAGACAAATCGAAACTTCTCACGAAACCGTGAGAATGCCCGACATGGCGGGACGCAAGAGCAATAAAAAGGCATAGGATTATTGTTTTTTCAATGCTGAGTATCAGTGTTGCAAAATGTCAATAAATTTCCTTATTCTTGGTAATTTGCAAAGTTTAAAATTAAGGTTGTAGTGCAGGTTTAGCGCCATAATGCTCAAAATACATTATTATTGTATACATTTTACTGTACGCGGTGGGGAGGGGGGCGAGATGAAAATTATGATTGAAAATTGGGCCGTGAATACTAAAAGGTTGAGAAACACTGCACTAATGAAACAATGTACAACGAACAAAATGCTGCTCTCTCCCTGTCACAACTTATTTTCCCCAAGACATGTATAAAGAGCGTTGTGGCAGTGTTTCCGGACTTTTTGACTTACGACAAAAGAAACCTCAGCCATATGGTGTGAAAGTTTGAGTCCGGAGCTACATAATCCGGAATGTACTGTAATAACCGTTTGAGGTACTTACACATTGAATCTAAATTGAATGCAAAAATTTATGACATCTGTGAATAGAGACTAACTACAATTAATATCTTGATGTTAAAGTTCTCTATGTCCCCACAGAATATATTAGAACTGGCATTTTATATTCCTACATACACACAACTAAATGAAGAACAACCCATTTATATAATTTGTATATAAATGTCTATAAATCTGAAGCATGAAGTCATATCAGACGGATATTATCTCGAAAAGTTTTGGGGGATATAGAGCCTGAAAATTACCTCCTTTTAACAGAAAAAATGTTGGTATTTTGTAAAATGTTTTGTTAAATATGAGCAAATAATTCACTTTTTTCATGTTTATTTTATCTATTTTCATGTAAACATTGCTCAGTAAAAATAGACCGACTTGTCTGATAGGATATTAAAGGGATCGAAAACACATCTAGAAAATAGGACTGCATATCTAATAACTAATTTTTGTTGGTTGCTGTGAACAAAACAACAAAACACTGAAAAAAATGAAATTAAAAAAAATGTTTTGATGAGAGGCTAGGAGGGAATTTAAAAAATTTCCTTTTGAAATGTGTTTGAATGTTTAACACTTTTTTCTAATTCAGTGAGTTCTTCCGTTTGAACTTTTTCTTACGTAATTAATGTAGACATGTATGAATATCAATGAAAATTAATTAAAATTAATTTTTTATACCACCTTTTTCTGTCATCTCAGTAACAATGTGACATAATTCTACATTTTAAGAATCGTTTCTCGAAACAGTGAAAAAAAATTCATTTCAATGTATTTATATTTTTTAAACAAAGTAGAAGTTTGAAAAATGTATATTAGCTAAATACTGTCTTTTTGCTGTCCATCTTTCTTTGACTACTTAAGAAATGTTGCGATTAAATTGTTCTTTTATCATCCAGATATCGAATTAATTTTCAATCTCTGAATTAAGAAATAGCTTTTAATTCAAGATGTCACTTCGAGATGGAGAATGATTTATGAAGCTTTTCATTTATTTAAAGTTTTATTCAGACATCAAATATTAAAAATAAATTTTATCATAGAATCTCTTGATCTGTCTTAATGCTCTTTTGGGATTTTACTTTTTATCAAAAATAGAAATAAATTTAATTTCTCCATTATATGGGAATAAGCCTATACATTAATATTCAAGAATGATGTCTGGATACGATACACATTATTTCATGGAATTGATTGATTCATTTTCTGAATGAATCTAAATTTAGTCTTTTTTTCTACATATCCATCAGAGAATGATGTATGAGCAATCCGTCATTTTCAAACAATGCATTTTTTATGATCTTTTGGAATCGAAGAATGATGATCTGGAACATCTTTCAAGAAATGAATAGGAAATAAACCGGGAGTTGAAAATTTACTGAGATATCAAATTCAGTGAATGACAGATCATTTAAACATCAGATTTAGATTATCTTAGTCAATGCGGAATGAAAACAAAAAATGGAAATTGCAATGATTACTGCCTTTAAAATCTATTAATATATATCCTCAAAAATGTTTCTTTAAAAATAAATTAAATCCAGATATAGTAACGATATAATTATTGGTAGATGATTGATATGAAAAGTGTTTTACTTTTACATACTTAAAAAATCAGCAGTTTTTAGTTAAGATATATTAGAAATTTTACTTCAGGTTATTATTCAAACATATTCATTCAGGTCATTAACTGTTATTTATAATGTTAAATTGAACCATAAGTAATTTAACAATAAATTTTCAAGGCTGTTTTTGAGTACGATTTCCTGGTTGAATGGAACTTCAATGCAATAAAATTACAATTACAATGTAATAAATTACGATTTATCTCGATAAAGTTTTCGGTGCACATATAAGTAATTTAACAAGATTTTTGCTACTAAATACGTGCGAAAAATAAGTTAATAATATTTTTTCAATGGTTTGAATTAATCTATCATTTTAATAGATTAATCTTAATACTTCAACATAATACTAAAATTTATAGATCAAACTGGTTTCTTTAATTTCCTACAGTTAAAAATTTATGTGGATCGTTAATTATTATTTAAAATAATAATAATATTTGGATATAACTTTTAAATAGTAATGAATCAATAGACCATTTTAAGTTATTAATCTTATAATACTTCACCATATTACTAAAATTTAACAATCATACTGGTTTCTTTTCTTTCCTCCATTTAAAAACCTGTGTGGATCGATAACTATTATTTATTATAGTTATAATACTAAGATATGACTTTTAAATTGTAATTATTAATAATCGAAGATTAATATAACAAATAATAACTAAATATGTATTACTTAAAATTCTAATAGATATTTTAAAGCACATATTAACGACTATAGAAGAAAGAAATGAATTTCAGTCAATATACCATTTTAATACACTAATCTTAATACTTCAATATATTACTGAAATTTAAAGATCATACTGGTTTCTTTAATTTCCTACAGTTAAAAATGTTTGTGGATCGTTAACTACTATTTATTATAATAATAATATTAAGATATGTTTTTTAAATGGTAATTATTAATAATCGAAGATTAATATAAAAAATGATTACTAAATATATATCAGTTAAAATATATTTTAAAGCATATATTAAAAACTGTATAAGAAAGAAATGAGTTTTAATCATCGTACCATTTTAATACATTAAACTTAATACCTCAATAATACTGAAATTTAAAGATCATACTGGTTTCTTTTCTTTCCTATATTTAAACACCTGTGTGGATCGTTAACTATTATTTTTTATAATAATAATATTTAGATATGACATTAAAATAGTAATTTTTAGTAATCTAAGGTTCATATAAGAAATAATTACTAAATATATATTAGTTAAATTTCTAAAATATATATTAAAGCACATATTAAAGACTATATAATAAAGAAATGAGTTTGAATCAATATACCATTTTAATATATTAATCTTAATACTTCATCATATTACTAAAGTTTAAATATCATACTGGTTTCTTTAATTTCCTACAGTTAAAAACATGTGTGGATCATTAACTATTATTTATAAAAATAATAATGTTTAGATATAATTTTTAAATGGTAATTATTAATGATCCAAGATTAATATAACAAATAATTACTAAATATATCTTAGTGAAAATTCTAAAAGATATTCTAAAGCACATATTAAAGACTATAGAAAAAGAAATGAATTTGAATCAGTTTACCATTTTAATGCATTAATCTTATATTACTTCACCATATTATTAAAATTTAAAGATCATACTGGTTTCTTAATTTTCTACAGTTAAAAACATGTGCGGATCTTGATAAACTTGTGTTAATATTTGATATGACTTTTAATTAGTAATTTATAATAATTTAAGATTAATATAAGAAATAATTACTAAATATATATTAGTTAACATTTTAAAATTTATTTTAAAGCACTAAATAAGATCGACATTTTTATGAAATCAAAAACATGTCAATCAAATCTAAATTATATCATTTAAATCTAATAATTCAGATCAGGATATTTGTTATAATTTTACTTTAAGTGAAATATATGAATTAATATTCAATTCTAAAATTTCCTATTTGTTAAACACATGTGCGCATCAGTAAATTTCTTTTAATAAAAGGCTACTTTTGTATTTCTTTGGTTGATTATTTTTAACGATAATGTAGAGAATAATTACGAATCTCTAAGTAAATAAAAAAAGTAAAACGTATAATTTAAAAACCATTTGGACGGATATATTTGCAAATTACTCATCATAATTCTCTCAGAAATATGATACATTCCTTTTCCTGGAAAAAAATAACAATCTGTTTTGGTTCGAAAATTTCCCTTATAAACTTTTTATTTCTTCTCAAAAATATTTAATGTGAATGCCCAGCCAATTTATAAAAGGTTAAATTTGTTTTTAATGTGGGTTGAGATACTCTAAAAACAAAAATATTTAGTTCATTTGATGTCATTAAAAAGTAAAAAAAAAGATAAATATTTTCTAATTAATGGGACCTTTAAATTGTGCTTTCATCCTACTTAAGGTCTTTTAATTGAGAAAAATAATTCATGTATGATGTTTAATTTTCTCAACAATTAATTTACCATTAAAAAATGCTTCAAGCGCAATTATCGGAGAATTAAAGAGGAAAAAGTTTTTTGCCTCACAATTTTTCCATTCCTTAATGGTGTAGAGCTGTACTTCTGACGTTATCTTATACTTTCTATTTAGGACATTTCACACAAGTTTCTGAAAATGATTTTATATGGAAAATTAATTTTCTTAATTTTGTTTCTCCAAATTAATGACTTTAATTTCCAGTAAATAAAAGCAGAAATATTGTTTTCGTGCAAAATTAAAATTAGTTTTCATATTTTTAGAAATAGTAATTACACAAATATTCCTGCGTTCTTAATAGTTATATTATCAAAATGATGTTTGTAATAGAAACGCTTTACTTTTTCCTACATGAGTTTAAAAGATAAATTATTTTCATTAAGCATTTTTAGAGATTGTTTTAAATCAGATAAAAATAGTTAAATTCGGAATCAATATTTTTCAGAATAAGTGAAACCCCAACTTAGGAAAATGTAGTTTAAGTTGTAGTTAGTTTATAATGAACACGTTATTGTCTCTTTTAATACTCAAGTTTACAATAGCTTTGTATGAATTTTACAATAACATCTAACATGCAAGGCTTATAATTCTTTCAACTTGTTTCTGAAGGATAGACTAATAGGTTTCTGTTATTTTATACCAGAATTTGAGGATTAGAATCCTGCTTCTGTCGCAAAATTAAAATTAGTTTTCACCTTTTTAGAAATAGTAATTACACAAATATGTCTGCTTTCTTAATAGTTATATTATCAAAATGATGTTTGTAATAGAAACGCTTTACTTTATCTTACATGAGTTTAAAAGATGAATTATTTTCATTAAGCACTTTTAGAGATTGTTTTAAATCAGATAAAAATAGTTAAATTCGGAATCAATATTTTTCAGAATAAGTGAAACCCCAACTTAGGAAAATATGGTTTAAGTTGTAGTTAGTTTATAATGAACATGTTATTGTCTCTTTTAACACTCAAGTTTACAATAGTTTTGTATGAATTTTACAATAACATCTAACATGCAAGGCTTTTTATTCATTCAACTTGTTTCGGAAAGATAGACGAAAAGGTTTCTGTTCTTTTATACCAAAATTTGAGGATTAGAATCCTACTTCTGTCGTAAAATTAAAACTAGTCTTCATATTTTTAGGAATAGTAATTACACAAATATGACTGCTTTCTTAATAGTTATATTATCAAAATGATGTTTGTAATAGAAACGCTTTACTTTATCTTACATGAGTTTAAAAGATGAATTATTTTCATTAAACATTTTTAGAGACTGTTTTAACTCACATAAAAAATAGTTAAATTCTGAATCAGTATTTTTCAGAATAAGTGAAGCCCCAAATTAGGAAAATGTAGTTTAAATTGTAGTTAGTTTATAATGAACATGTTATTGTCTCTTTTAACACTCAAGTTTACAATAGTTTCGTATGAATTTTACAATAACATCTAACATGCAAGGCTTATAATTCAGTCAACTTGTTTCTGAAGGATAGACGAATAGGTTTCTGTTCTTTTATACGAGAATTTGAGGATAAGAATTCTGCTTCTGTCGCAAAATTAAAATTAGTTTTCACCTTTTTAGAAATAATAATCACACATATATGTCTGCTTTCTTAATAGTTATATTATTGAAATGATGTTTGTAATAGAAACGCTTTACTTTTTCCTACATGAGTTTAAAAGATAAATTATTTTCATTAAGCATTTTTAGAGATTGTTTTACGCACATAAAAAATAGTTAAATTCGGAATCAATATTTTTCAGAATAAGTGAAACCCCAACTTAGGAAAATGTAGTTTAAATTGTAGTTAGTGTATAATGAACATATTATTGTCTCTTTTAACACTCAAGTTTACAATAACATCTAACATGCAAGGCTTTTTATTAATTCAACCTATTTTTGAAAGGTAGAACGATGGCCGATTGGTTAGGGTGCTGGCCTTCGGTACCAAAGTTCGTGGGTTCAAATCCCACTGTGTCATGGATGTTCGTAGCCGTTCGAAATCGGCTTTAAGCTGTAGGTCCCAGTATCATTAGCCCTCGTGTTGCAAAAAGTAGACCGCAGCACTCCAAACCAAACCAAAACTGTTTCTGAAGGATATACGAATAGGTTTCTGTTCTTTTATACCAGAATTCGAGGATTAGAATCCTGCTTCTGTTGTAAATGATTACAGCTATACAGGATCGGCTTGAGTTCTTGGTTGCATTAAACTTCAAGTAGCAAAATAGTAGACTGTAGCATTGCCAACCAAACCACAATTAACTTTACCATATACTTTAACCATTTCGAGAATTCGATGATTAGAATCCTGCTTGTTTCGTAGATGATTACAACAGCTATTCAGGATTGGCTTGAGTTCTTGGTTGCATTAAACTTCTAGTAGCAAAATAGTAGACTGTAGCATTTCCAACCAAACCACCATTAACTTTACCATATACTTTAACCATTTCACTGGTTAAAGTATTTTATTTTTAGATGCTGTGATATCATGTTTTAGCAAAATAATAAATTGAGCTCCCCAGCAATTCATAAACAAAATTTTCATTGGGGTAGAAATTGAATCATCAATAAATGTATTTTGTTTGTCTTGAAGAAGCTCTTAAAAGATGTAAATTGGTAATAAATTAATATTAGAGAAACTAAGAAACAGATTTTACAGGATTATGTTGCATGTTTTACCTTATTTTCCAGAAACAGATAGTGAAAGTAAGTATTTTAGGCTACTTAAGATTATTAAGTTGATTAATTAATTAAAATTCCAAATATATTTAAATCATCATTAAATCTGCTTGTTTGGTTGTTAAAACTCTCTTTAGAAATATTTTGTTACTGTTCATTTCTCTCTCTAATTATAAAAGAATCATCTATCATTGATATCTTACGTTTCCGTATGGAATGCAAGGGTAATACATATTTTATTATTTCATGAGGAACATTATGTGACATTTAATTTTCTGGAATCTTAGTATATCCATTTATAATATGCCAATACAATAAATATCTAAATAATTTTTAGTAAGTTGGTGTATTTGTTTTGCAAGAACTAATAAAAGCCAATTTAGGTATAATATTAAAAATAATTGAAAATTGAACTGTTGGAAGTGCGTATATAGTTTTTTAGAAAAACTTGAAAGGGTTAAAAAGATTTTTAAAACGAATAAGTTACATGTTTTTCTTTATAATTCAGAGAAATTAAAGATAGTTCGGAAGAGTTCGAACAATCCAAGGAATTCCAATCTATATAGAAAAAGGATTTCAGGAAACTTTAAACATAAAGAATTCTTTTAAATAAGTTAATTTACGCCTTAACATGATTAAAATTAAAAGCTAAAAGGAGGTTAAAATATCCCAAGACAAATATCTGATAATTGCTTTTCAACCAGTTCTATTAAAGCTTTTGAATGCAGTTCAAAATATTTATTTGAAGCATTCAGAAATTATTCCCCAATTATTCTACATGTTATAATACGTTTCATTAAAAAAATTAAACTATGCATATTAAAAAATATACATGAGGAATGGAAAATTATGTCCCGAATAACCATAAAACACCATAGTTTTATAAACAAATAAATCCATGTCTTTCAAATAAAACAAAAAACAGCATACTTCTATGTAACTCTACTATAAAATATGTAAATCTTTCACATCTATTTATATATTGTCTCCAGCAGTATTAATATATATAGACTTGTTATCTTTCATTGCAGTTCATAATATGCACGGCAGTAACTTTTCAACCACATACTTGCATGGTCCAAATCATCCATTAGTCAAAATTTCCATTTATCATAATCACTTCTAAATATTCAGCAACTTGCGTGGTAAGGTGTTTCAGAGCTATCAGGAGAATGTATTTTATTGATAATGATTCCGTAAATTTTGACTGACCTTGCAAACTAGAATGTGAAGTGATATATCTCACAATGTGACACCTTTCTACACCCCTCTCTCTCTCACGGTTATTACCTTTCAGAATTATCTAGAGTCATAAAGGTTTAAATTTAACTGCACAACTTAACTTTATTCAAAATTTTAAAGTAAAGGTTTAATTTTAATATATTTCTTTCATTCAAATTGCATTACTAAGACAATTTCCTTCACAGTGGATAATATAAATGGTTTATGCGATGTGACAATTTAAAAGAATGCGAGTCTAATTTTTCAGTTTTGTTATAATTCTGAACTATACTTTCTCTATGGATCTTTTGAAAATATTAAAATTATAAATTATATACAGTAGTGGAATTATACATAGAAATTTCATTTTTGAGAAAATACAAATTAAAGTGTACAATTGTTAAAAATAGAGACATTAAGTGTATTCATTTGTATACTATTTATTAGAATATATTTTATTGGGCTTAAATTTTAAATTTAAAAGTATGACGTTGTTAAATAAATATTGATTTCTTTAATTCTAAAATAATATAATTTGTTGTGAATAATGTTCACAGATTCTTGTTATTTGCCTGTTAAAAATAACTGGATATTTCATAAATATGTTTTCATCTTTTGAATAAATCTGAAATATAAGTTTTAGAATAAATCATTAAAAATATTTTAAATGAATAATTAACGTTCAAAGTGTGTCTTGCACTTAATTGATCCTTATTTACTTTTTACTTTACATTGTGTAGAACTGCTAATTTTATTTTATTACTGTATACTATATTTAGAAGCCAATGTTTTATATTCCGGTTTTAATTTGAGAAATATCTATTTCATTCTTTCGCACTTATGCTAAGAACAAATAAAATTATACCTGTCTAATGACACAAATAATCACAAATCTTACATCATTTTATTTACTTAATCCTATTTAAATATTTCACATTCAGCTCTTTTAAAATATTCCTTAAATTTACTCAGAATTTTAATGTAAAAGTTTAATATTGCTAATTATCTCACTTAAATCGTCTAGCTGAAATAATTTACTTCACAGTGGAAATTGTAAATTGTTTGTGCGATATGACAGTTTACCCCAATCACCATTCATATATAAAGTTTTTTTATTGATCGTTACATTAGATATTATTCACTAAGGAATCTTGTAATTTTTTAACTTCATAGTTACACAGATTCAATTTGACTATAACACAAAATTTCATTTATCTTTATCACTTACAAATATCAATTGCTAGTTTGATCATGACACTGAATGTTTGAAAATGTTTGAAAATGCCACTGGTGCTGATCAGATTTTGGTTTTATTAAGATATACTATATTAAATATTCTATATTATGTTAAACTACCCTATTATAATTACAACTTGAACACGGATTCCAAAGTTATTTTGTAAAGAAATAAATCCATAGCCTTATAATGAAAAAAATATTACAATTCTTACAACAAGTATATCATGACACTACTAAATTATTTTAAATTAATTTCTTTTTATGTATTGGCTCAAACAGTATTAATTGTATGTAGTTTTTTATCACTTCTTCGAATGCATGATATGTACTGATGTTTCTCAAAGCGTTTCAACCCTATAGTTAAACGGATCAAGTCATTGCTTCTAAATATTCAGTAAATAGATGATTGTGAATTCCTCTGAAATAAGGGATACGCATATCATTGATAATGATAAAGTAATTCCGGATTGTCCTCACAAATTAGTTAAAGAGGTATTATATATCTCGCAACGATGCCTCTCTGTCGATCTTTACACATATAGTTTACCATTAACCCTAACGGTTTATCGGAAAATAATACATTTTGAGACAGGAAATCTTCAACGGTCTATTTTTGATTTTTTGATGTAAAATAATTTGTTTAAATTACAAATTTTCCTCGTTCACGAATGAGGGTATGATTTTATAATTTTTTTTAGTTTTGTTGTATGAAACAATGCATTTTATAAAACTCAGAAAATATATACACCGAGTTTTAAAAGAAAGGAATCCAGTTATTTAAAAGGTAACTTTGTAAATTTATAAATTAGAAAATACACATCCCAGTCACATTAATATGATCACTTATCAAAATCTAGAATAACCCTCTTTCTCTGAGCTGACAGCTGCTGGAAAAGAGTCAATTAGTTTCTTGAAGGTGTTCACTGGGATGTTAAGCCATGTCCACTCCAGTGTCTCGGCCAGCTGCTCTAGATTAAGAGGATGAGGATTCATGGTACCAATCGAGATGGTCCCACAGATTATTGATTGACTGGAGGATCATCCGGAAAAGGGAGTACGGTAAGTTACTTATTACTCCCGACCCAGCAAAACTTAAGGGAGTACGGTAAGCTCATCACGTTGCTTTTGATACACTGAGAGCTTAATCATACGTCGCATTGTCCTGATGGTAGATTCCATCATCCTGTAGAAAAACAATTCGCATGTAGGAGTGAACATGACCCTAAAGAATACATGCATACTTGTATTGATACATAGTGACATGCAAAATGATGCGTGAACCCAGAGAATACCATGAAACTCCCTCCTCCAGCTTGGATCATTGTGGGATTTGTTGCAGGATGATTGCTTTCAGATATTTCATGCCGCATACTCCAACGAGCATCTGTCGAAAAGCATAAAACGGGATTCATCGGAAATTGTCACATTTTTCCACTTATTTCAAATCCAGTTCTATACTGGGGTACAATTTCCAGCTTTCATCGCTTATGAACAGCAGTTAGAATAAGTGAGTCTGCTGCAGAGGAACATATGCAGAATCATTCGCTGAACCAGTGTTGTGGACACACCTTTGGTAGTCCCTTGATTCATTTCGGCTGTGAGTTGTACAATGGCTTGACGTTTATTCGCACTAATGCATCCCCACACAAATCGATTACCTCTGCTCATGGTGCACCACATTTGCAAAGTCTCAAATATTGAATAATGCCATTTTTCCATGCACCGTATAATTTTACACGAGCGGGCTGCGAAAAGTTTACAAAACTAGCCGTTTCGGAAATTTTTCCAACTCGGCCCGAAAGCCAATGATTTTGCCCTTTTGGACATTAGGTAAATCGCTCCGAATCTGCATGACTACAAGAACTTAAATATTTTCCGAATACCTACAACATACTTTATATATCCACCAAGTTTGCTGATGAAAAGTGCGATTGGTTATTTAACGTTGGGGTTAATATGGTAACATTAATATGACTAGACTATGGATATATCTAAAAAAAATTTATTTTTTTAATTTTGAAGTATCAATAATATTAATAGGAGTGAAATATTTTAGTGTATATTATTATAAGGGCTAATTTTCAATTTTTTAATTTACGTTTTTTAAATCAAATATATTTGCAGTTGTAAATTTAAAGAATAAAAAAATATATTTTACTTCAATTTTATATAAAAATTGTGTATCTAGTATAATTATTTCAACAGTTATCTTTCTTTTAATTAAATTTCTATTTGTTTCATAGATATTTCCCCTTATTTAAAAACATACAATTTAAAATGAGAAAATTAAAAAATTATAAACGCATAGCATTAGTAGAATTATAAAGTATAGCATTTTAACAGACAAATTCATTCGAAATGGAGCAGAAAAATTTTATTTAATGATGAATCGAGGAAAGAGTGTTATGATGAAAATTTACTCGAGTTAACAATTTTGATTTAAATTTCTATTTCATTAATTATTTTACTTTTAAAATGTAAAAA
>CM063498.1:126495541-126515541 GCA_032207245.1 Pardosa pseudoannulata
TTTGTGATTTACCATTTCACTATCACGTGCTTTAAACGCTAATTTTTCATTGGTATATATAGTCTAGAAGTTAAAATTTAATTTTAACACTAGAATTACGGAAGGGGTCATTTTGACACCTAGCAAACTTTTATCTCTGACAGCTCTTCTATTTTTTTGCAAATATCTTAATCTTTTCTTGATTTTTTCTAAATCATTGTGATTTACGAAATAGTAAAGATTTCAAGAAAATCGTATTTTTATTTTAGCAGTAACAAATGACTATAGAAATACGGCAGGCTATATACTGATGTTGAAGACAAGTGTAAACTTCATAATGACTCTTTCACTATTTTATTAGCAGAACTGGAAGCATTCATAGCGTTGTTGTACGTAAGGGAATATTAGCCGTCAAGGGCTTACCAATTCTTAGTTTGTGGTCCAAGACTTGGGGACCAAAGATTTTTCATGAAACTATGAGTAGAGATAGGTTTCCGGAAGTTATGAAATTTCTTTGTTTTGAAAATAAACTAACAAGGTCTTCACGTTTGCAGTGTGATAAATTTACACTAATATCCGAGGTATGGAATACTTTTATAGAAAACTGTAAGCTTTGCTACAAACCAAATGAAAATATTACGTTTGATGAACAGTTATTCCCTGCAAAAACAAGATGCCGTTTTATGCAGTATATGCCTAACAAGCTCGATAAATTCAGGATATAATTTTGACTAGAAGTAGATGTTAGGACAAAATACTTATTAAACAGATTTCCATATTTAGGAAATGATTAAATGAGTCCAAGTGATCAAAGTTTAGCAGAGAACGCAGTAAATCGTTTAATTTATCCTACACACCTGCAAAGTCTGTATATTTTTAAAAACAAACTGTAGTTGTCATAATTTGAGTTATTTTAATTTATTTTTCACAAATATATTATATCATATAGAGAAATATGCAGATATCTTATCAAGGGGTCAAAATGACACCAGCAATAATTGTAGGTATACAAAGACCACCGTCATTCTAGTGTTAAGGTATAAATTCACATAAGTATTTTATTTTATTTTTGTTATTCAATTTCTTTTCCTTAGTAATGTCAATGGTTCATTTCATTTAAATATTTAAAATAACATTTGTATTTCATATATATTTTAATTTTGTAATAACAGTGAAGAGCATTTTTTATCATGAGAAATAATTTTAAAATGACTGCTAATTTTGAGTGTCGGTATTTTAAAATATTAATGTCAGGTAAGTAAAAATTCTTTTCTCGTCCGTGTTAAGTTTTGCAATAACAGTAAGGTACACTGTTTAAGCATGAAATATTAGAAAATACTTTTAAAACCTATTAATTTTGTGATGCATTTTCTTTTCATCTTATGGAACAGGTTTTAAAATGACAAATTTAATTTTAAGGATAATTATAATTAATAATTATATTTGTCTAATATTTGTCTTTTCATGCCACTGAGGAAAATTTGTATTTGCCTTTATAGTAATGCGACTAGATACTAAGACTCTTCTTAATATAGGTGAATATCAGCGTTATTCAATGCATTTAAATAAACCGAAATAAAGTAAAAGAGATAAAATTCTGAAACTCTTCAAACACTTAGAGTAAAATGTTAAGAACCTCATTTTATCTCTCAATGCCTGGATTTAGGGATAAGAAAGAGCATTAAATAAACGAAAATTTGCTTGTTTGAAACATACAAGTACACCATTAATCGAATAAGAATTATATTACATGCACAACTCTTCAGTTTAGGAGTTTTCAGTTATTATTAATTAATTATTAAAATATTAAAAAAGAAACATACTTTTTGTTTATAAAAAAGAGCGAAAATTAATATTGTACAAATATCTTTAATATAAAACAAGTTATTGGGACTCATTTAAGATTCAACTAATATTCCATTTTATTAAAAAAAATTAAATAGCTGAAAATAATTCAAGCGAAGTCTATTTCAAAGATGCATCAAGAACATTATGACTAATAACATGAATCGGGTTTTGTTAAAGGATTTCTATTACTAATGTAGAGTACTAATGTAGCCTATAGAAAAGAGCTTTAAGGTTTTTGAGAAGTGTCTGCTTGTAGCTGAAATGCTAACATAATTAAACAGAAAAATATACATAACCGTTGAATTTTCTAATGGTTGCATATGGTAGGGATTCTACATGTATAAATATACAAAAAAAATAATTGTTACTTATAAAATTTGTAGTGACAAGTATGAAATTTCTGTATAAAGATTTAAATATTTTACCAAATTAGTATTGTACAAATATCTTCAATATAAAACTAGTTATTTGGACTCATTTAAGATCTAACTGATTCTCCATTTTGTTAAAAAAATTAAATTTCTAAAAATAACACAGGAGAAGGCTATTTAAAAGACGCATCAAGAACTTTATGACTAATAACATCAATTGGATTTTTTTAATGGACTTCGGATACTAATGTAGAATTCTAATGTAGTTTGCATAAAAGAGCTTTAGGGTTTGTGACAACTATCGGCTTATAGCTGAATTGCTAACATATTTAAACAGAAAAACATATATAACCTTTGAATTTTCTAATGGTTGCATGTGGAGGTAATTCTATATGTATAAAAATGCCAAAAAAATAAATTGTTGAATTATAAAGTTTGTGGTGACAAGCATAAAATTTACACATAAAAAATCAAATATTTTGTCCAATTAGTATTGTAAAAATCTCTTCAATATAAAACTAATTATTCGGACTCAATTAAAATCCAACTAATTCTCCATTTTATTAAAAAAATTAAATTTCTAAAAATAACGCAAGAGAAGACTATTTGAAAGAAGCATCAAGAGATTTATGACTAATACAATCAATTGGATATTTTTAATGGATTTCGAATACTAATGTAGAATACTAATGTAGTCTACATAAAAGAGGTTTAGGGATTTTGATAACTGTCAGCTTGTAGCTGAAGTACTAACATATTTTACCCATCCACCGACCACCCTCCCCACCTTTTTCCCTCTCAAAACAGTCACCCTTTTCGTAAATTCCAGACGAAACTTACGGTACCATACTAGAGTTGCCGGTTTAAAAGTTGTCAGGCTACTTTTAAGTTATTTTCTCTGCAAGGTAAAGAAGTTCCGTTACGCAAAATTAGTTTCTTTGATTTATTATCGCTTTGTAATTTTTTTTCCTCAAAAGTGTGTTATACGAATGCGAACGGGAAGGGGTCGACAGGTCCGTTTTTGAACAGGAATTCGCTGTCAAACCCCCGTCGACGCGTCCGTTTAGTGGGTTAAACAGAATTATACATAATCGTTGAATTTTCTAATAGTTACATGTGGGAGTGATTTTATATTTATAAAAATACCAAAACATTAAATTGTTGACTTATAAAATTTGTGGTGACAAGTGTAAAATTTCCTTATAAAAATTCAAATATTTTGTCAAATGAGTATTGCAAAAAATTTCTTCAATATAAAACTATTTATTGGGACTCATTTAAGTTCCAACTAATTCTTCATTTTATTAAAAAAAAATTAAATAAATGAAAATAATGCAGGTGATAAAGATTATTTTAAAGATGAATCAAGAACTTTATGACTAATAATAGGTATCGGAATTTGTTAGTTTATTTCGAATACTGATGTAGAATTTTAACGTTGTCTAGGGTTTTTGAGAACTGTCGGCTTGTATTTGAAGTGCTGAAATATTTAAAAAGAAAATCATACATAACCGGTGAATTTTCTAATGATTTCATATGTCTGTGATTCTATATGTATAAAGATACCAAAGAATTTAATTATGGACTTATGACAGAAATCCTAGATATTTATACTTTTTTGTTATTAAAAGCTTTTTGAAACGTAATATTTAGGTATATATAAGTTCACAAATAGACAAAATCAAATTTGAAAGAAAAAA
Source organism: Pardosa pseudoannulata (assembly GCA_032207245.1). Lineage (NCBI taxonomy): Eukaryota > Metazoa > Arthropoda > Arachnida > Araneae > Lycosidae > Pardosa > Pardosa pseudoannulata. The sequence continues at coordinate 126,499,440 of CM063498.1, forward strand.
ATTTATTAATTTTTCAAAATAATAAAGAAGAAATTTAATAAATTTGCACATTTTTATGTGTTATAAGAAATAGACTTTATCAATTCTAAAAATTTAATACTATTCGATAATACATTTTATTCATTCTTTTACTTTCAATACTTTCAAGAATTTGATTTAAAAAGACGGTATAACTCATAAAGGCAAAATTCAATTACATAGACATTCTGAACTTACGTTGCTTAAAGTTGCATGCACTACATTAAAGTTTAAATTAGTTCCCTACATTAAAGTTTAAATCTTTTCTTTTCAGACTTTTAATTGCATGTATTTCTAAAAGTAATTTTCAGAAGGTCTGCACTTGGGTTTCCATAGCACCATATATGTATATTAGGTCATCATATTTCTGCGAAAATAATTAGAAATTTTCTCAACTCTAAAAAGTAAGTGCATAATTAATTAATTTATAATTATACAAATATGCTTATTATCTAATTTTAAGTCAAATTTTACCATGTTGTTCTATCTAAAACTAATTGTTTTAATAATATTTTTTTAAGTATATACAAATTTAGTTTATCCAAAAATTTTACTCGCTTTAGAAGGTTTTTCAGATGTTGTTTTATCTAAAAGTAATTTTTTTAATAAAAATTTTTTTAAATACATACAAATTATGTTTATTCAAAATTTTACTCTCGTTGAATGGTTCTTTGGATAATGTTCTATCTAAAAGTAATTTTTTAATAAAACTTTTTTAAGCACATACAAATTAAGTTTATCCAAAATTTTGCTCTTGTCGGATGGTTCTTTCTTAATACAGGATTATGCTAGCATTTTTGCAGTGGTCTATGTAATTTGTTTTTTAATGTCAATAACATTCCAAGATATTCCAAAGATGTCAATTATTCTTTTTAGAACGATGCACTGAATCAGCTGTATAATTTTAGTGGTTTGATTTGGAGAACTACAGTCTACTGTTTTGCTCACGATTGCTAAATATTTTTTATCGGACATTTAAAATTTGAAATATTTTGATGTTATCCACTATTACCCTAACAACTATCAGCAGCATTCCTCCTCAAAACAAAATATCACCACAATTGACAATAGTGTTATCTCTCATGCAACAAGAGTACTCTGGGTGGGGTCTAAAATGATAAGCTTTCTAATACAAGCTCTAATTTACCAATAGTTACTAATTATTTTAATTAAAAAACACTAACAACTATCAACAGCATGCCCATCACACAAAAAATATATGACCACTAATCACAATAGAGTTATCTCTCATGTGCCAAAAGAGTGCTCTGGGTGCAGTCTAAAATGAATAAGCTTTCTAATACAAGCTCTAATTTACTAATAGTTATTAATTCTTTTAATTAAAAATGTAAAAGAACACACACATCTATACGTTTACAAATTTGAAATAAAATTATCGATATCCTTATATTTAAACTAATATGGGAAGTGATTATCACTACCTTAAAATTTTAAACATGCATTTTTATTATATTATATTTATATTAGATAAATATTTTTAAAATCGCAGAAGGCTAGATAAAATTTTCAGGATGGTTGGTGTTGACCCTGGAACTGTAGTTTGAACATGTCTGCACTGATAGAAGTTTCAATATTAAAGTAAATTTTTACTTTTAATGTTACATGGTTTACTTTTTAAAGTACTTTCTAATTATACAATTCATATCTGGTATCTTTGATACAGTAATTGATTTGTAAAACATAACAAACTGTGTTTCGGCACTGTTATTAAAATTCTTTTACATACTTTATGGCCAAAGTATATATTTACACTTGTCATAAAACTAATAGCTTAACCAGAAAAAAATAATAAATTAAATGGATGTCCTTATTGATACTTTAAAGATTGAATAAAAATATGTAACGCAACGAGGAAGGATAAAGTTTTAATATTCTGCTGATTAGCATTCATAATGGTCTCCCTCTTACGCTAACAATAACACTCTTTCCAGAAAATTGATAGTTCGATTGCTTGTTTTCTAACTTTCACCTTTCTTCAAAACCTGTTCAGTTGATAAAATGGTAATTATTCATCGTGGACTTATCAAGTTCATGCATAATTTATGAAAAAGCCGCCACGTGCATTTAAGAAACGAACAGAGATATGTATACAATAATTAAAGGATGTGTTTATAGTGGGATCATCTGCAATTCAGACTCGCTTTCAGTTTAAAAAAACAAAAAGCAGTAGCCTCAAGAAATAGTTTACTGTGTTAAATTTCATACAGTGGTGACAGAATAAATACATTAATTTTAGCTAGTTCTTATGCACCGTTACGTACATTTCAGATAGGCATAATTAATAAATTTTAAAACAAGAATTCTCAAATAAGAATCTTTAATAAAAGTTTTTGTATTTAATATATATAAACTGCTACGATTAGGTTTCTGTACTTCTTAAGCTCTTAAAATAAATTTAATGCTATTATTGTACAATTAACTTTAAATTTAATCTTGTTTAGAAAGATTTAACTTTTAATAGTATTTCGTATACATTTATTTTGTTAAATATATCTTTTAAGATATTAATAGATTAAAAGAAATTTTGTTTAAATTTCAAAACAATTTCATAAAGATTTAGTTATCTACCTGGCAAGGTTTAGCCAAATGCTTCAACTTTTAGCTATAACTTTAGAATTATTGCAAAATCATAAATTAATACAGGTTTCCCATTATGTCAAATGTAATTTATATAAAACAGTTAATGGAGCTTTAGCAATATTTTAGCAATACTTTTCGTTGCATTGCTGAAATAATTCCTCTGGAAATCGAAAAAATAATCTACCTTTTAAAAAAATCAAACTTTGTTTTGTGATAAAGACATCCAAATATGTTTTAAGAGAATTTACAAAAAAAGTGTTGGAACTGGATCATTTAATTTCTCCTATCGGGGAAAAATCAATTATGAAAAAAAATCACTTTTAGGTTTAAAACAATTTTAGACAAAAAGGCTTTAATGAAATAAAGTGACTTATCAAGTGAAAAAGTTTGATCTAAACATATTGTGTGAGTCTAGCTTAAACTATTTTAATACACAATATTATCATTTCGACGACTCCTTGTCTCCTAAAGGGAAACCAATTCTTTTTTATGGTGAAATTTTGAAAAATCTTCATGAGTAATGTATTTATTTTATCATATATCGAATGATATATTATATAGTATATGTCTTAAATAATATTAATTTAAACTAGTTTATTTTTATAATGTGCAATAATAAAACCTTTGCTAATTCATTGAAAAATGGAATCTTATGAAAGGAATTATGTAAAAGTCTATTTCTGTTAAATTATTATTTAATGCAACAATTTTCTAATTGTTGGGATACAACTGTATGTCGTATACAACTATATGAATAATGAAATATGAATTGATTAAAGAAATGAAAGTAAACCAAACTGAAATGAATTCTAATATAATAAAAAGTACACATTTCTACTGATATAATTTATTAAAAAACAGGACTGCATCAGTACTGATTCATGCATTTAATTTAAACAAGTTTAATAATTAGTAGTAACTATATCGAGCATGTCTTGCATAACAATGTTTTTTCAATGGAGACTCAAATTTAGAAATAGAAACTCCCATTTTTTTCCTTGTATTTAGCTGATATTGTGTATTTTATGATAAACATATAACAATAAATTTTACAAAAGTAGGACGTTGAAAATTATAAACGTATACAAAAAATTCTACAGAACTGAAAATGCAAAAAATTATAGTTGTAACAAATAAGTCTAGACTGTGACGCAGGTTACAGCGCCCTCTTTAGGGTATATCAAGAAAGAACTAAGTTCGAGGTTTGCTGTCTACCTGTATAGTTGTGTACTGTAAAATTCCCGTCCCATTATGTTTATATTACTGTTTTTTGTGTAAATGTTGAAGTAAAATTTTGTTAAATCAATCCTGGGCATCTTTATTTATCACACAGTTTGATGTATTAGATTTTCTTTTTGTTTTTTCACTTGCTGGGAAATCTATAAAGGTTTAATCTTCCGGGGAATTTTGAATTAGATCTCAAAACCAGAGGTAACATAATACGAAGTTGCTGTCAGCAAGTAATTAAATTTTAAGAATAAGAATTTAAAGAATAAGTTTTTGACAGCATGTTGAAAGGTCTTGATACTTTATAAAGAATCTTTGACGTATGCTAAAAGTTAATCTGTTTCAACCTATCATAAATTCCTGAATACTAAATAAAATTACAGAAATGTTTATAAGATATTCGAGACTTATTTAACCTGTTAAAATTACGAAATTATTGCTCTTCATTAATAACAATAAAAAATGTAAAATGATTAATATAGGAGATATTGATACAATATTATATCACTGTATGTTAGAAGTTTTATCTTGATAGATTGATCATAATTTTCTTCTACGTGTATATATTTGTATCATCTATAGAATGATCTGATGAACAGAGAGATGAACAGTTTATTCTATTTCTATGCTTTTCCATATTTCCTAATTTTTGATTTTTTATATGAAAAAAGTTTTGCATTATTTTCCTTCTATAAAATTCAGTTTTCGGAAGATAGCTGTAATTAAGTTGTATGTTGATATCTATAATTTAAGTAAACTTACCATGCAGACCGTAATATTACAAACAAATTGTTTTCTTCAAAATTCTAATATTTCAAGCATTCTTCAAACATTATTTTAATAAATTAAGAAGTATCACCTAACATTATTTAAAGTGTTTAAAATGTTTTAATTTTGTATATTTTTGTAGAATTTTATAAATTATTTAAATATTTAAGATTTATCAAAGAAGATATACTACCAACATGTGCCAAGAATCCTGTGATTAAAAATACATGAGATCCCATAATTGATTTTCAACACTCCTAAAGTAAATTGATAATGCGTGGATGGTAGGACAATCTAAATTACGATTGAAAATCAGATCACATATTATGAAAAGTAAGGCTACAGGAACAAATGGTTTTCTTCAAACATGTACCAAGAATCCTGTGATTCAAAAGACATGAAATCCCGTAATTGATTTTCAACACTATTAAAATAAATTGATAATGCGTTTAAGGTAGGACAATGTAAATTACGATTGAAAATCAGATCACAAATTATGAAAAGTAAGGCTACAGGAACAAATGGTTTTCTTCAAACATGTACCAATAATCCTGTGATTCAAAAGACATGAGACCCCGTAATTGATTTTCAACACTCCTAAAATAAATTGATAATGCGTGGAAGGTAGGACAATCCAAATTACGATTGAAAATCAGATCACAAATTATGAAAAGTAAGGCTACAGGAACAAATGGTTTTCTTCAAACATGTACCAAGAATCCTGTGATTCAAAAGACATGAGATCCCGTAATTGATTTTCAACACTCCTAAAATAAATTGATAATGCGTGGAAGGTAGGACAATCCAAATTACGATTGAAAATCAGATCACAAATTATGAAAAGTAAGGCTACAGGAACAAATGGTTTTCTTCAAACATGTACCAATAATCCTGTGATTCAAAAGACATGAGACCCCGTAATTGATTTTCAACACTCCTAAAATAAATTGATAATGCGTGGAAGGTAAAATGTTTTAAATTTTATGTATTATTTAAAGATTTAAAATTTATGAAATAAGATATACTACCAACGTGTACCAAGAATCTCATTCAAAAGGCATGAGATCCTGTAAATTATTTTCAACGCTCCTAAAATAAATTGATAGTGCATTGAAGGTAGGGCAATGGCAATTAAGATGGAAAATCAGATCATATATATACTGAAAAGTAAGGCTACGGAAGAAAAATTACTTCAAAACTTACGTTCTTACTCGTGGCAAAATTACTTAGCACCTTTACAGAGTACAGGTATGTATCTACACTGCTTCTACATTTTAGAAACCATAGTCTTCTTTCAGAATAGTGAAATTGTTTCTTAAAGAACGTGAGAAACATTATTTAAAATTTTTAAAAAGTTCTTCATGTTAAAAAGTTTATAAAACTAAATTTCTACATAATGAAGTATTTGTTTTTAATTTGAAGACATAATGCCAGTTTGCTTAGAAACTTGAGAGAATTTGAGAGGTAAAATTGAGTTTATGCTAGAGAGTAATTGAGTTTTACTCTAAAAGTGATTTTTATGCTGTCGCTCAGAAAAGAAAGCTTCTAAAGTCTTTAATCAATTGCTTTAAGAGCAGGAAGACAAAGCTCTTAAAGAATATTATTATTAATGAAAAATGATGCTTTAGGTGACACGTAAAGTATTGTTTAACACTTTCCGAGGAGTAAGTTAGCAAACTTATTTTCTATCAAAGCTAAACAATGGTGAGTGAAGGATATCAAAATATTGAAAAAATAGATTTATAAAGAAAGTTTTATGTATTTTGCATCTCAAAAAATGGGTTCATTATATTATGCTGAGAAAAATTCTATAAAGGATAAGTTTTAATAATAAAAAGCATGATTTAACGTGCATTTTTCTTGTAATTAGCAATTCCTTTTATCTCCAAATTTAATAGTATGTCAAAACTGGAATATGAAATACAGAAAAAATATAATTAATGTATCACAAATGCTATAATTGTATATTAGAGAGATAAAACTTTGAAAATTAAGCAAAATGACATTTTGCTTTGGAAAAAATATTACTCTTTGCTATTTTTGGGGAGTAATTTACAAAACTTGTTTTCATAGCGAGGCTAAACCTCAGTGACTGAAGCATTTTAAAATATGCTGAAAACAACTTTTTGTGTTTTTTAAGTTTCAGAAAAATCCTCTAAATATTTTAATAGTTTTTAATACTTTTTATATTTAAATATGTTTTTCTAAATAAACAAAAACAAAATAACTTATCCAGAGACAAAAATAAAATAATTCCCTAATTTCTTACTGAAAGCAAGATAAGATTTTTTGATATACATTCAAACTATGCGTAAACAATAAAGCTATTGTAAACCGACAAATATTTTAAGATATTCATAATGTTTCTTAGTTACAAAGTCATTTTTATTTATTCTTATAAATAAGTCAAAGGAAATTTGTAAAAAAAAGTTCATAAATATGGTGTTTTTATATTTGACAGATTATTAGACAAAATTTAAAAGCAATATAGACTAACGTAAGTCGGAGCAAATAAGCAAATATTATGTACATTAGTATATACATATATATCTAAAGGGGAAAAGTAAGAGAGCAATATGGGGTCAGGGCTGAATGAGTGAAAATGAGAATCAAAAGCAAAAGAAGAATACTAAAAAAGAGGTCATTTTTATATTGTTAGTTGAGTACCGCTTTCATGGTTTCTATTAACACATCTCGCACCTTCTTTATACACACACACACACACACACACACATATATATATATATATACATATATATATGTATATATGTATATATGTATATATATATATATATATATATATATATATATATATATATATATATATATATATATATATATATATATATATATATATATATATATATATATATATATATATATATATATATATTATATATATATATATATATATATATATATATATATATATATATATATATATATATATTATATATATATATATATATATATATATATATATATATATATATATATATATATATTATATATATATATATATATAATATATATATATATATATATATATATATATATATATATATATATATATATATATAATATATATATATATATATATATATATATATATATATATATATATATATATATATATATATATATATATATATACATACATTACTATATAAATCTATATTTAATGGAACCTATTTCACGGATGTGCACACAAAACTCCGTAGATGTGACGGTTATGACTCCGTAGATGACATTATGATTTAGTCTTGAAGAAAGAAATGTGTTGTGGTGGTCTTTCCTACTATAGAATTTCTGAAAATTAGAGTACAGCTATCTTGTGTAGAGAACGTCCTGGTAGTTGGTCGTGGATCTTACGTATATGTATATGTATGAATAATCGTATGTATATGTATGTATGTATATGCATATACATAAATTATCATATATTGACTGGAATCGATATATGTGTATCTACGCAAAATCTCCGTAGGTATTTAATCTTGACGAAAGAAATGCGATCTTGTGGTGTTTCATATGATAGAATTTCTGAAAAAGTATAGTACAGCTGTCTTGTGTAGGGAATATGAAAACATGTTATATGTAAACAGTTTAATATATATATATATATATATATATATATATATATATATATATATATATATATATATATATATATATATTATATATATATATATATATATATATATATATATATATATAGTATATATATATATATATATATATATATATATATATATATATATATATATATATATATATATATATATATATATATATATATATATATATATATATATATGTATATATATATATATATATATATATATATATATATATATATATATATATATATATATATATATATATATATATATATATATATATATATATATATATGCGTTAAATTAAAACTCACTCGAAACAAAATAATAGGTAGATATACACAGTGGAATTTGAATTATGAAGATAATTTGAAAGCAAAGTTAACAACAATAGAATACTCTGATAATTAATCTGTAAAAACCAAGCTATATTTATTAAATACATAAAATTGCTCTTACAGTAATACCGTACTATTTACAAGTTTCACATACAAAATGTATCAGCATCAATGTCGGAATATAAGTGTTTCGTTGAGTTTTCTCTCTTCCTTGCAATTTTATGTTTCGATATATCAAAATTTAAAATTTAAAATTGTTTCTTTTTAATATCCAAACGTTCTTGAGAATCTCACAGAGGGAATTTTTATTCTGCTTAACAGTCATTGCACTTTATAAAGATTGAATTGTCGTCAGTTTAATTGTCACCGGTAAGACTACATGTTTTTAATTAGAATCCATGTTACCCAATAAAAGTTAAAAATCACAAGCTACAATGCTAGTATATAAAATGTTCATTGATTAATGGAGATTTTCTTTTTTGTATATTTTTTACTCCAAATGTGACAGATAATTGGAAATCTCAATAAATGAAGAACAGATGGTGTGGATGTAAGTGGAGTTTTGAAATTGTGCATCAAACATTCAACAAACAGCTAATTAAAATAAATATTATTTTGTAGGCTAAATGCGTCAGAAGATTCAGAAAGATTGTTTTTGAAGTACACTGAAGAGACTGTATTTAATTATAATAAAATGAGCCTCTTCTTAAAACTTTGTAGGCCAGTAAATCTTTGTTTTTTAACGTCAAAAGAATGGAATCAATCTCAACAACAACAGAGAATCCAAAACTTGCCATTACAGAAAAGCTGAATGACGAAAGTAAAAGAAAAATGATATACAATCCGAGAGGTATGGCGACGTAAACTAATACAAAGATTTAATACTATGTCATGCTTCCTAAAGTATACTTTTCATAATTTAATTATAGTTGATATTTATAGTTAATATAAGTCATTGGTTGTACATACAAACTATTTGAAAAAGTATTATATGGGTATTTTAAATTGAACTATTTAGTATTTTTATAATTTGGTACGTAATATTTCAGATATTTTTGGGTTTATAAGTTATGAATTATTTTCAAGAAGTTTCTCACTTTTACACTGTTGCTTTAATGCAGTACAAATATTAAAATAATATCAGAAATAAGTATACATGTTAGAGTATTCAAGTCTTTATGAAATATATACTTTAAAATTTAGGTAGTCTTTGACGTTCAGTTAAAGCAACTTTATATTCAGTTAACACCATAACGTGCACTCTTGAGTTAACTCGAGCTTGCTGAACTGGCCAAACTGTGCACACTCGAGATAATTCGAGCTGCGTTGTATTTTAACTTGCTATAATTTTTCACACTCGAATGCAATCGAGAATTGAAAATAACAACGTGAAAGAAAAAAAAACAGTCGTTTTATTGATATTTATCATTTCCATGGTATTGTAAGCTATAACACTTATTCAAGTATAAAATATGTATATTTTTTTCTAAATTCAAAGTCTTAAATTGTGTTTTTTACATAAAAAATAATTAATTTTTTTTCGGCCGGCCTTTTTAAAGAAAACAAAACTGTGCATTAAGGGGTTGAACTAATCTTAATAAAGCCATACAAAATAGTAAAATTGATTAAGAAACATTACTTTTAAAGTAAAAAATAAATAAAACAGTATATATATATAAAGAAATTGGGCATACAATTTAAAGAAAAAATGTTGGAAAAGATGCCTTATCGAATTCTATATAAATCTAAAATTTAATTTAATTATACTGCATATTTATACATGTAAAATATATTTTTAATTTTGTTTATCCAATGAAAAACTGATCTATGTAGATGTTAAAGGAGTTTTAATTATTAATAATTATATTTTCAAAGGATGTAAATCGAGGAAATTAATTAATTAGTAATTAATATAACAGAAAAATGGAGATATTTGTTTAAGAAATGTGTTTGCATAACGGATTAGATTTCATTTTATTTTTTAATTAATTTATTAGTATTAATTAAGTGACACCCAAATGAAAATGCTATACTGAGCTTCATTGAAGTATATTGTGATATAAATAAATTTCTTGTTTGTTTTGTTTAAATATTTTAAACTAATTCATATCATTTTCAAAATGGAAAATTTACTAAAAATTTATTTGTTTATTAAATTTTAATTAATTTGAAAATGTTATATATTTTTAATAAACTCATAATTTTTGCATTTTATATGATTGAGAAAAAGTTTTAGTTAAAAGGATATGGGGCAAGAAAGAAATTGAAAATGTATGAAATTAGTTTTTTAAAACACCAAGCTTGTAACACATTTAATCAAATGAATTTTTAAATTTAATGATTATTTTATCTTATATAAGATTTCTTTGATTGCTTGTTTTATAGATTTTGTTATTGTTATTTTAAAATCTTCCGGAAGTGTTAAATTCTCTTTCAATTTTCATTACATTTTGTATCAGATGTTTCTTATACAAATGAAAAAATTATTACGAACGAAAGACAAAAAATATATACAAAATATCGTACAAACTTAAATCGTTCTTTTATATGAATAATATTTAATACAAATAAATACAATAGCCACTTCTTTTTCTTTATTAATGTCAAACATTCAGTACAAAATTACAGTACATAACTGAAATAAGCTGTGCTTGGTTCTTTATAATGTTTTTTGTAATTGGATATATTTTACTTAACATCATTTATATTGCTTGCATTGAAATTTCAGTTATAATGTTAAAAATTCACATTTTACTTTTCATTTTCAGTTTAAGCAATTTATTGAAATACTCTATTTTTATTCCAATATAAGCTTAATATATATTGTACTCATTTCTCCATATGTACATCTTATTTAAAGATATTTAAAAAAATAGCTACATGGAATCATCTGTCAAATAATAAGAATAAGGAGATTTCAAGCAGTAGGGCAAATTCTCAAATTATGACAATTCTGGCATTAGTTTTAAACGGAAGGGCAATTTATTGTTTGTCTATTGGCTGTTGTAAACATGAAAATGAATGGGAAGGGCATCATAGTAGTTCGTGACGTTGCGACTAATTGTCTTATACGTGACTTAGATGCATACCACAATTGTTGCCAGAATTTTGAAAAGAAGGATTATTCTAATTATATCTTTTTAGATAATAAATTTTTGTATAGGATGTTGTTGTTCCTCTAAGAGGAATTGAGTATCATGGATGATCTCATCTGAAATGAATTGTGAGTAAACATACAAGCAAGAAGTACATCTGATGAAATGCTCAAACATGAAGTCGTACTTTTCATCCAGTTGATTGTCTTTCAACAGGACAGTGTGTGCCCATACGTTCCAAGGATTGTTTAACACTATTCAGCAGCACAGTTTTAAACTTCTTTTCAGCTTTCTGCTAATACAGGTATTATACTGCCTCTCTATATACAAGGGTATTGTGTGGCCGTTTCGACTGACCGGGCAAATGTCGAATCAAAATTTAAAGTAAATATAAAATCTAAAAAAAATGGATTGGTAAAACAGCAAAATTGCCCCTTTTTTAAAAATTCTGGGGGACTTTGAACCCTCTTACCGCTTCCAAATTAATCCCCTGTCCGGATTATTGAACAGAGTGAAAATACATTGGCCGGCTTTTTTCTCGTGACCTCTGATTTACAACTCTCTGTGTGTGTGTATACAGTGTGAGAGTGCAGCTGTTTTACATATGGTTAGCGAAGCTGATTTCCTCGCAGCACTCACACGTTGTGGATTGCATGCCCAGGTATTTTTTCGGGTTTCCATTACGCCTGTGGTGTGCTCTGTGGAAAATATTGCACTTAAACTTCACCACGTTTCGAGAATTGTGATTGGACGTCAGGAGGAGATTCAGGACCATGCCTAGAGTCCCGGTCAATCTGGATAGAGCCGGGAAAGAATGCATTGTGCACAGGACAATGAGAAAACGGACGCATTAACACATGATAATGGATAAAGTATAGGGTTGCTGGAGTAGTTCAGAAGGAAGGAAAGGAAAGCAGCGTGCTCTTGGACTTTGACAATTTTTTTTCCAGGTGTAGCACGTGGAGTGCTTTTTTCACTTTTTATATTTTATATATTTCCTTATATTTTGTTCTATATTTGAAAATTGTAATGTAGATCAGTGGCATTTTACTATAATTAATATTAAAGACGATATAAAGCAAACTTGGGTTATTAATGGATTTGTAGTAACAACAGCAATGTACTACACCACAGCATACACTATGTCACAGAACTTTGAGAACAAACTTCGAGGCAGGTAGACAATATCATTACGCTTTAAAGACAATCCTAGACAGAAATGGATAGATGGCGCTGCACTCAACTTATCAACATCAGCACGTAAAGCGGTTGAAACAAGCACAATAAGTAAGTGAAGAAATCTATTCCTTAGATTATTTTGGGTGAAAGAGAGTTCGACAAACATGCAAACAGAAAATATTTACAAATTTGAACAAATCTGTCCACTAGTATCGGCGTCTAAATTTAGCAGTCATCTGTGGTTCATGTAAAACAGTGCCAATCCCACGACAGTAGTAAAATTGTATTTTCAAGTAACCCCTAAAATAAAAATAGGTGTATCCCGTTCATCGGTGAAGAATATACTGGTTACTCATTTAAATATACACTAGTGAAATATAGATAAAGAAATAAACGCCCCTCGGAAGAAAACTTACTAGTAGTGTTTTTATTTTTAATAATTTTAAAATAAAATATTGCAGTATAATATTTCCTCATATAATTTTTCACAATACATATAGGGATAATTAATAGTTCAAATTGAATAATTTACATACAAATGAAAAAATTCAAATATAAAACTAAGTACATTTGCAACTCTATAATATTCTTCATTCTTTTTTATTAAACACATATTAATAAACAACAAGATAGCGACTCACTTTTCGATAATTTGGAATATATTGACTTGTACAAAAAAAGCAAAATGCGACACAAAGTTTTCCATTTTTAAAATCTTTTGGTCAAATCAACTTAATTCTTTAATATTTTTCATTAATAAAGCTTTTGCCAGTCTTTTGGTTTTGAAACTTATTTGATCTATTTTTTACTATACTGTTTATGAAAACATATATTTTCATGACAATTGTCTTGAGTCTCTCTTACATTTTGAGTATTTTACCAATAGATCTGTCATGCACAATATTATAAAAATGCAGTCATCTTATTTTTATGTACTACGTGCCGCACACAGAAAAAAATCTTTTTAAACATCCAAAACTTTCTACTTGCTAAAATTCTTCACATCCATGATCCGTTATTATTAAACTAAATTAATATTATGACCACTGCAACATTTTTTTTCTGTCCTAGTTCAAAATTAATATGATAACTCCCTGGTGACAGTCATATCTGAATAACTGCTCTTTTAAAATACCATTGTCAATACAAATTACCTTATTACTGAATTCTTTCTTAAAAACACTGCAGTATTTGAAGCATGAAGTAAAATATAGTGTACCAAAATTTACTCACAAATATGCATTTTTTAAGAGAGAAAATTTGCTATTACTGAAAGAGTAGAACGAAGTATCTAATTTCAAAAATCTTTTAGCAAATTTATATTTATATATATATATATATATATATATATATATATATATATATATATATATATATATATATATATATATATATATATATATAAATATATATATATATATATATATATATTATATATATATATATATATATATATATATATATATATATATATATATATATATACATATATATATATATATATATATATATATATATATATATATATATATATATATATATATATATATATATATATATATATATTTATATATATATATATATATATATATATATATATACATATATATATACATATATATATATATATATATATACATATATATATATAATATATATATATATATATATATATATATATATATATATATATATATATATATATATATATATATATATATATATAACAATTTAAGACTTTTTAATTAATTAACTGTTACACCTCTAAAAATGTTTTTTATTTGTTTACATAAATTTCCTTATAGAGCAGTGAATATTGATTCTTTTGGTATGTTTCGTTGATAATATTCTGAAAATATGCATTTTGAAGTAAAGCATTTTTTATATATTTTATTATTTATCTATAGTAAGTTTTATGAGATTCTAAACTACATCAAAGAGGCATTAGTTAATTAATACGGCACAATTATCTATATTAAAAGAAAAAATATTCGTGTACTTATTAAATATTAATTTATTTTAAGCTTATGAAATTTAAATGCATTTACTTTTACAGGCGCTGATTATATAGTATTATACATATTTTTTACTATCAAACTTTTTGCTTAATTAATATTTTTTATGCAGTCTTTATGAAACATGTATATAAGCTTTTATAAATTATATAAGCTTTGTGGCTTTTTTATAATTAGTAAATTTTTAGTATATAGTATTATTTATGACACTGAGTAAAAATGTTGATTTTAGGATTTAAAATATTAAAACATGATATATATATATATATATATATATATATATATATATATATATATATATATATATATATATATATATATATATATATATATATATATTTATACATGTGTGTGTGTGTGCGTGTGGAATATTTTGCACATTTTACAGTATTTTTGTGTATAAACTAGACATAAAAGTAAGAATTATGAATACAATCATGCATTAAAAATCAAATGAGTTAAAAGGGAATTTTATTCCTTAAACAAACAAATTATGCACTTTATATTTTCTTTTATGAACAGAAATTTTCACATGCATAAAACTATTCATAGTTCAAATTGTACTTGGTTAGATGTGTCACATACCTCATCAACAATATTTCTTAGATTTCGGTTAATGTATGCTCATATGCATTATTCATTGAAAAGAATTTCACTGTCTTTTCCAGTAATGACACAAAAAGGATTTTATAGCCTGTTTCGATGCTTCAGCAGGTTTAGCAGAATAACCAAAACTGGAATACACTAAATTTAGAGACAAAACCTGTGTAGGTTGAATACTTAAATGGGTATTAAACTAGAGTGCATTAGTAGAACTTAACTGATAGTCTTCGTAGTATAGAGATGGTTTATAATTGGAAAACGACCAAAACGATAATTAGAACTCGGTTTTGTAAAACAACGATTTTCTGTAGAGTAGTTGACTCACACAGAAGCAAATACACAATGCTAGAAAAATGGCGCCAATTATTATAACGATAAATTTTAAACTTAAAAATCATATTTTCACAAATCGGGTTATTATATTCATTTATAGATAGTGAGGAAAGATGCATTTATCATCTACCGCGTTCATGGCTGTTGGCACGCTTACTATATCCGTGTAGACTTACTATGTGTGCACGTGTAGGCTTACGTGTGTGTACGCTTACTATACCGCGCAGGTCAAATAAATGGTAAATTAAAACTATTTATATTACGAATTGCAGTAAAATTCTCACTTTCTTCTGGTTTGTGTACGA
>CM063498.1:126520541-126545541 GCA_032207245.1 Pardosa pseudoannulata
TATATATGTATATATATATATATATATATATATATATATATATATATATTATATATATATATATATATATATATATATATATATATATATATATATATATATATATATATATATATATATATATATATATATATATATATATATATTTATTTATTTATTTATTAGGTGATATTATTTTAATTTAAATTTTTGGTTTCTGGACCCTGTGAAAAAACCATTGCTCAGAATGACCCAAATTTAAGTGTAATTTTTATTAATGGAGGGGAATAAAAGATACCAACACAATAAATGAAATATATTTTTGCCAACACATAAAGTTCAGGCATTTAACATTTTGATCACTTGTAGTAACATAAACACATTTACAAAGCTAAGCTCATGCAACATGGGATGAAACAAAATATTTTTAATTGTGATGAGGAAAAAATACAGAACAAGCAACAATGAAAATAGTTTTATTAGGATGAATTTAGATGAGTGACAGTATTCTTTTTTTTTTTTTAAGGGTAAGATATGCTCCGTATGACTTTTACAACTTTTCTGCAACAAGATGAAATTGACACACAGTATTATCTACACGAGATTAGAATGCTCCGATTTTCAAGTTCAGAATGCATTTTACAATGTGTGTCTTTAATTCAGATACGTTTTTATTGAGATCATTGAACATTTTATAAATTTTAGTACTACCACCTAAAAAGATTTAGGTTATTTTTCCTCTTGATTCCTTAAAATTTTCTTTGGAAGTCGTCATAGGAATAAAAATGCAGTGATGGATGTTAAACGATGAAGTAAGAGTATTGAAAATATAAGGAAATTTTAAAACTTAACTTAGTATTTTACAATCCACAGTGTAGCCACTTTAATCATTTATTTAAAATACGTGCTGCAATAGCAAATTTTATATGCAAAATGCTGTGGTGTAGTACATTGCATTGTTATTTCAAAGACATTGATAACCCAAGGTTGCTTTATACTGCTTTTAATTATAGTATAATACCACTGATCTATATTACAATGTTCAAAATTAGAATAAGCGACAAGAAAATATACAAAGAAATATATAAAAAATTAAAAAGTAAAAGAATCACTCGACGTGCTACGCCTCAAAAAAATTGCCAATGTCCAAGAGAACGCTGCATTCTTTTTCTTCCTTCTTTCTACTCAGGCAACCCTATACTTTTTCCATTATCCTGTTCGTTGTTCCATTGTCCTTTTTACAATGCGTCCTTTCCCGGCTCTGCCCAGAAGGATCGGGACGCCAAGGATGGTCCTGAATCGCTTTGTGGAGACCAATCACAATTCTTCAAAACTTGGTGAAGTTTAAGTGCAATTATTTTCACTGGCCACACCACACGCTTCCTGGAGTCGCGAAAAAAACTTGGGCATTCAACCCACAACGTGTGAGTGCGGCGAGCAAATCAGTTTCGCAAACCTTATGTCAAACATAGCTGCACTCTCACACAATACTAATGAAAAAATTATATACATTTTCTAATTTTAAATTTACTTTTGTTTGATTAAATTTTTAATAAAGTTGTTTTCAATGTGTGGTGAGAATGCAGTTCAGAAGTCCCCATTGTTATTTTGCCGTTAATAGTAGCAACGTACCATTTAAGATGGCAGTGATAAACCTGAAATAAAACACATAATCTATATATATTAAAACAGAAGCACACAGTATGGATTAATTTTATATACATTTCTACCAAGCTTTTAAATTTCCTTACGTCTGGAGTACAATTTGTTAAATTGTCTAATATATACAAAATTTTAGCAGAAAAGGTATGGACAACTTTATAACACCAATGCAAAAACCATCAGTAAACATAAGTATTAAATTTTTTAAAAGAGTATACACAAGTTTTATACACAGTTCTATCAAAATAGCCCTAAATTTGAAATATGTGAAAAAACTCGCTTACTTGAGATTGCTAAATATAGATAAAATGTCAAATTCCGGGGACATGCCAAACTACATTAAATTTAATGTAGTTATGATTTAAGATGAGGGAAAGTAAGATTTTTTTTGCATCTTTTCAGAACTATAATAACGGGTATTTCCTGCTAATTCCTATTTCGAATAAAGAAAGTTATATTCTATTTTATATTCTTTTGCTTACATTGTGAATTTTATATTATTAATAACTAAAAAATATTTTTAAGGTGATAGAGAACTTTAGTCTGAGAAAAATTTAAAGAAAAAATTTAATTTAATTTTTTATATTCTTTAAATTTTAAATATATTTATTAATTATAAACAAATTAAATATTTTTGAATATCCTTCATTCTGAAAGGAAGATCTGGATACTTATAAAATGCATTATATTAACTCTTATAAAGGTACAAAACTTTTAAATTTATGAATCTTTGGAATATTTTATTTACTTTTTTATCAACCTTATTTCTCTCAGACATAACGAATATATATTTAGCAAAGTTTAAAAGAATTGTAGTTCAGATAGGTACATTTTAAATAGTGAAATGTATCTACTCTGTACTTAAAAGACTATATATAAGTGCAGGAAATATGTTAATTTAAAATAATTGTTTTTTCTTTAAGCCATATTAGTTTAAATGCTTTTAAAAGCAAATACGTTTAAAAGATATAAAATGTGGCCTAGAAATAAAAATTTCTATACTTCTTTTTAATGAATTGCCCAGGGAACATTTTTTAATTAAACTATTTTTAAAAATTAGAAATTATGAATAAAACAATTAACAATTTGCATTTAAATTTTAATAATACAAAAATTAGAAATAAAAATTTAATTTTGAATGTAAGTTGCCAACTTAGAAAATGGTAATAGAATAAAAGTGAGGCACCAAAAATTAATTTTTATATTTGTATTTTACTTGCATTTTAAGCGTATTAGTTTGTAAATTATTTTACAGATTTTTTAAATCTTCTTTTTTCCAAATAAGAATATTAATTTTGTATTTTACTAAAAATGGTTTATTTTTAAATCCTTCCTTTTAGTATTAAAGAAATAAATATATGGCCTGCGTTATCTACTCTCCATTACGTTTACTCAAAATACGAATATCTCAAAAATTATCTGAGAAGAATATTTTCCGTCGATATTTATGAAAAATACGGTGAGTTAATTTTATTTTTATTTAAGAATTTTATTGGCGGTCTGAAATAATAAATCATAGGAAGCCAGTATTTTTAAGGAAATGTAATTTCTCATGGTGATTGATGGACACAAACTTAACCCATAAAAAGATATTTTCTTAGATATATCTGAAGCGTAAAACGTTTTATTCCAAACTTGCATTACCGTTGATGCATTGCAAAAATGAACTATCCGGAAGGGAATTTTACAGTTCAGAGTAAAGAAAAAAGATATTTGTCAACCAAATTGTTATTTAAATCACTTCGTGAATTTTTAAAGAAAATTAAACTTTGTCATAGACTTATTTTCGGGTGTAAAAATGTGTGTATTCCATCAAATAGTACGCATTTTTACCTTGATAACAATGAATTATGATAGAGTAGTAGGACATTTTTGTCATTTCTTGATGCATGAGCATTTGAATAATGGATGATAAGAGACTGTAATAATAATTTATGGAATATGATATAATAATTTATGGAAACATTGCTTTATATATTGAAAAGAAGTATTGTGAATTTAAAAATAATATAAATTGTTAAAATTTGGTTCTACTATAAGAGATAAAATATATTTAAGGAGCAAGAATTTATTAGCATAACATGTTTAATCTATAGCAGAAAAATATTAAGATAGAATTACAAAATATCAATAAATATAGGTTTTATGAGATCTTTCTTTCCTGGATCATATCAAAGTATTCAAATAAGCATCCCAACTAAATATTAGAAGTGGTATCTCAACTTGGATTTTGTGAAAGAAAATACTTCTAATAAACAAACAATCTGGTCCTTGAATAATATGTGTTTGTTTCTTGGTGGGCAAGAATCGATGTTGCCATTTACAATAGAAAATACATTTCAAAGCGTTTCCATCTATGTTAATGGTTCCCATATTCTATTTACATCTTTAATTAATTCAGGTTGGTGTAATGTTCAAAAGAAGATAACCCCTGGAGTTCTGTTTAATCAAAAATTGTAAACCAGAAAGTGTTCAATAATTGCATCTTCATGGAGCCAAATGAAAGCGAATATCAACCGATATATGGCTATGTGAAGTGCAAAGTTTATAGAACAATTATCCGAGTTCGGCTACTCTTTTGCTCAAGGTGCACATCCAAAAATAGTGGATTTGGTTTGACGTTCCTTCAGCTAGAATATTCGCCACTCTACAAAATTAACAGCAATTTCATACTCACAACTATTTATCTATTCCTTACTCACAACTGGTAACAAGTCCCGAATAAAGTTTAAGTGTTCCTTATGTAAAGCATCATGAATATACTTTCTGGAAGCTTCTCGATCACTCCCGCACAAAACAGTTTCGTCCGTATAACCTCACTTAGGTTAAATGTTTTTACCTCCAACGCTGTATATAACTGCGGAGATTAAGAAGTCCTTGAAACGCTGGAATGCAGATGACCACAGTTGTGGACGAGGGATAGGATGGTTGGTTGATTAGTTGGGGCTTAATCGCACTACATCCTCCTGGGATAAATTATGCCAAACACAAATACTCATTAAAATGTAAAAGATTTTAAAAATAATTTCAAAGTTTAAAACTTGAAGATGAAGAATTGACAAAAGATAGGTAGATAAACGTATGTAGAATTAAAAAACTGAATGAGGTGTGATTATATTATAAATATGAGGATATCAGCCAATGACTTTTAAAAAGGTAAGAAGTTCAGGATGTGGCGATAATTTTTATAGATATTTGATATCGGGTGTAGCAGATTTAAAATAATGGATACGATGTTGATTAAGGAAGAAGGAAAGAAACATATTTTCGAACATCTGGAAATAAAATTTAAAGTGATTTTTGAGCATTTTTTTAAAGTGGTCCAATCACGTTAATGATCTTTTCTTCTATTTAAGCCATAGAATGATTTAATCATTTAAGTATTTGTTCATTTGTTTAAATCAAATGAATCTTTATTTATTTTTAACTACCTCCGTTGAAAACATCTGTTTCGTTCATGAAAAATCACTTCTCTGAATTATCAATGCGAAATAATTTATTGAAAAATTGCATTTAATTTTTAACATCTGACACACTTTCTTGAATGTTTATATTGAATTATACTTAAATTGAACTTTTTGAAGAAGTATATGTTTAATAAAATATCTGAAACTAAATCTTATAACTTTGAGGCCTAAAATTATAGCTCATATTCAATTCTGAAATATTCTGTAATTTTAAATATCATACAAAGTTATAATTATAAAGAATAGCAGCAATAAGTTAATTTGGTACAAACACAGTACTCTAGGGTAAAAATTTATAGTGCACTATGCTTAATATTTTTCGATATTTGAATTAATAAAAAAAGCTGTAAACATAATCACTAGACGAAACACTAACGTTGCAACTATGGATGCGTTTCGTGTTAATTTGAAGACATACATTATAATATAATTTCATCCAGTTGTGTTTTAATTATATGATCATACAGCCTAAATGAAGGCAATACGATTTATATTTACACTAAGACAGAACTGTGTAATCTGCCAAATTATTTTTTTAATGTGTCCATAAATCACTTTACAAAATTTTATTCAGATTGATAAGTTATTAAGACAGCAAATCTAAGAGACAGATAGATTAATAAAATACTTCTTTTACATATAAATGTAATATTAAATCCCTAATTTACATATTTTAATATTAATTTAATAACTTTTGCTTGAATTTGTTGGGTTGAACGGTAATTCTGATTTTTCCCTCCAGGCACACTATAGACTTAATTCAGCCTCTTTCTGTACTTCTTTAGCGAATAGTTAAAGCATTCTCTTTAAAGAGTATTTTTTTATAACATGATCAAAAGTGCTTAGGGATTATTCGTAGTATTTTTACCTGAGAAATCCCTACTTAAAAGTGTGTGCAAGATGTTGTAAGGATTTCATGTATCTCACCAGAAATAAAACGTGTTCTGCTTTTGAACGAGGCTCCCCCATATTACATAAATATTATTAACAATTATTGTTTTAGCTAATATAACCATTTCAAAAGATTTTTTGATACGTTAAAATTCAAAACATTATAAACGACTAGTAGTTAAACAAACATGAGAATTTTTATTTTATTTCCATTTACTTTCCCTTTTTATATTATAATAGGAATTTTAAGTAATATATATATATATATATATATATATATATATATATATATATATATATGTATATATATATATATAAATATATGTTTGTATATATATATGTATATATATATATATATATATATATTATAATATATATATATAGATATATATATATATATATGTATGTGCATATATATATATATATATATATATATATATATATATATATATATATATATATATATATATATATATATATATATATATATATATAATATATATATATATATATATATATATACATATATATATATATATATATATATATATATAATATATATATATATATATATATATATATATGATATATATATATATATATATATACATATATAAATATATATATAATATATCTATATATGTTATATATATATACATATATACATATATATATGTATATATATCATATATACATATATATATACTTTATATATATATATATATTTATACATACATAATTATATTATATACAATATATTTTTTATATATATATATATATATAAATAATAGTTTTATATTATATATATATATATAAATATATATATATATAAATATAATATATTATATACATTTTAGAATTTCATCTTATATCCACTGTTCACTGCTTTAAATACTAGAGTACAAAAATATTAAGAATATGTAACCATACTAAACAATTTATTTTCCTTAAATGTTAAAATTGCTTCATCGTGTAACATCCAGAATAAATCTACAAATACAATAAAATAGTTCTGATTTGCTCTTAATAGTCGACTAATACACTAAAGAAATGTTTAACATTATAACATAATGGTATTTCAAACAAATAAATATCAAAGCAACTATCCGTGCTCTATTGAATTCCAGTCAATGTTCTTAATATTTATAGTCGTTCAAAGTTTTATGTCTTAATTCTTTTCGTGTATTATTTACAGTATAAAAGTGTTTGGTTAAATCCTTAAGCAGAGCTTCCATAAATCCTTAAGAACACATTTTTTTGTTCGAACAGAAACCGATTCATCTTCTCGCAACAAATCCTTAATTTTCTTTTATCCGTTTTTATCCATAGCTTTATCATGCTGTACAAGTAATTTTAAATATATATTTTACCTCACTTTCAGATTTATTAATAAGAATAGTTTTACAAATACGTCGTAAATATCCTCTTTAAAATAAAATATTATTTACTGATTATTTTACCAGAAACTTATTTTTTAAATACTTTATGAAAATAAATTTATAGTTTATGTTTTTTTTTCTTTTTTAAGGAATTATGAAGTTTTGTTTGATCTTCTCGCAGAGAAAATTTAATCTTTTTTCTCTTCTCCTTCTTTCTTATCAAACTCATTCCTAATAAGGTTTCAGTTGCTATATTTTAATAACTTTTAGTAGTTGTTAGTAACTATAAATCCTGTGTTTGGCGTTATATGCCCCTAGTGAATACTGTGTTGTAATGTACTTGCAACACAAACACCAGTGTTTGTTTTCAAAGGGGAAACAAAGTAAAACTATAATACCTTATATTTGAACTAAACAATTTATTATGTACACTATTTAAAAATTAATACATTACTGAAACAATATGGGATATAACCAGCAATTATTTGTCTTTTATATTCATCAATATACAATAATCATTACAATTTTCTTTTTTCATACGTTATTCCTTAATCAAACTATTGTATTGTTACGAATTTCGCAAGTTGGCATGTATTTTTGCCTTATACTGTGTATTATAATGGGTAAATCATGTATTTGGCGAGATATTGGTGACTAATTTTTGGCGCCAAGATTGGCGATTTACCGCCAAATTAGGTCACTTGGTGACTTTCTTGGCGACCATTTGTACCTAGTACTTTCTAGAATATTCCAGTTTCTCCCGAGGATATAAATACCGGGGCCGATCCTGATCGAGGTTCAGTTAGCAGAGAAATTTGTAGAGGTAAAGACCTACGTTGTTTGGCGCTAAGAGTTTTAGTGAACTATCGCCTGTGCTAGCCAGTTCTCGCGGTGTTGGCTGCTGTATTCGTGTTTTCCCTGCATTACGAATAAAGTGCTGTTATTTTTGCTGTCTTAATTCAAAGTCTACTTAATCCACGAACGCTGCGCTTCATAAATTGGTAACAGTATCAACAACTGAGGCCCAAGTAACAATCATGAATATGTTAAATATGTTTACCTCCAGTAATTACGGGGGAGAAGGATGGGGCTAGCAACAGGCTGGACTTCGGTGTGGGCGTAAAGGATGTCGGTACTGGCGTAGAGGCCGTTATTTTGCCGGACGTCTATGCTGGCATGCCGATCATACGGATATGGGTTCTGGAAAGATTGCTGGCCATGGCTCTCAGGTTTGCGCCTGGATCTGGATGTCCAGCAACTCTTGAATCCCGACATCGACTCGTTTCCCAACATTCTTTTCCACCTTTTCCACTCAGTTCAAAGCCCCCTTTTCTTCTCTGTCCCAATCACTTGTTAGTGAAATTTTCCCACATCTGCACCACCTTAGGGAGTGCAGGTGGGCTCATTAAAATGCCACCTAAACGACATTATTGCATAGACCCTGTCCCCATACCTCATGGATACATCCCTGTCTAGGCTTGATCGTTACACTTGTGCCCCTGTGATCTATAACTCCTCCGCAGGAGTCCCCACTAAAACTCGAAGTCAACAGCTGCACCTAAATTCTTCTTGGAAATTTATTCCACTGCTGTGTATGCACGTGCTGACCATCTTGGTAAAGTATATCGGTGTAGTGTCATTAAACCTCAAACAACCAACCAATACACAACGAAAAATATTCAAGATTATTTGTATGCTTGCATATGCAATATTAAGAAATAAAATTTAGGTTTATAATTGTATTCTTAAAACCTATTGGAGCTTAAAATAGTTATTATAGTCACCTTTCTCTTGGTTCATTACAAAGTAAAACTTTCATATTTTTTTCAAGTTCTGTAATAACTATTTATATGACTTAGTTTTGTCATTTCAAGTATATATTTTGAATAATATAAAAATAAAGCACCAAATAAAATAAAAAAAATATTCAATTATACTTAAGAAAACTTTTGAAATATGCTGTCAAACTCTGTTCAGCGCCATTCAGATACACCTCCCTCCTGTTTTAGAATCATACATCTATGTGAGCAAATATTTCAAATAGGACAAACAATGATATGAATATATTTAAGCGCTAATTCCTTATAACGTCAGTTACTTGTTATAATTCGTTATAGCACCCTAAGTCTGTGTGAACAAACTTCTAGTTAGGATTGAGAATTTTATAAAACCGTAAAAGTGCCAACTCGTTATAATAACAGATATTCATTATAATTTGTTATAATACTGTTATAGTGGCATACGTCTGCGTCAATAAATATGAATAATAATGTTATTTATCATTCAAAGTGCTCGATCTAAATCCAGTTTTAGTTATAAATAATCATTATTGATATGTGTAAACAAATGTTTCAAATAGGAATAGTAATGTAATAAATCCATAATGCAGAAAATTTTCATTTAATAACACTTTATTGAAATTAAATACAATGAAATACAATTATTTAAATTAAAAATATTTTCTTCTACAGTATGTGTTATTAAATTAAAGTTCAAGTATTCCTAAGTGTTTTATTATTTTACAGCTGGTTTAATAAATTTTTCAATAGAGAAATTTCTATATCTATTTCATATTAAGGTGTAAAATACATAGCAATTAATTTTCACGCTCTTAAATGAAGAATACTATATATTTTGACGAAAATGTTTGACTTAAAAATTTCCTTATTTAGTTTATATTCCTTATATTTCAAGCACAGTAAATTTATTGTCAGAAATGTTCCGTTAGTAAGTAATACAGAAAACTAGTATGACACTTCTTTCACTTTAATGGAATTGCCTTAAATATTAAATTTATGATCTTAATAGGGCAAGCCACAATTAATGATAGTTCCAAAATGTTACAATTCTTACGTGGAATTTACTTTTACTTGCTTTTAAAGGGCTTTATTAAAAATATTCGTATGATTTTGCATATGTAAATCTACTTACAAACTATTTGACTACTTCGTACGAAAATCAAGATTGCTGAATTTGATTTTCTCGAGCCTGTATCACTTGCATTTTTGTAAATTTTGATAATGTTTTAAAATCTTTTTAAATTTTTCTTGTTTCCGTTAGGTAAGCGTTTTTCTCATTTAATTTTTATTCATTTTCAAATTTTGTAATGGACGTAATGCTGTTTCTAAATTGCATGAGTAATTTAATCTTCATATCAGTATAAGGTAGAAGATAAAAATCCTAACTCATTTAAATAATTTTGAATGATTATAATATCAGTAAATTTTTACAAAAATTAGTTCTTATTAATATAATTAATTTACTGAAAGCAATCAAAAGGAGTTAGGATTAGATTTACACTCATGTATCAACTCACACTAAGCATCCTATGGTTTAGAGCGTTAAGAGATTTTAGTTAATGTAGTTTAAGTAAGGATTCGGAACATGCTTTTTAGATATATACCATGAGTTTAATGTTTTTAATTAAGTTTAATTAAGTGGTAGGATAAATTGACTTTTATTATAATAATATAGTACATTTATATTAATAACCAATAATATTTTTTACTTTTATATTCTATGGATTTTCATAGGATTATCAATCAGAAATTCTATTCTCAGATATCAAGTTCTCAGAACAATTTCTGATAGAATTAAATTTTTTGTTTATGATAGAATTATATTTTTAGTACAAACAAGAATATACATAAAATTAAACTATTTAATCGGCACTGAATCGAAAACCGTTATTTTTCATGGAACGAAAACAGAACTGAACCGATATATATATTTTTTGTTCTTGTACTGGAAAGGAAACAGAAAGTAAAAAAATTACGGTTCGAAGCCCTGATATTTATACATTTTTAAATATATTTGGCCAAATCTGAAACAGATTCCACCCTTATGATTCATTTTAGCAATTATTTTAAATCAGGCATCACAAAAAATGCTATATCATTCATGATTAAACTGAGATTCCATTAAAATAACTGAAACTAAACTATTTTTCTTTGTATACAGAAAATATTAAGGGAAAGAAAAATAAATTGAGGCCTAAAATTCCAAATATCTTCTCTTTTAGAGTATAAAATAATAGTCTTTGTATTTAATTAATTCAACAAAATTAATCTGTCGTAGGATTCAGTTTCAGTTTAAATTTATTCGATAAAGAACTAAATATAATTAAGGTATAAAAATAAGTAAAGATAATTAAACTCATATATATGAGAACCGCTGGACTAATTAGGACTCTTTACTAAGTTATATACAAATCGCTCTTTCAAAAGAAGACGAAACAGGAAACTAAGTTTATTAATCAGTATTAATTACTACAGGCATCACCCGATGCCTGGAAAATCTTTTATAATTTAAACACAATCATAGTTATCAGCGAACTGTATTTTCCAAGTTCTTTGTAAACAGCGGAGAGCTATATAAATTCAAGGAGTATAACAAATTTCTGTTAATTGTAGCACTATTGATAAAAGTTATCCAAGCGCAGCAGTTTTGAATGAACTGTAATTTGATTAATTGTATTACTAGAGTTAATTGAAATTTAACATCCATTTTAATTAAATGGAAGGATTTAATGTTCCTACATTGATAAATATATTTGTTTTAACATCTGCTCTTAAATTAATTTGTATGAAAAATGCATATTATGCCCTTGAAATCTCAAATTATCACTCATCTAAGTAATTTACTTTATATTAATTTACCGAAAAAAGATAGATAATTTGATTCTAGAAATTAATAATAAAAGAGTTTTATAGATTCGAAATTGTGTTGAAGATTATATTAAACATTCATATATTCATAAAATTTATTTTATCAATTAGCCGTTAATAATAAGGCTCTTAAAAAGGAATTAATATGCACATGCATTCACTTCCAATATTTAGAACTAGCATATAGTCCATCATATGACGGGAAAAGCAAAATTTTTAATTTTCCTGAATTCTAAATTACTCTATGAGGCAAGAAAAAAATTGTTTGTTTTTTGTCTGATAATTTTCTGGTACACGCTCAATAATTTGATTATCTTCATACTTCCTAAAGTCTCCCTATAATGTGAATGCAGTTTACAATCAAATTGAATTCATTTAGAAAGATAACTCAAAGTTTTCTTAGCTACTTCGAAATTATAGTTAAGTTATTTTTACCACAGTAATTAATGAAAGTAAAGGAATGAAACTATCATTTCCAATACAACCTGGAGGTACATAGAATTTGTTGTCAATACCGGTGACAAAATTTTCATTGCAACAAAAAATAATCGATGATTAAATTTAAAATTAACACATATGTACCTAATCTATTATTTATGCCAAATATTATTTACGTGATATGTATGTTTAGTAATAAATCTTATGAAAATAATGCAGACGGTATTAAAATAGTTTAAAATAAGAAATGATTAAATGAAAAGTTTAAAGGAAGGCCGTCATAATGCTAGAAAAAATGTTATTTTTACTGATTTATTATGTGATAAATCAATACATTTAATCATCTTCTCTCAACTGGGGAAAATAGTGCTTGAAGTAATGGTATTAAGTGATAGAAATTGGGGGAAGGGGTTTATTTCGAAAGTTGCTATCCCTAAATGATCAAAAATAAAATATGGATGTCTGTATCCATTCCTGTTACAACCACTTCATAAATTCAAGGACAGACGGAAAGATAACTTAGGCTATTATTATATAGAGGATAAATCCTGGAAAATCAATTATTATATCAGGTATTAATATCAAAAACAATAAACTAAATGTAAAATCATGGTTTGTTTATTATTGTTCGTGGTACTTAAAGACATGAATATTTGAGAAAAACATGTAGTTACATAAAGGTCAGTGAATATACAAATCACGTCTTCCGCGGGTGTTTCGAAAAGTATATATAGCCTGATTACGGACTGATACTTAGGTAATCTTTGTAATCTTTGTTAATTCGCTTAGTAATAGCCGACAAAAATAGTGATATAGTCGTAATAAAGTAGCTTTGTAGATTAGCTAGATATCCCATATATAATAATATCCTAAGTTATCTGTCCGTCTGTCCTCGAATTTATGAAGCGGTTGGACCTGTAATAGCATCCATATTAGATTCTTGATGAGTTAGGGTTAGCAAAATTCAAAGCAAGTCTTTAAAAGTTTGAAATCCACCCCTTCCCTCCTTTTCGGGAGTTTAATGCCATTATTTCAAGTCCTATTTTCCCCAGTTAAGATCAGGGAATTAAATCTATCCATTTATCACACAATAAATAGATAAAAATAACATTTTTTCTAGTATGAAGTCATTTCTTTAATAATTTCATTTAATCATTTCTTATTTCAAATTATATAAATATCTTTTGTATTTATTTCATACGTTTTATCGCTAAACTGAGATATTACGTAAATAATTTTCTTTTGCATTTGCTTTAAATAATAGATTAAGTGCATATGTGATAATTTTAAATTTAATCATCAATTATTTTTTGTTGCAATGGAAATTTTATCATCGGTATTAACAACAAATTATTTTTATAAAATCCTATGAGTTTATTTCAAGGACTAATAAATATCTAGAGTTTAAGTTATATAACTTTGAAGTTTGTTAGTTTGTGTGTTTGTGTTTATACATAACAACACGGTTGACAATCGATTCGCTAAATTTTAGACATCATTCATATATACCGCCAGATAATCATTGTCAATATTACAAACTCTGCTGTTCATCCTATCATGTAATATGACAAGATAAACGAAAATTGGCAACTAACATGCGGTCAGTAAAGATAAACAAATTATTGAAAGTGTATCAGATAATTCTCAGTCAAAAAAAGATACTTTATGAAAAAAGGTACCTCATAAGGTACTTTACAATTCTGGAAAATTAAAAATTTTAGTGATCCC
This sequence comes from Pardosa pseudoannulata, assembly GCA_032207245.1. Classification (NCBI taxonomy): domain Eukaryota; kingdom Metazoa; phylum Arthropoda; class Arachnida; order Araneae; family Lycosidae; genus Pardosa; species Pardosa pseudoannulata. The sequence goes on from CM063498.1 coordinate 126,534,753, forward strand.
ATCATATGACGGGCTATAAGCAAGTATTTTTATATTTAGACACATGCTTCACTAAAATTACATAAAACGTCTCCGAAAATAGCTTATGGTGCACTAGTAACCCGTGTAGCTTCCTCTGAGGAGCACTGGTATTGGCTAACTAATTACGACAATTTAGAGTAACTATGAGATGGTGTAAAAAGATAGTACTAACTATAGGGATTCTAGGAAATATACAGGGAACACTTCGAAAGCGTTGGAATAAGACAGATGAGTTTATTTGGAGAATTAACCTCTTTTTTTTTCTTTTTTAACATGTTCTGAACTCTGTTCAAAAGATTAAAATATAGTTAATTCAGTTTAATACAATTATCCTAATTTCTTGAGTAGCTACGACATCTGATGATGTAGACTAATAGTTACCACATCTTATGACAGCGATTTAAAAAAGCTTATCAGACTTCATATTTTTGTAGTCATGGTTTCAGGAAATATCCTTATTTAGAGAAATCAATTCATACAAATTACTGAAATGCGTTTGTTAAACTTAAAGGAAATGTCTCGATATGTTTAATTCAGTCAGGAAAATTGAGCATAACTTGCCATAGAGATGACATTTTCACAGTTCATGACCGAAAGTACATTGCAAAAAATTACAAAATAATCTCTTCTTCCATTGTTTTATTTCATTATTTATTTTTTTTCAACGTACTTCATGAGAAAATAGACTAATAGTTACCACATCTTATGATAGCCGTTTGAAAAAGCTTGACAGACTTCATAATTTTCTATTTATGCCTTCAGGAAATATCCTTATTTAATGAAATCAATTCATGTAAATTACTGAAATGTGTTTGTTATACTTTAAAAGAAATATATCGATATGTTTAATTCAGTAAGGAAAATTGGGAATGACTTGCCATAGAGATGACATTTTCACAGTTCATGACCGACAGTACATTGCAAAAAATTACAAAATAATCCCTTCTTCCATTGTTTTATTTCAACGTACTTCATGACAAAATAGACTAAATCTACCTCATCTTATAATAGCCATTTGAAAACGCTTGACAGACTTCATAATTTTCTATTCATGCCTTCAGGAAATATCCTTATTTAGAGAAATCAATTCATGTAAATTACTGAAATCCGTTTGTTATACTTTAAAGGAAATGTCTCGATATGTTTAATTCAGTAAGGAAAATTGGGAATGACTTGCCATAGAGATGATATTGTTACAGTTCATGACCGACAGTATATTGCAAAAAATTACAAAATAATCCCTTCTTCCATTGTTTTATTTCAACGTACTTCATGACAAAATAGACTAAAGCTACCACATCTTATAATAGCCATTTGAAAAAGCTTGACAAACTTCATAATTTTCTATTTATGCCTTCAGTAAATATCCTTATTTGGTGAAATCAATTCATGCAAATTACTGAAATGCGTTTGTTAAACTTAAAGGAAATGTCTTGATATGTTTAATTCAGTAAGGAAAATTGGGCATAACTTGCCATAGAGATGACATTTTCACAGTTCATGACCGACAGTACATTGCAAAAAATTACAAAATAATCCCTTCTTCCATTATTATTTTTTTTCAACGTACTTCATGACAAAATAGACTAAAGATACCACATCTTATAATAGCCATTTAAAAAAGCTTTACAGACTTCATAATTTTCTATTCATGCCTTCAGGAAATATCCTTATTTAGTGAAATCAATTCATGCAAATTACTGAAATGCGTTTGTTAAACTTAAAGGAAATGTCTTGATATGTTTAATTCAGTAAGGAAAATTGGGCATAACTTGCCATAGAGATGACATTTTCACAGTTCATGACCGACAGTACATTGCAAAAAATTACAAAATAATCCCTTCTTCCATTATTATTTTTTTTCAACGTACTTCATGACAAAATAGACTAAAGATACCACATCTTATAATAGCCATTTAAAAAAGCTTTACAGACTTCATAATTTTCTATTCATGCCTTCAGGAAATATCCTTATTTAGTGAAATCAATTCATGCAAATTACTGAAATGCGTTTGTTAAACTTAAAGGAAATGTCTCGATATGTTTAATTCAGTAAGGAAAATTGGGTATAACTTGCCATAGAGATGACATTTTCACAGTTCATGACCGACAGTACATTGCAAAAAATTACAAAATAATCCCTTCTTCCATTATTATTTTTTTTCAACGTACTTCATGAGAAAAAAAGAGGTCAGCATTCAATACCAATTTAAAACAACTAGACTCTTACATGTTACTAATTTCGTTACTCATACGCGAACTCTTTCTAAAACGGTTTTGCGGAAATCCTTCTTATTGCTCACGCAAACAATGTGCATGCAAAAAATTATTTTAGTTGAACTCCATTACTGACATTTTTAAATATATATTTGGGGTTTTCAAAAAAATAATTTTTGACTGTTTCGATCAGCAAACTCTCGTTTTTCCAGTTATGTTCGTGAACAATTGTGCATAATGAAAAAATATGATGAATGGTTGATTTTCTTTGTTTCGTAAAGGGAACCGAGTACTTTGAAAATTCTTGATATCCATATTTACAGGCTTAATCATAGGTCATTTGGCTCTCTGTCAAAACGAAACCTTCCGTGACTTTATGAGCTTAACAAACACGTAGAAGTTTGTTCCCAAAGTAAAAAGCGATGCTTTTAAAGAAACTAGTCTTTAAAGCCCGCAATAAGATTTTTTCAAGTCAGCGTTATTATATATTAAGTACAGAGTCTGAAGAAAAACTTTTTTGGGAAAATAGAAAAAGTTTCTTATATATTCTGCTTTATATAAAGGGTTATTAATGAATATTTTAAAAAATCTAAAAGTGTTCCCAAAAGACTAAAGAGTTATTAATGGATATTTAAAAAATAAAAGATATTTTAAATTTGCAGATTATTTCAGATATAATATTATTAGTTAACTAATTAGGATGCTTAGTACTTTGGGATTATTATTTAATTAACTCTATATTGAGCTAATGTTTACGTACTAATTTTAATTTTTTTAACCTGTTGTATTTCTTCGTTTTCTTAAACGTTTTACAGTGTTTCAAGGAGTACCAATCGTTAGACTTTGTAATTATTACTCAATCTTGAAAGGTAGGAAATTTAATAAAGGAGTTTTTATATTTGAAGAAGACTGCGGTCAGAGATAATCATAACCAATCCAATTATTCTTTAAGCAGTAAGTACTTGTATAAATAGCTTAAACAAAGTCAAACAATTAGTATTATTTATTATTATCTAAAAGATTACTTATTAAGAAATATTTTTATATATCTAAAAAAATTTCCAAAAGAATAAATAATTATTAATGAATATTTAAAAAATGAAGATATTTTAAATTTGTAGCTTATATGAGATATAATATTATCAGTTAACTAATTATTATATTTTTAAAACTTTTGGATTATTATTTAATTAACTATATATTAAGCTCAGTTTTATGTAAGCATTTTAATTTTTTTAACCTTTTGTATTACTTCTGTTTTTTAATGATTTCACAGTGTTTCAATAGGTAAAAAATCACATTTTTTTATAATTATTCCCCAGAGTCAATTAAGGTCTTATACGCTAAAAACTCAGGTGAAGGACATCTTACATTTGAATAAGACCGCAGGTCAGGGATAATCATAGACAATCTAAATATTATTTAAGCAGTAAGTACTTGTATTAACTTAAACCAAACCAAAAATTGATAACTATTTATTATTATTTAAAAGATTAGTTATTAATAAATATTTTAAAAAATCTAAAAGAGCTCCCAAAAGACTAAAGAGTTATTAATGAGTATTTAAAATAGGCTTTATATTTGTAGCTTATATCTGATATTATATGATCAGTTAACTAATTTGGGTTTTGGATTATCATTTCATTAACTGTAAATGGAGCTAATTTTCTGTATGTATTTTAATTTTTATTTAACCTTTTTTATTCTTTCTATTTTCTTAAACAATTTACAGTGTTTTAAGAGGTATCAATTAAGATTTTATAATTATTCCTCAGAGTCTAGAAAGGTTGGAACTTAGGTTAAGGAGTTCTAACATTTGAATAAGACCTCAGGTTAGGGATAATCGTAGTCAATCTAAATATTATTTAAGCAGTAAGTACTTGTATAATTAACTTAAACCAAACCAAACATTGATAACTATTTATTATTATTTAAAAGATTACTTATTAATGAATATTTTAAAAGAGTTAATGAATATTTTAAAAGAGTAATAATCTAAAAGAGTTCCCAAAAGACTAAAGAGTTATTAATGAGTATTTAAAGATAAAATAGGCTTTATATTTGTAGCTTATATCTGATATAATATGATCAGTTAACTAATTTGGGTTTTGGATTATCATTTCATTAACTGTAAATGTAGCTAATTTTATGTATGTATTTTAATTTAGACTAACTTTTATATTCTTTCTATTTTCTTAAACAATTTACAGTGTTTTAAGAGGTATCAAATAAGATTTTATAATTATTCCTCAGAGTCTAGAAAGGTAGGAACTTAGGTTAAGGAGTTCTAACATTTGAATAAGACCTCAGGTTAGGGATAATCATAGCCATTCTAAATATTCTTTAAGCAGTAAATACATGCATAGTTAGCTTAAAACAAACCAAACAATTCATATTATTTCTTATTATTTAAAAGATTAGTTCTTAATGAATATTTTTAAAAATCTAAAAGTGTCTCAAAAGACTAAGAGTTATTAATGAATAATTAAAAATAAAAGAGATTTTGAATTTGTAGCTTATATCTGATATAACATGATTAGTTAAGTAATTTGGGTTTTGGATTACCATTTAATTACCTGTATATCGAGATAATTTTGTATGTATTCTAATTTTTATTTAACCTTTTGTATTTCTTTTATTTTCTTAAACAATTTACAGTGTTTCAAGAAGTATCATATCACTAGATTTTATATTATTCATCAGAGTCTCGAGAGCTAGAAACTGTGATTATGGTTTTTAATCATAGGTCTAAATTATTTACAAGATTAGTTATTAATTAATATTTTAAAATATCTAAATTAGCTCCTAAAATAATAAAGGGATATTAAAAGAATATAATGAATCCCCTATATAATAATAGCCTAAAGGTGTCTGTCGGCAAATTTTTGAAGCGGTATGTACCTGGAATGGATTCCTCGGCTAAGGGCAGGCGATTAAAATTTATCAATTTAATTCACGTAATAAATAGGGTAAAAATAACATTATTTCTAGCAATAAGACGTCATTCCTTTAACCATCTCATATAATCATTTCTTGTTTTAAATTATTTAAATATCGCGTGCATTATTTTCATACGTTTTATCGCTGAACTTACATATTAAGCAAATAATTTTCTTTTATATTTGACTTAAATAATAGATTAAGTATATAAGTGATAATTTTAAATTCAATCATCGATTATTTTTTGTTGTAATGAAAATTTTATCATCGGTATTAACAATAAATTCTTTTCATATAAGTCGAGGACTACTAAATATCTAACTTTTAATTTATATATATTTGGAAATTAAGAAGTTTGTTTGTTTGTTATACAATAACCACATGTTTGACTCAATGAAATTCCATGTGATTCTAAACTGCATTACAGGAATCGGGAGACTCTAGAGGATATGACGATAAATAAACTATTGAGAGTGAACCAGATAATTTCAGCCAAAAAACAAAACCATTTTATTACCTGCCTCATTGGGTACTTAACAGTTCTGGAATATTAAAAATTTTACTGATCCCGTCATATGATGGGCTATAATGCTAGTATTTAAAAGATAAAAGAGATTTTAAATTTGCATAGCTTATCTCTGATATAATATTATCAGTTAATGAATTAGGGTAACTTAATAGTTTTGGATTACGATTTAATGAATGTATATTGAGCTAATTTTATGTATGTATATTAATTTCTATTTAACCTCTTATATTACTTTTATTTTCTTAAACATTTTACAGTGTTTCAAGCAGTACCAAATAAATAGATTTTATATTATTCCTTAGATTCTGGATAGATTGGAACTTTAATAAAGGAGCTCTTAGATTTTAATAAAGACCACGGTCTTCTATAATTAGATTAAACCAAACTAAACAATTATTATTATTTATTATTATTTAAAAGATTAGTTATTAATGAATATTTTAAAATATCTGAAAGAGTTCCCAAAGAACTAAAAAGTCATTAATAAGTATTTAAAAATAAAAGAGGTTTTAAATTTGTAGTTTATCTGTGATATAATATTATCAGTTAACTAATTAGGGTATGTTAATAATTTTGGATTACGATTTAATGAATGTATATTGAGCTAATGTTATGTATGTATATTAATTTATATTTAACCTCTTATATTACTTTTATTTTCTTAAAAATTTTACAGTGTTTCAAGACTTGCCAAATCATTAGATTTTATATTATTCCTCATATTCTGGTAAAGTAGGAACTTTAATAAACGAGTCCTTAGATTTTAATAAGACAGAGCTGAGGATTAATCATAATCAATCTACATATTCTTTGAGCGGTAAGTACTGGTATAACTTGATTAAACCAAACTAAACCATTTTTATTATTTATTATTATTTAAAAGATTAGTTATTAATAAATATTTTAAAATATATAAAAGAGTTCCCAAAGGACTAAAGAGTCATTAATAAGTATTTAAAAAATAAATTAGGTTTAAATTTGCATAGCTTATCTCTGATATAATATTATCAGTTAATGAATTAGGGTAACTTAATAGTTTTGGATTACGATTTAATGAATGTATATTGAGCTAATTTTATGTATGTATATTAATTTCTATTTAACCTCTTATATTACTTTTATTTTCTTAAACATTTTACAGTGTTTCAAGCAGTACCAAATAAATAGATTTTATATTATTCCTTAGATTCTGGATAGATTGGAACTTTAATAAAGGAGCTCTTAGATTTTAATAAAGACCACGGTCTTCTATAATTAGATTAAACCAAACTAAACAATTATTATTATTTATTATTATTTAAAAGATTAGTTATTAATGAATATTTTAAAATATATAAAAGAGTTCCCGAAGGAATAAAGAGTCATTAATAAGTATTTAAAAATAAAAGAGGTTTTAAATTTGTAGTTTATCTGTGATATAATATTATCAGTTAACTAATTAGGGTATGTTAATAATTTTGGATTACGATTTAATGAATGTATATTGAGCTAATGTTATGTATGTATATTAATTTATATTTAACCTCTTATATTACTTTTATTTTCTTAAAAATTTTACAGTGTTTCAAGACTTGCCAAATCATTAGATTTTATATTATTCCTCATATTCTGGTAAAGTAGGAACTTTAATAAACGAGTCCTTAGATTTTAATAAGACAGAGCTGAGGATTAATCATAATCAATCTACATATTCTTTGAGCGGTAAGTACTGGTATAACTTGATTAAACCAAACTAAACCATTTTTATTATTTATTATTATTTAAAAGATTAGTTATTAATAAATATTTTAAAATATATAAAAGAGTTCCCAAAATTTATAAGTATTTAAAAATAAAAGAGGTTTTAAATTTGTAGTTTATCTCTGATATAATATTATCAGTTAAGTAACTGGAGAATCTTAATAGTTTTTGATTACGATTTAATGAATGTATATTGAGCTAATTTTATGTTTGTATATTAATTTCTATTTAACCTTTTATATTCCTTTTATTTTCTTAAACATTTTACAGTGTTTTAAGATGTACCAAATCATAAGATTTTATATAATTCCTCAGATTCTGGTAAGGTAGGAACTTTAATAAACGAGTTCTTAGATTTTAATAAGACCGCGGTGAGGGATAATCGTAACCAATCTACAAAATCTTTGAGCTGTAAGTACTGGTATAATTAGATTAAACTAAACCAAACAATTATTATTATTTAATATTATTTAAAAGATTAGTTATTAATAAATATTTTATAAAATATAAAATAGTTCCCAAAGGACTAAAAAGTCATTAATGAGTATTTAAAAATAAAATAGGTTTTAAATTTGTAGTTTATCTCTGATATAATATTATCAGTTAATTAATTATGGTATCTTAATAGTTTTGGATTACGATTTAATAAATGTATATTGAGCTAATTTTATGTTTGTATATTAATTTCTATTTAACATCTTATATTACTTTTATTTTTCTTAAACATTTTACAGTGTTTCAAGAAGTACCAAATCATTAGATTTTATATTATTCCTCATATTCTGATAAGGTAGGAACTTTAATAAACGAGTCCTTAGATTTTAATAAGACCGCGGTGAGGAATAATCGTAATCAATCTACAAAATCTTTGAGCTGTAAGTACTGGTATAATTAGATTAAACCAAACCAAACCGTTATGATTATTTATTATTATTTAAAAGATTAGTTATTAATAAATATTTTAAAATATATAAATAAGTTCCCAAAGGACTAAAGAGTCATTAATAAGTATTTAAAAATAAAAGAGGTTTTAAATTTGTAGTTTATCTCTGATATAATATTATCAGTTAAGTAACTGGAGAATCTTAATAGTTTTTGATTACGATTTAATGAATGTATATTGAGCTAATTTTATGTTTGTATATTAATTTCTATTTAACCTTTTATATTCCTTTTATTTTCTTAAACATTTTGCAGTGTTTCAAGATGTACCAAATCATAAGATTTTATATAATTCCTCAGATTCTGGTAAGGTAGGAACTTTAATAAACGAGTTCTTAGATTTTAACAAGACCGCGGTGAGGGATAATCGTAACCAATCTACAAAATCTTTGAGCTGTAAGTACTGGTATAATTAGATTAAACCAAACCAAACCAAACAATTATTATTATTTATTTATATTTAAAAGATTAGTTATTAATAAATATTTTAAAATATATAAAAGAGTTCCCAAAGGACTAAAGAGTCATTAATAAGTATTTAAAAATAAAAGAGGTTTTAAATTTGTAGTTTATCTCTGATATAATATTATCAGTTAAGTAACTGGAGAATCTTAATAGTTTTGGATTACGATTTAATGAATGTATATTGAGCTAAATTTCTGTACGTATATTAATTTCTATTTAACCTCTTATATTACTTTTATTTTCTTAAACATTTTACAGTGTTTCAAGACCTACCAAATCATTAGATTTTATATTATCCCTCAGATTCTGGTAAGGTAGGAACTTTAATAAACGAGTTCTTAGATTTTAATAAGACCGCGGTGGGGGATAATCGTAACCAATCTACAAAATCTTTGAGCTGTAAGTACTGGTATAATTATATTAAACCAAACCAAACCAAACAATTATTATTATTTATTTATATTTAAAAGATTAGTTATTAATAATATTTTAAAATATATAAAAGAGTTCCCAAAGAACTAAAAAGTCATTAATGTGTATTTAAAAATAAATTAGGTTTTAAATTTGTAGTTTATCTCTGATATAATATTATCAGTTAACTAATTGGAGAATCTTAATAGTTTTTGATTATCATTTAATGAACTGTATATTGAGCTAATTTTTATGTTTGTATATTAATTTCTATTTAACCTCTTATATTACTTTTTATTTTTCTTAAACATTTTACAGTGTTTCAAGACCTACCAAATCATTAGATTTTATATTATCCCTCAGATTCTGGTAAGGTAGGAACTTTAATAAACGAGTTCTTAGATTTTAATAAGACCGCGGTGAGGATAATCGTAATCAATCTACAAAATCTTTGAGCTGTAAGTACTGGTATAATTAGATTAAACCAAACCAAACCGTTATATATTATTTATTATTATTTAAAGATTAGTTATTAATGAATATTTTAAAATATCTGAAAGAGTTCCGAAAATAATAAAGGGATATTAAGGAATTTTAAAAGATAAAAGAGATTTTAAATTTGCATAGCTCATCTCTAATATAATATTATCAGTTAACTAATTAGGGTACCTTAATAGTTTTGGATTACGATTTAATGAACTGTATATTGAGCTAATTTTTATGTTTGTATATTTTAATTTCTATTTAACCTTTTATATTACTTTTATTTTTCTTAAACATTTTACAGTGTTTCAAGACGTACCAAATCATAAGATTTTATATAATTCCTTCAGATTCTGGTAAGGTAGGAACTTTAATAAAGGAGTTCTTCGATTTAAATATTACCGCAGGTCAGGGATAATCATAGTCAATCTAAATATTCTTTAAGCAGTAAGTACTACTTCAATGAGCTTAAACTAAACGAAACCATTATTATTATTTATTATTATTTAAAGATTAGTTATTAATGAATATTTTAAAATATCTGAAAGAGTTCCGAAAAGATTAAAGAGTTATTAAAGAGTTTTTGAAAATAAATTAGGTTTTAAACTTGTAGTTTATCTCTGATATAATATTATCAGTTAACTAATTAAAGTATCTTAATAGTATTGGATAATCATTTAATTAACTATATACTGAGCTACTTTATATGTAAGTATTTTAATTGGTTTCAGGAAGTATTTTATTTTTTCCGCATTCAGGTAACTTCCTTGATAAAATATATAAAAACACGAATCATGGTTTGTGTTCTTTAAAGTATTGCGAAAAAGTTTTAAACTATTTATAAAAGACATTATTGATATTACTTAAACTATCAAATTCCTAAAAATCTGGAGACATTCATTAAGTACGCAAACATTACGGAAGATACACATTTTCGAAATCGCGTGATCATTTCTCTTCAAAGAGCATGTATTTTAACACTAGAACAAAACTTCCTTTTCCTTTAAGTTCTCTAATTTAAAAGTCAAAACCGTGTCATTA
>CM063498.1:126563041-126575541 GCA_032207245.1 Pardosa pseudoannulata
CGTATGGATAGCATTTAATTCCTCCTTACGTTTTAATTCCGGGCAATCAGGTCTAATGTGCCCAGAGACTCCACACTGGAAACAAATAATGTCTCTGTGCCTTTTCCTTTCAAACTCCCGATCATTTCGCCAATCCCGATGTTTAAGTTCATTTACACTCGGCGTTTTTGGCCTTTCATTCTTAACTTCAACCCTTTCCTGGGGAGGGGGTCTGGTATTTTCTGCCTTGAATGGTACTGAATATTTGTGAAAATCAGGGGTGCGAGAATCCGGAAATTTTTTCCCTTGCGTTTGGGACCTCCCGGGTCTCCTAAGTAATTCATACTTGTCTCCTAAGTCCGCTACGATATTGGGTGAAACAAAACTTTCCCATTCTTTGAGATGGAATTCCTTGAATTCGCTCCCCATTTTCCGTTTAAGCTGGTCTACTAGCATTAAATCCAGTAGACCTTCATATGTTGTAACTCCTAAACTGGATACCCAACCTTCTAGATAGGTGCGTATCTCAAAAAGGTAATCCTTCCATAGATTTCCTGATTTCCGTACATGTTGTACAAATTTTTGTCGCATGGCTTCCGCCGATAATTTATAGCGTTCTAAGAGGAGTTTCTTTACAAATTTATAATGCCGCGTTTCTTCTGCCTTTTCCCTTAAAATAATATTTGACACTGAAAGCGGTAATAATGAAATAAGTTCCCCTGCCATCTCAATTTCAGGTACTTTCAAGTATTCAGCTTGTCTTTCGAATAGACAAAGGTACAAATTTATGTCCGTCTCATCCGGATTAAATTGTGGCATCCGGTTCCGCAAAGATGCCCCTGAGGGTCTTGGCACCTCTAACCGTTCATTAGCACTCCTACATTCCTGGTTCAATCTTAATTTTTCTAATTCGAACGCTCTCTCCCTCTCCTTCTCTTCTCTCTCTCTCTCTATTTCTATTTGCCTGTTCTCTCTTTCTCTCTCTATTTCTATTTGCCTGTTCTCTCTTTCTCTCTCTATTTCTATTTGCCTGTTCTCTCTTTCTCTCTCACTATCGCGATCCGCCCTTTCTAGGCGCTCTTTCTCTAACCGGGCCTCAATAATAGTATCTAGACATCCTTCTACAAAAGCTGGATCGTAATCCTCCGATGTCTCAATTAATTTCCGTATTTGATTCATAGTTAAGGTTTCGTCTATTCCACCTATAATTTCCTTGGCTAACTCGACGAGATCTGCCTTACGCCCTTTACTTAAATAACTCATGATGAGATAATATCCTTAATAAATTACTACTCAATTTTCACAATACTAACTTACGACTACTCAAACAATTCGTGAAATACAATACTAACACAATACAAATACTACTCGATATTAGAACGTTTAACCCAATTTCCAAAATTTCAAATTAACACAATAATAATCACTTGAAAACCAAAACAATAAACAATATGAATTTTCCTAGCACAAATGCACACAATACAAAATAAATACTTGCAATATTCTCTTATAATGTGCTAACAGTTTTCTTAAGTTCAAATTATGATTATTAATGAACTAATATATTCAATTTAAGCAATGTTCTCAACACACTAATTTTTCTTATCTTATTAACAATTTAAATCAAACACCATCGTACACAATTTAAATTTTCAATTTATGCAATTTCAAAATTCCGAATTATAATCGATATAAAAAAAATTCTGATTTATACACAGTTTAAAAATCTTATTTATGAACAGTTAAATTCCAATTAATATTCAATTACAATTATAATTTATACACACTTTTAAAATTCAAATTTATGCACAATACTATTACACAAAATTCCTTAATTCAACTTTACTCTTAATTCAAAACTTTAATATACCTTAGTCAATAATTCTTATCTTTGAAATTATTTTCTATCACTCTACAAAATATTTGCATACCAATTTAAGATTTCTTTCAATTGATATACATCTAATTTAAACACAATGCAACACAATTTACTATACTCTGATCTATCTAAATTCCTAGCACAACCTATACTCAATGTACTGTTGGTTCGATACAAGAGAACAGAATTGGTTACTCACGATTTTTGATGCTTGTTTCATCAGTCTCTAGCGTCGTCTTACGGTTGAACACCAAATCTCACTGTTGACTCTCAAATCACAGGGTCACACAAAAAGTCTCACAGTTGACTCTCAATATCACAGGATCACACAAAAAGTCTCACAGTTGACTCTCAATATCACAGGATCACAAAAAAAAGGTCTCACTAATGCAGGTTCAGATTCGGAACGCAAAATTTCTCATCTGATGTCTGGCTGCACAATTTCACCCGCGAAAATTTCTTCACCTAGCCTTCACTGTTTACCGTAACAGCGCTGCCACCAATATTTAGAATACCACTAGCCTGTAACGTACTGGAAAATAGGTAGGCGAGGCCTTCAATGACACAGGCTAGAAATTAAGGTATTCTTGACTAAATATTTTATTCACTAGAATAAACTATGTACAGATATGTACAAATTCAATAAACGATAACATTCAGGGATCTCGTACAGAGATAATATGCACATACAAGGATGCGTGGGATACCGGAACAGTATGGCTAGGGCTTAAACACAAAAGCTGGAACTGATTAGTGCTGGGACTAATGTTGACTCGTTCACTCTCTGTCGATTAGCGCGGTTGGCTTTCACAGCAGGTTCGGAGGTTCCGAGTGCGTATCACGCTGGGATTCGTGAAGAAAACACAGGATGCAAGTCGATCCAAAATTAGAGTGCAAAGTCACTCTAGGCTGACTACTTCTATGCAAGAAGTTAACTATCAATCAGCAATAACGGGGAAGGAATTCCCAAGTCGAATGTTCGACTATCTAGCAACGGAGACGCTGGCGGTCTCAAAAAAAACAAACTCCAGACACGGAGATAAGAGCGGTCCTCGATCGACCAGGCTCTAGCAGGTAGAAGCCTCGAGAGAAGAAACAAAGCAAAAGCCCCCGTTCTAGTCCGGTCCTTTCCATTTATACTCCACAATATCTTCGCTTCTCGGTTCTTCGAGAAGCTTCCCGAGCCAGGGTGACGCAATCTTGCGGTCACTCCCAAGTCTTAGATCAGCTGTCCTGGTTCCAGATGCAGCAATTCTCAGATTCATTAACTTAACCAACTTAATGGCCTTTTTGTAACCGCTAATGGGCGGCAAGGTGCACTCAATTATGTACACAGTAAAGGTCCATTCAACAGGTTACAATGTTCAGCCAGTTCGGAGCCGTCAATGCACCGTTTTTCAATTACGGGTTTTTAGACCACCTGGTTCTATTATCGGCTAATCGTGAGTCCACGACGAAAGGTCACCTTTTGGGCTCCTTGTTCGTTTTGGGGTCATGTAACGGATCGTTACAGTACATATATATATATACATTATATATGTATATACATACATACATATATATGCATATATATATATATATACACATATATATATACATATATATATATACATATATACGTACATATATATATATATATATATATATATATATATATATATATATATATATATATATAATTATATAATTATTATTAGGCTTAAATATACTTTAAAATTCTCCTGATTCAAGTTCCCTATTCCTAAATATTAAATTTCCCAGCCTCTAATTAATAAAAGAATGTGATTCTTTGAGATTACATTCCGTCCATTCTTGTCAAAGCTAAAAGCTTATCTAATTCTCTGTCTTATTTTCTCTTCCATGAAAAGGTGATCCAGGTAGTTAATTAGTCCTCAAGCATTATTTTCAAAATAAAACACATGCAATCTGATTTTTAACGTGTAAATTAGGACTTGTGGAGAGTTTCTCTGACTGGGAACTGATGAAAGTAAGAAAACATTTTAGTTTTAATTATCACGTTCAATAACGTGACTGCAATTATACTACTTTGTCAAGCAAGCCATGGCTTCTAAGGTGATTTTTGAAAAGAATTTTTTGCAAATGACACTCAAGCACATACACACACATACAATCATATCTATGTGTGTCTACACTTTGATAGATAGACGAGTAGACAGATCTTGCATTCTCGTGCAGTGATATTAAAAATGTTAGTAACTCTTTATTTTACATGAAATCATTTAACGTGATTGATAAAACTTTATTTCAAAATAAATATTTTATTTATAAAATTTCTACGTTTATTCACTAATTTTAGTATCTCAGATCTATTAGTAAATAATTTATGGTCAGTTGAGGAATAAATATATACCTATTCATAATGTGGCTTCTATTTACAATATATATTGATAAAAATATTAAAGGTTCTTGCTCTATCGTATTGAAATGTCTAACTTCTGCACGATTATCAACTATTATTTTGCACCATTAAAGTAATAATCAGTTTAGAAAATTCAATATAAAAATTTTCACAAAAAACTCACCTAACTTCATGCATCATTATTTCATTCTTATCATATTCCTTAAGGCAAAAAAACACCAATACTTTCATACAGCATTTAATATTTTCATGCTTTTATGCCTACATTTTATAACATTTTCATTTCAACTTAAGTTAGGTTTTAACACACTGAATCGCAAACGGTCAAAAAGCAAGTAATATTTACAGTCATTAAGCATTCAAAATTTTGAGTTCGAATGCATTTCTGTTTATTCATTGTTCCGAATAAATCTTTAACATCATATCCTAAATGTAAATAATGGTTTCCTGAAGTTGCAAGATTTAAATAATGATTTTCCTTGAATGTGAAATTCATCCATGTGTAATTATAAGCATTTTAATGACACTTTCTGAGAGCTCATTTGTTGTTCTAAATAAAAGACGCATTTGCGAATGAGTTTAAAATCCTAATCAGCATCTTTTCAATGTGTGTTCTATAACTGCAAAATAGAGATTATGAATCATTACGCACTACAATAAAATTTAAAAATACTTTTCTATATTTCGACGAGTATATATTACTTTCTGGAAAAATCTTTTAGCTATGAAAGTAAAAATATGCAGAGTTAACAGATATGATTTACATATTTGCTTTTTTTAATCATTTGTGCTAAACCTGAATCTAGAGGTTAATACCTAACTGAAAACATTTATAATATGTTCTGATAATTATTACTTGTTACTATTTTCATCAAGAAATTAAGGGCTATACGACTTCATGCTATAATGCACGAAACATTCATTTTTGTTGAATCTCTTTGCAAATTATGTGAAGTTTTACTTCCACATACCTCTAGCAATACTTTGATTAAGATTTTCTCACAAATAAAAGCTTTACTATTCATTCATCCTAGAAAATTTTATTTGAGAAATGTTTACTTTTCCATGTGAAATCGGAGAAGCTTCTCTAAGGCAGCACCTGCATGCAAACTTGCAACAGATCCTACTAATTACTACATATAATTGATGTTTTATCAACGACAAAACGGCCAATACAATTATGTGGTATAGTACAAAATCATTCATTTTTGGTGAATCTCTTTGAAACTTCACGAATGTAATGGGAGGTTTCAGCCCGCTATATTTTAGCATTGCAACGAATGAGGTTCCCTGATAAATGTTAAGAGTTAAAAGTTTTTCGTCTAAAAAAATTATAAGCAAAATATTTACTTTTCAGTTTTTCTTGCATGTAAAAGAGCAGCTAGCATCTTCCACAAGGCAGCAACTATATACAAAGATTGGCACAGGTGTTAATAATTTCTACGTGTTATTTCTTTAACAACGTAAAAAAGTCACTTGACTATGCTATAGAAAGAAAAAGCATTCATTTTGCTAATTCTCATTTGAACTTTGTACTTTTTTGTGACGTTACACTTCACTATACTTTAGCATTAAGAAGATAGAAGTTTTCTAATAAATTGAGGATTTAAGATTTCTTTGTTTGAGACGATTTTATTTGGAAAATTTTTACTTTTTTTCAGCTTTTCTTGTATGGTAGAGCTACAGTCAAGTATACGTGTTTCAACATTCACTGTTAAATTCTACATCAATAATAAAAGAAACAGCATACAATTATGTTTTTTTCCTAAAACTTTCCAAACTATTTAACAGGAAGCATTTTACAAGCAGCAATAGTCGTAGACTTCCAAGTGCCTTTTCACCCTTCTTACGCGACGCGGGGACAGATTTTGATTTACTTTTAGGCATAAACAACCCTAATGTTTAAAGTGTCTATACCACCACAGAAAGCCTTGAGACTGTGTACAGTGATTTCATAGTGTCAGCACAGATATAATTGAAAAAGTCTTGCATAATCTAATACACATAATATCTTTTAATTTCAGATACATAGTTCTATGGATTCATTGTCACCTATTTTTTTCAGAGTAGGAAAGGAAATTGGCAAACTTTTCTATAGTTTTGTGTATCACGCATTCCAATGTGTATAATATTTTGGATAAAAATCTTTTTAAGTACGGTCGTTTCTTTTTGCTAACCATGTATTATGGAAATTCAAAAGTTTTTTCTTCCTTTTTGATATTAATGGCAGAAGTTTTAAAATTATAATCAATATATCTTTTAACTTTGTTAATATTTGTCAGATTTTAGAACTGATTATATTATTGAGCAATATAGTAACTGAACAACAATTTCGATGAAATGCGTTTCAAGGCACACGGGTATATAATTAAAAAAAAGCTACTGGCTCTTAAGCAGGAAATTTTTAACAATGCAGATTTCAGTGGGGTGTGATAATATTTAACAATACAATGATGAAATTGAGCAAAGATAAATAATAAATAGCATATTACACATGAAAGAATTGAAATACAAGTTATCTTCGATTAACAGCCCAAGAGACGGAAGAGAAAAATGTCAGTCCATTGTACTGAATTTCGGGGCGAAATAACTATGTAAAAATTTACGCTAAAAGTATAATATTGATACAAAAACTACTAGAATAAAAAATTATTAAGTACATAAAATGGTATCCGACATGCATTCTTTAAACCACATGATTGTCTAATACAGCGACAGCTAGTGTCAAAACTTGGAACCTTAGGCACGAAAATCGAAAATGATAAACTTGTTTAATTATTTCTTTGGCTATATGTGCTGTTTCTATCTGTTTAGAAAATAAGCACCCCCTCCCCTAAAGTAAGTTAGCATTCCATGAGAGAAATTTTGAAAATAAATATCATATTCAATAGCTTGTAATATATTCTCTATCATTTTTGCATTTTTTAAAACTCCATTCTAATTGCGTTCTATATTATATTATTAACATCTATTGATATATCTATTGATATATATATTAACATCTATTGATCGGTAGAGAAAAAAGCCTTGATGCATTTTTCTTTAGTTTCATGGATTAATTATTGTAAAACTTGTAATAGTTTCAAAATAAATTTTTATTTATTTCACATTTGAAGTCGCTCTTCATCATTTATTGCTACTTCATGGTTATAGACACTGTTGTCTGCATTTTGTTAATCAACGAATAGTCAGCCTATTTAAAAGGACTTGATTTAAAGGTTATTTATGGTTTGGATTGATTGAAATATGGATATTTTTAATAAAAATATCTACACTAACATAAGTCTTAATAAAACAAAAATCCATTAAAATTGTTTAATAGAATGTGTTTTATCATTATGTGTCTTATTGTCAATTGAAACTGAATATGAACAATAAGAATGCCGAATCATTTACTTTCTCAATTTAATCCACAATTTAGTTCACGTACTCATTTTGCTTACCACACTCTACGAATGAGTTTCCATCTGACATAAATCTTGGTTGTCATTTGTGTTAATTCTTTAGTAGAAACCAGATTTACTTTATTATATTATTATATCATATTATTATATCATCTTCCCACAGTAAAATTGTCAATAAATATCTGTAAATCTGTAAAGTTCAATGTTACCTTTTATATAATACATAATAACATTGGAAAATGATTCTAAAAAATCAAATATTTAGAACACTTAATAGCCATTGTACTTAAAAATAAATATTTATTTACTTGATAATACTGATTAAATTTCACCCTATATTCCAGTAAGTTTTTTTACGTTATAACAAAATCAGTATCAAAAAAACCGTGAGTGCTGAACGTGGATAAAATAGTGGTCCATTATCAAAAAATTTGAAATGTTAATGTTAAAACAATTTTTAAAAAAGTTATTTTTCTTTAACTGCCGTAATGGTTAACAATACTGTTGAAACAATGAAATGCAAATAATTACAAATTAATAATAGACAGTAAAGTAAAGGTAAGTATATTCTCAAATTCTTTTTTTTTAATTCATTTTTATTTACTCCTGATGTAGGTGAATCATTCCGGGAGCTTTCTTTCTTTAATTTTTTTTCTCCAGGTCGGGCCGTTAAGATGGACGCTATGGAATAAATTGGGATTTCCGGCTTTATTCATAATCATAAGAATATCGTCGTAACTCTCACACTGTATTTATGCACATACACAAACACATAGATATATATACATATATACAAATATATACACATACACAAATATACACATATATATACATATGCATATATATATACACATACCCAAATATACACACATATATACATATGGATATATATATATACACACACATACGTATATATATATATATATATATATATATATATATATATATATATATATATATATATATATATATATATATATATATATATATATATATATATATATATATATATATATATATATATATATATATATATATATATATATATATATATATATATATATATATATATATATATATATATATATATATATATATATATATATATATATATATATATATATATATATATATATATATATATATACACATATATATATATATATATATATATACACATATATATATATACTATATATATATATATATATATATATATATACACATACACACATCCATCCATACACACACACGCACGCAAGTACGTATATGTATATATGTAATGAGATTTCTGCCTCATCTCAAAGCGAGTTCCGAGCCGACAAGTCAGCCTGCAGTTTTTGAACCTCAAAAAAGTAAAAATGAAATGGAATGATTTGATAGTTATATGTAGTTTAACTTCAGAAAATTAGTTTTGTTGCTTCCTATTTACATCAAAATATACATGGAATGAGCAATAAATATCCGCAGTATTTATTTTTTAAAAGTCTGATCTTCTATTTTTAGGTCTATATCTGTTCTCGAGAAAGAAAATTGAAGTTCATCCAGTAAAAAGAAAATACTGATTTTGTCTCATATGATTCAGAAGTGATATTTTAAGACAGTATGTTAGTATATAAAATGTAGAAGGCCTTGTATTACTTCCATTTAGTTAATGCTTAATAAATAAGTTTTTAAATCGATATAATGATTTATCTGTCAATCATTTTGTCAATGTTCATGCTCGATTTTCCTCATCCAGTCTGATACAAAGAAATCCACATACTTGGAGTCATACTGTATTCTATTTATTTATATAATAATGTTATGGACAAAGAGCTTATATGTTGAAATTTATTATTTCACAGAACTTTATTAATAAATAGATTAAGTTTAAAATACAAATGCAAACAAAATTACTGAATAAATTGTGAGAGCTAAAAATAAAAGTTTATTGTATGAGGCAAGAGTTTTTATAAAGGAAATAAATCATTTATTTTTAAATGAGGCACGTACTACAGAAAAAGATTCTATCTCCCAAGAACAGTTTCTTTTCTCATGAATTCCTCGCAATTTACTCTCAAAGTAGAAAAATATATTTCAGATAAAATTATACTTTATTAAAATGCGATAAGCCATAAGAATTTTTGAAATATTTAAATTGAATGCTTTTAAGAAAATTAAATAATACGAAGAAATACAACTTTTCACTATATGTAAAAGCTTTCAAATTGACATTTTAAAATATAAAAAGAATTCCGAGGTTTCTAGTTCTTTAAAGCATAAGAAAGCGTCTTTATATTTTAAAAAAAGATATGGTAAATGGCTGCTGTTACAATGAAAGAATGTATTTAATGCAATCTCAAATGACTGCGACTGCATTTAGTTTATTGGTTTTTTTAAATAGAAGGTTTTCTTAGATGGGGTAAAAATAGATTTTTGTGCAAGAAAGACATGACTATTTTAATTCTTGGATGAAAAGGCTTAGTTTGCACACATTTAAAAAGCAAAAACACAGCTTTTCATTAGCGTTTCAAATTTCTTAACAGGCGAAAAATAAGCTAGAAAACTTTCAAGAGACATTTCATTAATGAAATAACATTAAAATTCACTGCAGTTCATTTGATATAGGAAAAAAGATTGATTAAAAAAATTTAAAGTTACATCAATAAAGGTATAAAATGACAGTTTTTTACTATAAATGATAAGATATAAATTTCTCATCTGTTTTAGAAAAAAATGCAGAAATTTTGATGCTTGATAAGTAAACAATTTTTAAACAACTTTTAAACTTTTATTGTTTCTTTATGTAAAGCTGTTTACAAATAAATGTATAAATGTAATTTAAAAACATTTGTAATATTTATACATGTATATATATATATATATATATATATATATATATATATATATATATATATATATATATATATATATATATATATATATATATATATATATATATATATATATATATATATATATATATATTTAAATTTCATTTTTTTCTGGTGGTTTTTCTAATGTTGATCTAATATTTCTAATGTTTTCCCACTGTTTTTTTACATAAAAAACAGCAGGAAAATATTAGATATATTCACTGATTAAATTAACTTCTAAATCTGTCCTATCTATATAAATATGATAAGTATTTTACATTTATCAACAAATATGTAATTTAATTTTATGTATGTTTATGTTTATATTAAAGACACAATATTATTATTTTTACAAAATTTTAAATAATGATTCTCTAATTTCATAGGATTTCTTTGTACTTTAAATAATCGGTATAAAAGTGTTTTAGATTTTACTCATGTTCAAATTTTAAATATGATGAACTGCGATGCGATAAATAGTAACTTTTTCGTTAATTGCAAGAATAATTTTAAATATTATTTGTGTAAAACAATCAATGTTTAATTCTTTATAAACATAACTATTTTTTTGAAACATTTCAATTTAACTTTTACCTTAATACATTTAATTAAAAAAAATATATGCATTATGATAACGGTGCACAAGATATGCTCAAATTCATTCAGTAGAATCAAATACTCATGAAAAATACACTACATAAATTGTAGATAAATAATATAAGTAATATACATTTTTAAAAATAGATTTTTAAATGTATCAATGATTTATCAAAATACGAACACAATTTATACATTCCTAATTTCAACTTGAGAACTTCAGAAATTATATAAAAATATCTTGCATTTTAAATTTGGTAATGCTATTCCCATAAAAAATATAATAAATTAAATTTTTATTCCATACTGTTCTGAGTCTAAATTATTTTCACACTACATTGATTTCTCCAAAACTAAAATTTTCGTTTCTCTTAAATTTCAATAACGGAATAATTCTCAGTCAATATATAACACGTTCTTGTTACAGTAACTGGAAATTTTATCAGTAAGAGAAATTAATAAGGTATAGCCCCAGGACATCGCCAGCATGTTGAAATTCAGTATTTAGAAATCGAAACATTTTTTTGCACGATAACGTTTGGTTGAAATTCCGGATTTCAACATTCATCAGAATGATGGATTGAAGGATCCAATTTTTCGTACCTGTAGGCAATTTTATATTTCGTTTCAGAATTCATGTCCCCCTTCGTTGAATTAAGTGAAAACCTAGTTTGCTGGAATTAAGATAGGATCGAAAAATTCTTATTCTGAATATACTGTAAATGAAAAATGTTCAAGGTAAAAATATATAAATTTAAATTAAAATTAGATATATTCTGAAAATATGTCTCCAAGTATAATTAAATTCTGTTAATAGAATTTCGATTTAATTTAATTTTTGATTTTATTTACTTTATATTTTCTTAGATTTTTCTAAGGAAAACAGTAATTTCAAAGGTAAAATTTAGTATTATTGAAATTATACCATAAAAAATGGTTTTACTAAAAATATTTTATTCCGATATATTTTTTGGATCAAATTCATTAATACTATATTGTAAATTGTATACAAAAAATTATTTATTAAACAATTATGGATTCTTACAAATAACTGGTAATGAAACACTGCATGATAAAAGTGCATATAGTGACAGTAGATTCTCAAAAACTACCAGTATGATTTTAATAAATCTACAAAAATATGTTATTAGAAATCTACCTATGAAATTATGGTTCATATTACAGGTAAAATATTAAATTATTTACGAGTTTATTAATTATTCATTTATTAGACACTGACGTCATTAATATACAAAGATTCTCCCCGTTCCTCTATTCATGCGTATAATTTCCAATCATTATGAGAAATATTATTAAAAAAATATTTTAAAACTACTTACTCAATAACAATAAAATGTACGATATCTTTCTCGTTGTTACCGGAGTTCTTGGCTTTGAGTTCC
>CM063498.1:126580541-126595541 GCA_032207245.1 Pardosa pseudoannulata
TTAATTATAAATTAGCTTTAAGCATTTAAATACCAGGTGCCATTATAAATGAAATTTCATATGGAATATTTCAGAGGAAAACTTATCTATGCTAGGATGTTGTTTTTAAGAAATTTAATATTATAATTTATAAGAAAACAATTTCAGTCTAAATCAACTAGATCATGTCATGAAAAAATGATTCAATCATTACTTAAAAATAAAAGAAAAATGTAACCCAGCAATAGTTCTAAAAAGCTGTAATTTAAAGGAAAGATAAATGAGAAATTGATAAATGCGATGAAGGGTTTCAAAGTAGTGGTTATTGACTTCGAGGGAAAATAACACGTTTCCGGCATCATTTCTCATATCATCTTAGAAATATACTCAATATTTGTAAAATATATGCTATAAAATCATGATTTTATTTAAATATTTTTCAAAGATTTAAATACCGTAAAAAATTTTCACATTATAACAAACATTAGTTTATACTATAAAAGGTTTAATTTACAATTTTGCTCAAATGATATTTAAGAGAACAAAAAGTAATAATGATTAAAAATTTCAAACTAGGTGATTACCGGAAAATTGCAAATTGTTAGACATGGTCTTATTATCCCTTTGTATAGGAAACAATTGACTTTAGCTACAGAAATCAAAACAATCAAATTTCATTCTGTTAAAATACATGGGTTGTCTAGAATTTAAATAAGATCCGTCTTTAACACACAATATTATTTTTTCATAATAAGGTCTTAGAATTAGTACAAACATTGGCCTTATGTATCGTCCTGCTGCAAACTAAATCTACGGACATGCCTGGAGTGAGGGTGTGTATCAGGCATCTGTCTTGGATGTATTATGTATGAAATAAAGTTTGTATTTAAATAATTATAATAGTTATTGTAATTTCAGAATATTACCGTCTGAATTCTGCTCTTTTGTCAAATAGTTGATATTGTAGTCATACTCGTGGTGTTAAAATGAACATATATATTCAGAATCTCGGCTGCTGGGATTTGTTATTTATTGTTATTTGTTATTTGTTATTTGTTATTATTTGCTGCTGGGATAAGTTGTTACCAATTTATGAAGCGTAGCCTTCGTGGATTGAGTAGACTTTGAATTAAGACAGCAAAAATAACAGCACTTTATTAGTAACGCAAGGAAAACAAGAATACAGCAGCCAACACCGCGAGAACTGGCTAGCACAGGCGATAACTCTTAGCGCCAAACAACGTAGGTTTTTACCTTTACAAATTTCTCAGCTAACTCAGCTTCGATCAGGATCGGCCCCCGGTATTTATATCCTCGGTAGAAACTGGAATATTCTAGAAAGTACTAGGTACAAACAGTCGCCAAGAAAGTCACCAAATTTAGCGATTAATCTCCAAACTTTGCGCCAAAAATTAGTCGCCAAAAACATCGCCTACGAGCCAATATCTCGCCAAATACATGATTTACCCATTATAATACACAGTATACGGCAAAAAATACATGCCAACTTGCGAAATTCGTAACAATATTGTAGTCATACTCGTGGTGTTAAAATGAACCTATCTATTCAGAATCTCGGCTGCTGGGATTTTAAAAGCCCAATCCAGTTTAATTTTGTTGAATTTTTTAATTTGATTTTGTTTCGCTAAGTAGTTTTAATTGTAAAAGACTATTACTCTTTTCGTCACTTGAACCTCGTATTAAGTTAAAGTCCGTATTTTAACGAAGCTTATTGTTTCACTGTAGTTCTTTCATTTTACCTTACATTATTATTATATTCTTACTATCAATCTAAGCCTTAACTAGCCAATAAATGTTGAAATTAGTATTTTTAAACAGTGTTGCTCATTTCCTTTGATTCACGCACTTTGTTGCACTTTGTCTCGCTTGGACATTCTGTTACTTAACAAGATACTTAAAGCTAGTTTGACAGCAAATTTGTTTTTAAAAGCTACTTTGAGATGCTTTGAGATTATTTTGATGAATGCGTTTCAGTCCTCATACCATTTTTATGCTACTCTTTTAAGCGATTTCAGATACAGAAGTCTTTCCCAATCTTTCTTACTTGAAATCAAGGAAGCTTCTAAGAAAAGAGGACAGAGTACATTTCGAAACGGATTATAATATCTCTGTTTCCATTCCTCATAATAGGAACCATTCCGTTCTTTTTATAAGATTTTTTACAAGTACTGTCATAACACCGCAACAAATTATGTAGCACGAAATTCGAAAAAAAACGTACAATATTGTTTAGCTAGGTTATATTTTTGCTAATAAGTATTGAAAATGCCATATATATTAAACCATACCATATGTACTATACCAAATGCCATGAAATTTTTATAAATGTATAAAATTTATCATCCACAAATAGAACTCTATGTTTTGCTTAATTTAAATGCCCACGCTCATCCAAAAGTTATGTGAAGTGCCTTGGCTTTTTCCTTATCCGGTCATCCCAAATAATTTTTCTACAAAATATATAACACCCATTTAAGAGTAACAGTACTAAAAACTATTTTTGCTTCAGCTTTTTTCTATAAATGAAGGAACAAGGTCAGTTTTATTTATATCATATATTTATTATTTTATATTTCTGTATACACAAACATGATATTTCAATTTTATTAATTGTATCTCACATACTAAATAAATTTTTATGTCATATATTAGTTTTCTCATAAGTTTAAATTGATATACTGAATGTTTATTATTTTACATTTCTTTGTACATAAATACTATATCTCGATTTTATTAATTGCATTTGCCATAATAAATCAAATTTTATGTATTAATTTATTTAAAAATTTCTAACATCTTCAATTAAAAATTACAAAGAGCATTTCCTTTCTTTAATATTTTGTGTATCAAAATACTAATTGAATTTTACTTTTTTCTATTAATTCGAAAGTCACATTTAACACATTTTAACAAAAAGGATAAGAATTCCTACTTTGGCATTACAAAAGATGTTTACGAAAAAATATTTAATACTAAGTACGAGAAAGTAGAAAATAAACAAAGAAAAAATGGAAAGCTTGTAAAATTGCACTCGTGAATTTTCAATTTCCAAAAATGCTGTTATACAAAGTTAAATCTCGTTGATTTTATGATATTAATTAGAATACTTGACACAGACTTTTGGAACGTGATTAAGTGTTGTTAGACTGCCTCTTTTAGTTCGCTGATGTATTTTTTATTATTACCCTAAAATTGAATTAATATTAATTAAAATGAAATGATTCAGTTATACATAGCTTTTAGATCTTCTAATGTTATAATTAGCTTTATGGATATTATCTTATTATCTTTATTATCTTAAAATATACTTTGAAAAATGTCTTACGGAAATGTATCTAATTAATAGAATAGTTGGTAACAAAAGAATTAATTTTTAAAGTAAAAAGTAATAAGTACTTACAACCAATTATAAATCAACTTATGTAAGATACTCATTTTAAACATTGTTTAAAATAATTTTCATCAATCATTATAAATTTTACCGACTAATATAAAGAATATTTTAATAAATTAGGAGCATCGAAAGTGTATACATAATAAATATTTCTGTACAAAATATTGAAACTATGCTGCTAGTATTAAAAAAACTATAATTTGACCAACTCTTATTTATCGGTCAGACATCGTGACTTTTTAGAGAGGCTGGGACGGCATGTATCTCGGAAATGCATTAGTTGTTCAGAGAACCCGTTTCAAAGGGTTAAATTAAAAAAAGAAGAATGTATAAAAGACCTGGATTAAAAATGTATGGGGAGTCAAATGTGAGTCCATGAGAGAGGATGATGTCTGCAAGAGATGATACAACAATAAAATTAAAGAACTATTTAGAGAAAAAGTTATCATACATATTAAAAAGGCAAATATTATTCATTTTTCTTATTTTTACATTTCAACTTCTGATTAAGCATTGAAAATTCTGAATATTTCTTTAAACAAACCCCCATGAGAAAATTCGAATTAAAACCTGTAACTGCATGCAAAGTTTGGATTTAATATCACAGCTTTAAGGTAAACACTATATATACATTTTACTGTAAACACCGCATTATAAATTTTAAAAAAACTATTGCATGTGTTGGATTCAACTTTTCATAACAAATACATTATAGAAGATGAAACACTACCTACGATTTTTGCTTGTTTCTTTAATTTAATTTAATATTTATAATATTTAAAAGGGAAATTTTTTATGTTATTTTAGTTTTAATAAAAATTCAATTCCCAGGTGTAATATATCTGATAATTTTTAAAAGTTTAAATAGATGGAAAATTATAAAAAAAATACTTATATTTTCTTTATATGCAAAGTAAAACCAGCAAAACTAATTAAATAAAGTTAGAGAGCAAAAGCTGAACACTCAATTTTTTTAGTATAAAAAGTAAAAACAGTTATAATAATTCCAAAAAGAAGGAAATATCTTCCATTTTGAGTTGGTCATATAAATATACATACATACATAAAATTGTATATATGGGTAAATGTATGTATTGTGTAACACGAAAAATAGTTTTCGAAATTCCAAATTAGTCAATAAGGTCACATATGTATCAAAAAGAATTTTATACTAATTAAACAATATTTAGAAATCTCTAAATCGTCCAAAGTTTTGATTTAAAAAAGTTATTTTATTCAAGAATGTGATTTTTTTCTTATTTTGAATATAAATTACTCGAAAGATTTTTAAAAGAGATTACAGGAGCTTCTAAATTCATGGTTTCAGAGAAAGAAATGAGTACATAAAACTAAGATTAAACAAATACCAACTACTAGCGTTTAAAATAAAACGTAATTTTGCATCTCTATAAATAAATATAAAAAAGCTATAACTTCAATAAACGAAAAATGCGTAAATATTTTGAAACAATAATGAATTCAATCTATTATTTTGCTTTTTATAAGTTAGTAACTATTACTTATACATTGCAATAAACCTAACCAAAAACTACTTGTGTTTTCAAAGTTGTTACGTTTTCAAAGCTAGGGATTATTTTAGAAAATGAATGAATTTTTCCCAAAACCGAAGCCGAACGTATTTGTAAACCAAAAGCAGGTCTAATTTCTTAAAATGAAAAATAACTTGGGTTTATTAAAAATGTTACTTTTGAAATTATTT
This sequence comes from Pardosa pseudoannulata, assembly GCA_032207245.1. Classification (NCBI taxonomy): domain Eukaryota; kingdom Metazoa; phylum Arthropoda; class Arachnida; order Araneae; family Lycosidae; genus Pardosa; species Pardosa pseudoannulata. Next base: position 126,585,656 of record CM063498.1, read on the forward strand.
ATCGTGTATGACCACATAATATTTGTTAGTGAACAGATGAGTCTAAAAGAAAATAAAATTCTAAGTAATACTCCACGATTTTGCAATTAAACGATTATTTATTGCTATTTCAGTAGATCCAATTGTTATATGTTGAATATAATTTATTATTTTACTGTTAATTGACAAACTTAAGTGTTACATTATTGTAGTTGAATACAAAAGTTTGCTTTAAATTTATAGTTCAACAATGAAAAAGTCAATATTTCACCAAAACCATCTAACTTTGGGCCCATTATGGTAGAAAATTAAACCCTTCCGGTAAAATGACGAGTCTAGCTCGTTATTAGTTTTTCATTCCATACAACGCGATGACGAGCTACACTCGTCATGCGATTAAAGTTACTGCTAAATATGATAATTAATCTAGTTTAAAATTTCTAGTGTACTGAATTTGGAAACACTTTTATCACTTGTGAAAATCACAAGTCACTATTGCATATTGTTTACTTAGAATTTCTTGGTACAAGTCATTGCCAAATTAATGAGTCAGAATAAAAGAAAACCTACTAAGAAATGCCGTGTGTGTTACAAGAATCAAATTAAAAGTGAGACTACTTGGCGGTGTAAACAATTAAGAATTCCTTTGCACTTTGTTTTGAAAAGTACCACTAGCTTGAAGACTATTATCTGTATACCTTATTAATGTTTTGCTTTGATATTTTCTTAATTTTACTGTTTCTGATATTATTTAACACTATGTAAAAAGTGGATTTTAATTAAGAATATGTAAGAATTGTAAAATGAAACAAGTTTTTTAAATAAAAATTAAATGGTTATTTCATGCACAGTTTTTCATTATTAAATCATACTGGAAGGGGTTAATTCAATTTTGTTTCATTATTATTATTATTATTATTATTATTATTTTCTTTCTGATATTTTAAATTGTAAATATGAGTAATCATTTCTTATAAACTTAGAATTTCGAATTTTGATGTAATCCAGTGATTTTCCTGATACCCCCTAATATGTGCAAATATATATAAAATCTGTGTATCTATAATCGTCTAAATGGGTATATAACTAATAAAATTATATTAAATCTTCATTTAAAAGCTTAATAAAATGTTTTATCAATGTATAAGTTATGTGGTAATTTTAATTACAAAGGATTTAGGAAATAAATTTTAGAATATGAAATAAAATTCTTACTATATATATATTATATATATATATATATATATATATATATATATACATATATATATATATATATATATATATATATATTAAATGCTCATTTTAAATTAATGTCATCTAAGCATGACATTTAAACAAATGCAATATAATCCTTCTGTTTATCAATTATTAAAAACCGTCCTAAGTTTTTTTTTCTTTAAATTCAAATTATTTGCATTATTATTAACTTTTAATTCGATAGTTACATCTTTCTACATTTAACAGAATGCGAAAAGCACTAATTTTGTTTTTCTAGAGTCTCTATGTATTACAAAATATATCAATAATTAAAGGGGTGTGAAATACGCCCTTTTTAAAAAAAACTTATCATTTAGTTTAAAACCCAAAATATGCTAAAGGTTTTTATTTCTAATATCTAACTCATATAATTAAACAATTTATTAAAACTGGAAAACAATCTAAAGTGATATAGATTTTTCTTTTTGGCTTGTTTGAATAAAGATTTATCAGGTTCTAATGTATGAGTCAGAAATTAGAAATTAAAATGATATAAATAAATTTATAAATTTCTGTGCATAAAGTTTTTGTTCACGGGAATGTTATTTTTCTTTTCAACAAAACATAAATTTCGAAACATATAACTTAATTTTATTGACATGCACAGCATTGTATGTCATATAAGTGTAGAATGAGACACGTTAAAGAATCAAAGTGACTAACTTTTATTAATAAATAACAGGTATCAGGATACATCTGTTTCTGAAAATTAGTTTTGTCCTTATGTACGTAATTCCACTAATTAAAGTTATTATGTTATTTTGATTGGTGTCAAAAATCTAGAGATTGATTTAAATACCATTAAAATAGAATCAATAACGATAAACGTTTTTTTAATATAGATACATATTAAGTTGGTTATTCTATTTAAATTGAAAAATTTACGATACTTCCTAAAAAATATTTATTTTAAAATTTCCATTTGCTTTAAATTTTTCACTTCATTTTTAAGTGATTTGGGACAGGATAAGCACCACGAACTGTGAAAATATTTTCTTTAATACTATTATGAAATTTTTATGTAGAAATGATTTCATAAATTGATGAAAAAAGTGACTTTATGCCTACTTTATGCGCAAAGGTATAATTCTCCAAAACCATAAAATGGTGTTGTAAAATCATCAACAAATTGATATTGATTAAAAACATCCACTGACACATTGCACGATTATCATTTCTATTATTTTTAAATTCAAAAATTCGATTCCTTTTAGTATTCGTCAAGTTCTGCTAACATTTCTCCTGATTTATGATCCTGATGTAGTATATTAACCTGATATAGTATGCACAACCTTTAAAACTATACTGAAAGTTTCTCAGCTAAGAGGATTTTAATAGTTGATATTTGTTTTTTCCTGGCGTTACTGATGTGCATGTGTTTTTATTTTTTTTTTCAGAATTTCATTATTAAATATATTATAAATAAAAATTTATAGACTTCAATAGTCGAATATTACCTGAGAAAAATAAAAGTATTTTAAGATTATAGAAGTTCAATTATTTTGGGATGATTATAAGAATTTGAAACATACTTTCATACAGAATAATCATTAAATTTAACTAAATAGATTTAGTTAGGCCACAAATTATATGTTGTAGAAATCCATGTTCATTTATTCTCTGATTCCCGTCGGAAATATCCTTATTGAACAAAAAATTATCTCTCTGATAGGGGGCAGATATTCCATATATCTAAAGATGTTTGTTCTTAGTTTTGGCTATATCAGCAGGCTTAGGCCTATTTTGCCAACATAACTAAACAAGATCCAAGCTGGAAAGTATATGACCTTAAAAATCTTCTTTTTATATTATTCTTCTTTATTTATTTTACATTACTATTTTTTTAATATTCTAGAGAGCTATTCTCCACCGGTTGTTTTTGTACCCCAGGCGGTAGATGAGAGGCCGGAAATGGCAATAAAACGTAATGAGAGTAACTGTGATGAAAGAATATCGGAATTGAATGGAATTTAAATAAATAGGTAGACATTTGTACTTTTATTTTCTGTTTTAATATTAAATATAAAAATATAAAAATTTACTGGAAGAAAAGTTGAGTTAATTTTGGGGAACATCGGAGTGATGATTATTCGGTGAACTGTCTGTCAAGCTAAAATTTCGTTGATGTTCTAGTTATTAATTATGTAACTTGGACAAGACAAGGAGGTGAGGAATAAGCTACTCGACCAAGACCAAGTGTGTGCCTTTCGATTTATGATAGTTTGAGTAAAAGACCAATTTTTCTCAAGCAGAGTTCAAGAAGAAGACTCGCAGATTTGGCCTGCCTCAGCCAGAGGTTTTGATTGAGAACTTAGAGGACATAAAGAGCAAAAACATATTTTACATGTCCCAGTTAACCTTAACGAACACAGTGGATTTTTACCCAGTTTGAACCCCGCATCCATCATCTTTCATTTGTGATATCACTGCCTTTGCCGACTGGGCTGTTACAGCTCAATTGTTGTTATTTATCAAAACAAAAGTTATTAAAAAGTCACAAAATGACCCTGGAGCTTAAAGGGTTGTTAGGTTTCTCTATATAAATTCTGTTATGAGAGGCGATCAAGGTTCTAGATTTTTTACTATGTCCTGGCTGCTGCCACATTGGCCATTAGCCCTTTAGCAGACTATTAAAATTAGCCTTTTAAAGAAAGTTATTAAGAAGAGTTTAAGTCAGAAAGTGTTGGGCAGCTTGTAAAATGAGTAAAATCCATAACAGTGTGTGATGTACACAGAGTACAAATAGGGCTATCCTTTTCGCCAATAAGGCACTGGACGCCAAAAAGTCATGGCCAGTCACAATTCTAAAATTAGCAATGAAGACTGAGTGAGGAAATTTTATGGGGAGTGGAGAACCCAGAAAAGAACTCCAAGCTTTGTCCACTACGGCTTCAACGGAATTATTTCACAGAGACCTCTGTATTTTTTTATTAATAGCTTCACAGATTTGTTGGTAAGATGGAGTAATGAGTGGCTGATGGAGGTTATATCCGATTTTGTTTTGCAAGGATTTCGGTTTTTTCGTTCCCTGAAATTTTGCAGTGACTAGAAATCCGTTAAACTTCAATTTTTCATCTAATTCCAAGTATTTTTTTTACAAATTAAATCATTGATTATATTGCATTAAATTGTGTACATTTTGTACCAGCCCCTTGAGGTAAACCACCACAAATGTTCGATAAACCTGGAAAAGTTTGACTGATATCTTACACGAGCCATTCTTTGAAAAAGCATGGAGCAGCAGATTGCCTTCAATACCAAAGTTTATCAACTTTTTGATGTGTTTCCTCTACTAGACCCTATCGTAAGCGTTTTTGAATAAACAGCCAATGTAGACTGCCTTTTATGCAAACCATCCTGTATACACTGGGATAGAAAGGTCGCTTGTTCAACGGTGTTTCTTTTTCTCCGAAAACCTGTCTCGTAATCATGCAGAGGTTTTTCCTCTTGAAGATAGAAATTAATTCTATGTATGACCATTTGCTCCATGAGCTTCAAAATTGCATTGGTCAGAGAAATAGGCCTATAAATAGAAGGGTTTTCAGTAGGTTTCTGTGGCTTTAAAAGTGGAACAATAGTTGCATTTTTCCATTCTCCAGGAACATGTGTTCTCTAGACAATATTGAAAAACACAAAGCGAATGTCTTTAGCTCTGTTGTCTTTAGAATTATCTAGGTAGATCGCCAGGTCCAGGGTTCCTTCCATGCCTGGTTTCATGAATTTCTCTGAATAATTCATTAAAAGTAAATTCACCATTAAAAAGGGTTTTTCACTATAGTTAAGGCAACCAACCGGTAATCGTCCAAGTAATTTAAAGTGTCTCCTGTGGAGCAATCTGCACACAGAGACATAATACTTGGCAAATGCAAGTGTTTTTCATCAATATTGCGTGAAATACTCCCATTACTTCTAGATTCAAGCTTCTTATAATCTGTATTTAGTCTATTTTTTTCAAATCACTACAATTCAAATTAAACTAAAGGTTTCAGTCTACATGTTAACTTATTTTTTTTATTCAAACATTCTAACTCTTACAAAATATATATGAAAAACAGTATAATTGAAAAAATATTTTATAAAATGTACATGCAAAGTAATGGAGTTAGCTGGGGATTCGCGGACGGAAAATGATCGGCAAACGGCCAGTGTAGAGAAATAACTTTTACGCAATCTTATTATCTCTTTCTGTATATTCGCATATTCTGAATAACAGAAAAATACATGTGTGAAAACAGCTATTTTCGTTACTTAATGGCATTTTAACTGCATGTTTTAAAAGTTCAGATAAAAAAGAAAATTTCTAAAAAATTATAACACTCGACAATTCGGGGCAGAAACAAAATCCCTTTTAAAAAAATGAATCTTCGTATCCAGATAAAATAATCTTTACACACAATTTCAATAATTTATCGCTAAAACTAGAACTAATACCTAATACAAATTGATCGATAAGATATTCATTCCCTAATCTATCACTGTTTTAAAAGGAAATATCAAAAGTTTCTCGCATCCGAATTTTATCAAGGGAGAAATCTTGGAGTATGGCAGCCACCGCACTTTTTATCTCCTAGTGTGATAGCCCTGTTCTCAATGGTTCTCACCACAGCTGTCAAATATTATTTATTATCTGGGTCGTTGATGGATTGTAGGATACTTGAAATAAGAACTTTTAGGAGATCAAGTAGAAGTCAAAGAAAAAGTATTTGCAGAAGAAAATTCACATAAGTTGTCACATAAGAGATTAATGTATTTCACTCAGATAAGATAAGAAGTTAGCTGGAAATGACAAAAGTTTCTTTTGGGGCTTAAAATCGGCAAAAATAACTTTTGCAGGCTAATAAAAAAAGTTTTCCTTTCGAAAATCACAAGATTGGTTGAATGGTACACGAAATCTTTACAAATATCTCTTAGAGGTTTATATATATACTGATTCAAATCTGTTTATGTTTTGTTGAAATTGTCATATAAACGACATTTTGCAAGATATCTTACCGGTAGAATAAAATTAAGACAAACTTCCAATTTGAATCTACCTGTATTTCTATATTTAAATATCTAACATTAGAATAACACTTAAAATAGAAATAATGTAAATAATGTAAATAAAGGGACATTTGGAAAACAGACAGTGAGTTTCTTAATGAATACGAGAAATAAAAACAGTGGTGGTATCAGAGAAGAACAAATATTTAAACCCCCTTATATATAAAATGCATTATATATTAATTACATGATCTATATACACAAAAATAACTCCTTTCAAATATCAATTGGGAGACCTCCATCGTAAGAATAAATCAAATCAAAAGGAAGAAAAAAATCTTTGATAATGAATAAATATTAAATTATCAATTTCCAAATGTTAAATTAGAAATAGTTTACAGCTTTCATAGATGCATATATTTTATACCTCCTCCCTTTATATTTTCAAACATGTATAATAGTGACAATATAGTATTTTGAGTGGAATAGTAAATTTAAAATGCATGATAAACACAATTACTTTAGGAAAGGTTGGATATATTCTAATTTTTTTCAAATTTCTTAGTTCTTCTGAATACCAATTGAATAGAAAAATTTATATAAAAACATGCATTTAAATATTTTTAAATTTCTTCCTTAATTTACACAATAGGAATACTAAATTTAAAATAATGATAAACACAATTAATTAGGAAAGTTGGTTAGATATAGTATTTTTTTTAAATTTCTTAGTTCTTCTGAATACCAATTACATAGAAAATTTGATATAAAAACATTCATTTAAATATAAGCTTCTTCCTTAATTTACGCAAATGGAATACTAAATTTAAAATAAATGATAAATACAACTACTTTCGGAAAGGCTGGGTATATATCTTAATTTTCTTTTATTTCTTAGTTCTTCTGAATACCATTTTAAATAGACCAATTGATATAAAACATGCATTTAAATATTTTTTAACTTCTTCCTTAATTTACACAAATGGAATACTAAATTTAAAATAAATTATACATACAATTAACTGAGAAAGGTTGGGTATCTATACTATTTTTTTTATTTCTTAGTTCTTTTAAATACCAGTTAAATAGTAAAAATTATATAAAAACATGCAATTAAATATTTATAAGCTTCTTCCTTAATTTACACAAATGGAATACTAAATTTAAAATAAATGATAAACTTAATTACTTTAGGAATGGTTGGGTACATATACTATTTTTTAAAATTTTTTTAGTTTTTCTGAACATTCATTAAATAGAACAATTGATACAAAAACATGCATTTAAATATTTCTAAGCTTTTTTTTTTTACTTTACACAAAGGGAATACTAAATTTAAAATAAATGACACACACAATTAACTTAGGAAAGGATGGGTATATATACTATTTTTTTTAATTTCTTAGTTCGTCTGAATACCAAAGAAGTAGAAAAAATTATATAAAAACATGCAATTAATTATTTTTAATCATCTTCCTTAATTTACACAAATGGAACACTAAATTTAAAATAAATGATACACGCAACTTAGGAAATGTAGGGTATATATACATTTATTCTTCATTTCTTAGTTCTTCTAAATACCAATTAAATAGAACAATTGATATAAAACATTCATTTAAATATTTCTAAAGTTTTTCCTTAATTTATACAAATGTAATACTAAATTAAAAATAAATGATAAATACAGTTACTTTAGGAAAGGTTGCGTATATATCCTAATTATTTTTAATTTCTTAATTCTGAATACCAATTAAATATAAAAATTGGTATAAAACATCCATTTAAATATTTCTAGGCTTTTTCCTTAATTTACAGAAATGGAATACTAAATTTACAATAAATGATATGATAAACATATTACTTTAGGAATGGTTAGGTATATATTCTATTTTTTAAAAAAGTCTTATTTCTTCTGAATACCAATTAAATAGAACAATTGATATAAAAACATGCCTTTAAATATTTTTAAGCTTCTTCCTTAATTTGCACAAATTAAATTTTTCCAGTTATGTTAAATATATTAAATAAAATAGCAAGATATTTTCTCTTAATTGTTAAGAATTTTTAAGAAAAAATTACTCTGCCATTAACGATCGTCAAAAACTTTTGCTAAAAAAATATTGCCGCTATTTTTTGCTAGATCTTCTGAGCATGGAGAGAGTCAGCAAAATTGCTCAAGACTTTCCGGTCCTGACAAGTCGAGACAAACTGTGTCATGTCATAACAAGCTGAAGAAGAAAAAACAAGAAACTGATGAGTTAAGAAAGAAGAAAAAAGTTGTGGGTTAAAAAATTTTGGAGTAGTTAGACTTTGTAATAAGAAAATTTAATAAATAAGCACAAGTAATTTATATTTAAAATTCTTCATTATTCTAGGAAAGGAATCTTACTAATAATTGATTAATAAAAATAGATAGGCATATACTTTGAGATACTCACGATTTAGTAACACTAATACTTTTCGAAAATAAAAACTTTATTAATAAGTAAATGTTTGAGTTTTCAAACTAAGCTATACTAGCATAACTAAATTTTATAAGCATGAAAGTTATCTTCTTTTAAGTATTAAAAGTTTTTACACTTAAATAAAATGAAAATGAAAAAAATTTAAAACTTTGAATAAGGTATGTTATATAAATAAAAATAACTGTAACTCAATACAAAATTCATAATTGAAATAATTTTTAGAACAAATTATACTGTAAATTATAAACCGATACCTTTAAAAATTTTAGTATTATGTCGAATTTTGAAAAAAAAATATTTAGTGAAATTTAATCAATGTAGGTAATTTTCTCCATTAATTAAGCTTTTTAATGTTAACTGCAAATAAAACACAAGCCTGCATCTACAAGAACTTCTAAACATCTGGAGCTATTTTTTAGTTATTTTTTCTAACTGATTTTAGTTACTTTCTTTCACTGAAACATATATCTATTTTTTGTCAATATACACAAATTTTCATTCGTTCTATAATTTGACGCTATGTATAAACCTATATAGAAAATCTCTCTGCCCTAAGAATCAAGGAAAGGTGTTTTTAGAGTATATGTCATTTTATAAAAATTTTAACAAGTACTATATTCAATGTATTTTCGGTGAGAAACGAGATCTTCTGTTTCTTCAAAATCAGCATATCTAATTGCATATTTTTGATTGGCATAGCATGAACGTTGTCCCTGATGCTTGAATTTATTTCAAATTTCATAAAATTAGGTGCTTTTAATGTTTTAAATCTTATATAGATATACATCTTCTAAAAAGATAATCATGTAAATTATTCATACTCTTAATAATAACTGCTAAAACAACATTAATGACATTGTATTTTCCAATGCATGTCATATTCTATAAATGGTTTATTACTGACTAATAGATCAAAGTAATTTTTCCACAATCTTTAAATATGTTACTTTGACATTAATGCAGGCTGTAAACTTTAAAACTGACTTAAGTTTACAGAAATTTGAATTACATTTTCCTACTTAAAAACCCAAAATAAGTTTTTTAAGTTATTTCATAAGTGGTAGTAATTGAGTGAGAACTTCAAATAAGTGTCTCAAATGAACATACTTCATAAATATATTTTATAATTTAAGAACTATAACTATTTCATTTTCACAACAATTGATTAATTTCGCTGTTATACCGTAGCATTTTAA
>CM063498.1:126608041-126620541 GCA_032207245.1 Pardosa pseudoannulata
CTACGTCATGTACAGGAAAGAGGCAAAGGTGAATTTTTTTAATCCTTCATAATGTCATACACAGGAGTGGAAAATCGTAGATAATTTACTATGAGAATGAGAACTGATTCATAGGTGTAAAACAAAATTACAAAAACGAAAGAAATACAAATATTTTTTAGAAATAGAAAAAACAGATTATTAAAAAACAGATTAGTAAAGGAAAACGTACATACCCAATGGGAAATAATTGAAATAAATTTGATATATTTGACAAATGTAGAACTGTTAATGATTCATTTCTATAAGTAATATATAATATTATCATTATGTATAGTAAATTATTCTTAATTAATCGTAACTTTCAAAATACGATATGTGGTAATTGATGTGCATTGTTTTTTCATCCCTTTTATTATATTTAATAGAAATGTATTCACAAAAATCAAGGTTCACCCAAAAATATTTAAAAATACATGTATAAATTAAAAATATCTTAGACCAAAAGCAAGTTTGTTTTATATCTACTATTGTTTGAAACGTTACCGTCAATTTTTTTGCAAAACAAAGAACCCCGAAAGGCAGCATAAATGTGATTCAAAGGGACTGCGAACTTTATTTTACTCTTCAATTGGATGTGAGTAAATAGTTTGAAAATTTATTTCAATTTTAAATTTAAAAAATGATTTTGTATGTTTTAATTTAGTATAAATTAACATGAGCGATATTTTAATTTTTCAGAAGACATATACAATTCCTACTTAATGCTCCTGTATTACATTTTCACGTACAGGAGGACACATGTCTAACATATTATACATTACCTTTTAACACGAACTTTTTTTCAGTCATAAACAGTACGGGCCTAATAAAAATTAACTGAAATCCCATGATTGGTGTAAAATAGATTTAATCAAAGGCATATTTACATGAGTAAAGTATGTTTTTTGCGGTATGTGTAGATTGTTTTAACACTAAACATACCATATAATGGGTCAAATGACCCACAAGGCATATGTAAAAAATGCGATGGGAAATGAATTAAAAATTTTTATTCTTTGAGTTTATCATACATAAAATTTGTCAGTATACAGTTTTGTTTTGTTATAATAAAGTTTATTTTTCGAAATATTCATTTTTCATATATTCAATCAGGAAACATAAAGTCCGGTCATTTGACCGGATATGGTAGAAATAGGTATGTATTAAGTGTTGGTATGCTTAGTGTTAGATTCGTACTTCACAAAGTTAAAAATTAAATATATTATTTTTTATTCTTTTATTCACACTTCGCTTATTAAAAATGTTTAAATTATTTTACAGAAAATTTTGATTTCAGGTACCTGAAAATAAACCGAATATTTCTATTTAAATTAGAGACTTCATAAAGAAGTAAGTTCCTTGCCTTATTACTTTGTATAGTTGAAGTAAAATAGTATTTAGATTACATTTGCAGTTTTCTTTTCCTCTCCTGTTGGACACAAATCAAAATCCACAGAATTTAACTCTGATTTTCATGCGATGTGATTTCCGGCAAGCAAGATAACAAACTCTATTGTGTTGTTTAAGAATTATTCAGCTGTTTAAAATGCAATTATGTAGAGTTAATCTTGCTAGCAGCTGTATCTAATTAACTGCGCGATTTTTATGCATTTAGAGAAATCATTAGTTTTACACCCTGCTGTGCCTGGAATTCAGGGAAATTTGTTTCGACCTTGCGAAGTAAAACTTAAAAATACTAATTGATATTCTGAACTGAAAGTGATCATCGAATTTCACTGATTGCTTTACAAATCAGGAAGTACTTTTTGAAACAGTTCTCATTTATCAACCACCGAAAGTTTATCTTTGAAAGATTTTATCAATTTATTTTTTATTGCCACCGGATATTTATTTTCTGATGATAATTTCGGGATATGCACATCTCATCAAAGATTTATTTCTACACTAAATAAAGCCAACATTTTTTATTGACATGGGTTATATTACATATATTTTCTTTAATTTTATTTTACCAATATTTGTATTTCAAACAATATATTTATAATTTATATGTATATTGGTGTACGTATAGTAAAAGTATTTGACACTAAAGAAATATTTGAGCTGGAATGAAACACTCGAATTTCAAATACAACATAATTTATTTGTTATTTGATTTTTTTATTGGCATTTTTAAAGAATTGCTGTCCATTCTCGTAAGTCATTAGCTATTAGTTATTTTATCCAACGGTAATCAATCATTATTTAATCAATGTTATTAGGAATCAATATATGTCATTAAACCTTTATAACTGATAAGAATGCCATATCTCCAGTAAATGTACTTCACAAAAAAGTAAACCTATAAACCGAGGATCCAAATAGCAAAATTAGCAATATCAAAAGTTATTGGAAAATTTGTTTATCGTTTACGGATATGTCACGCACCTTCGTTAAAAAGCAAAATTAGTTACAAGAAACCATAACTAAAAATAGTATATTTTTCTTTTTTGTTATCCCGAAAAAGTCACGCTAGGCATCAATGAATTAGTTTATGTTGATATAAGGAGAATTATAAATACATATCCTTAAATAACTAAGCATTTACATTTGCATAGCTTTGAGTTCTAAACGATTCTTTCAGTATATAGAAACAATCAAATTTCCCGTTGTTTAAATATAGATTATTTAATTAGTAATACTGGAAAAAAAGTGTTAGGTTAAAAATTTTTCTGGTTAAAATTTTCTGCATGAAGAGTTTTTTGTTTGTTCAATGAAGATATTGAAATAATTTCCTGGAAACAGAAAGAAGTGTAGATGGGTATTTCATTACAGTAATTTAATATCTTGAAATATAAAAATATAATTTTATGTTATTTTTTCATAATTATTCTATGTCAAAATTTAATAGTTTATTAAGGTTATTTGTCAAATTTTATACATTACAAAATAATGAATGATTTGTAAGATAATTAAAGCCGTTGTCAATTTAAAAAAGTTAATTATCGTAACTTTCATTCAAAGAAAAACAAGGACTAAAATTTAAAACTTACTTATTAGTTTCAGTATATCATTTTTAAAAGTCAGTGAAGCATAAAATTATTAACAACATTTTTTATTAATTATTCATAGTATATTCTTTTTAAATTATAAACAAAATACGTTTGATATTCAATTACTTTTCAAACTTTTTACGTCGTTCTGAAATTTTTAAAGTAAAAAGAATATAAACACGTTTTAATTTTATTCTAATGGTTTTCTAATGGTAGTTTTTTCATTATATTTGTCTGTTCAACAGTCAGTTTGAAGAAAAATTTAGATAACATATTAGATATTCAAACTTTCATGTAAAGGTAAATAAGTTTTGACAGCGTACATTTTGTATGAAAATCGCTGTAACTACTAAGATTCCTAAAGTAATGCTTTTAAAACCTTCATTGATTTTTTTCTTTTCATATTATGATTGATATTTAAATTTAATAACATTTTAAAATATTTTTCTGAAAATATTCCTACAAAATTCTTATCAAATTCCTACATTAAAATAATTATCAGAAGTAATAAAATAAATGTGATTAATATTTTCTCTTTTCATACAATTTTATTGAAGTTGAATGCAAAAAACTTTCAAATCAATGAAAATAGACATATGTAAAATTAATTTTGTAATTTTAAACCTAATAAATTCCTTGTTTTTATTTTTTAGGAAAAATATTATTCAATAAATCCTTTTTAATTTCTTAAAAATAGATTGACTGCAAAAAGTCATAAATCATAATAACGAAAGTAAATTATATAATTCTGTTCAGAATGATATCCATGTACTTATAAAACTGTGGAATTTGCCTCGAAATACGAAAAACTTTATTTCGCCCTCAAAAGGTGAAATAAATTAACACAAATAAAAATTTTACAATTTAAAGACACATTGATTTTATTAATCTTAAGTGTTATTTCCGTTTTTTAAAACACAAAATTAATTTTTCAGATTATATTTTATTATTTTAATTTTTCATTTTATTAGAAATTTCAAAATAGTCTTCTTAGTACATTGGTAAAAGACACAAATGAAGCCTTAAAATTATTTACAACTAATGAATATGTGAGAAACATCCAATGATTTAATGTTCTGACACAATCCTATTGGGATTTAATTGGGATAGTTCAACTGAAAATGAGTATGTCAAGTGTCTAAGTACATTTCCAAAAATAACAAATACTCCATTGATAATGAAACCTACATCTACCATATCCAAAAATGTCCTTAAAAATTTGGGGTTTCAACGGGATGTATATCAGTATATGTGTGTTGTTATGGTTCTTTTCCTGGGTACATTTCCAAAAATGTTGTTTTATTTGAAATACGGCCATAAAAAGCTCTGTTCAAATATCGTGTTAAGAACATTCAGTATATTGTGGCGATTACTCAATAAGAGCTAAAGTCATTACCTCGTTTTGATTGACGTCATACGCATCATTTCTGATTAAGGCCGTTGACGTAATGTTCAACCTTTGTAAATAGTGTGTTGTATATATTATAAATATTGTAATGTATTTTGACATATTATTGTAACATGAATTCATTGATCTGTATTGATATTTGTTATGAATAAAGTTTTTTAATTATCGTATTTTTATTTGTGGCAACACAGCATCTTTTTAAATATGCAAATATCGTTAATGTATGTATATGTTATCTGCCTATATAAGAGTCAGTGTGACAGTTGCAGATGGCTCAATTTCGTCTAAGGTGCTGATGTTTGTTTATGTAACTTGTATGTACTTTCAGTATTTTAAACTTCTGTATCATTGGTTCAGTTTCATATCCAGATATTATACTTTCTTAAATAAATACCTGTGTCTAGATCTAGTTGTTTTATTTAACTGCACCATGTGAATCCCTTCTGAGCATGGTTTTATATATGATGTGATTCCTGCAGATACTTCTTTAAAAGCAGTATCCGCAGGGGTCTCCTTAATATCAACGAGATGTTCAACAGAGATTCTTTTAAGTGCATTTAAAAAAAGCAAAATGATCAATTAAAAATGCGATTAACATCTGCTGTTACACATAACAACACTCTGAATGCATTTGGCATGTCAACGGAATGGTCTACAACAAATGTAATCTCGGGTCTCTTCTGATTTTTTTTAACATTTTTGTATTTAAATTTATAATTTTGACACAAAAGTGTTATATTTTAGTAAATTATGAGATATGCTATTGAATTTCAATGTATGTAGTATAGTATAAACTAAAATAGAATTACTAAAATATTGGGCTCATTATTTATTTATTATATTCATCAAACTTAATAAAGCGAAAATAGAATATTTATGCATATAATGTTAACACATAAGAAAACTAACTAATAAATATACAATGAACCAGAACCATTTTTAAAAAACGGACTTAACAAGTATTATAAAAAATGACTACAGTTTAAAAATTATATTATCTAAGATAATTATATTTCAAAGATTTAGTTAAACAGCATTACTGCTGGTGAAGTTAAAATTTTAGTTTCATGTTGAATATTTTGGAAATCGAATGTTACAACACCTTGTCCCTTTAAAATTTCTATTTATCAAGTTTGTCGCTTTCCTCAAATTATTCATTTTATTAAGGACAAAGTAATTGCTGTTCAGAAATTAATTTAACAATGGACAATAACAAGGGATTATTCTTGTGTTTAATCATATTTTATACCAGATTCAACAATTTGCGATCTCTCATTTCCTCTAAAGTAATCAAATTAATGTTTAATGACTTAGATATTTATTAGCACGTAATTTAATGTCTAAGGAAGAAGTGATTTTCGTAATTAATTAAACTTGGTTTTAGAGGAAGCACCTAGTTCGTAATTTAACCGGTATAAAATTTCGTTTAATCGTTTAGTCAGAGATGGGATAAAACAAATATTTATTTCATTTGAAAAGTATAGTTTTTAGTACTGATATCTGTTTTAATTTAGATTTAAAACATCAGTATATTTTGTGTATTTTTGTAAGTGTAGTGCTCTCCAATTATGTGTAACAACAGACGCACACATGCACTCTCTCATACACACAGCTTAAAAAGTAGTTAATACTGTGTTCAAGGTCACTTTACAAATTCTCCATAGGATAAGGATGTAACGACTTGTAGAGCCAATATGAATGTCCTAAACAAGTATAATTATCTACCAATCAATACTGTGCTGATTATGAGTGGTGGTGTGATATATTGTCCCGTCAACGATAAATGAGTATTTAAGAAAAACGCTCAATCATCGATGATTTAGTAGGTTAATATATATTGAGCTCATTAGGGCTATCTTTAGAGTATGAGAGGTAATATGGACTTATGTTCGTAATAAGTAAATGCTTTCTGTGTAATCCCATAGAACCTGCAGTTCGTAGCAATCGTTTTATTCACAGATGTTCCTAAGGATTAGGTTAATGGAAATGTAGTTTTATTTTTAAACACTGATGGTATTTGAAAACACCACAAAAACAATTTCTTTTCACATGATAGAATCTAAAGGTGACTAAACGACTTATTAGCCGTTAATATGTACGCATTGAAAAAACGATGAATTTAGTTTAAATTTCATTTTTCCTATGAATAATAAATGGTTCTTATGTTTGATGACGAACAATTTTTAACCAATTAAAGATTTTATCACCTGACAACATGAACAATAATAAATTAATTGGAAATTTTCTCTCACATTCTTTCTAAGCAGAAGAATGAACTAGATTTGTTACTTTCTTAATGCTTACAGGTTGATGTGTAATAAGAATGAGCCTTACTATTTTATGAGGAGATTCTATGCTATCCGCAAACTTTCTTTTAAATGCATGACTGATTTATAAGCCTCAACACTTTTAAATATGATTTATCTAACTAGAAAAAAACCCGTCGATCCTACACATTAAAATGAAATACGATTTATCAATTACAACTTCATATCTCCTGTCTTCTGTAAATGTCATTTTCCATATGATGTTTTTATTGTAATTCTAAAATATAATCTTAAACCTAAACTTCTATAATGAGTTTAAAACATGTTCAAGTAAGACCTCCAAAAGTTAATTCAACCCCAATATCTTATGTTAAATATCCAACATTTATCTGTAAAATACATTTTGTGTTTAAGACTTTAAAGGTTGTTCATCTCTAAAGAAAGTTTAATTTACAATCACATATTTGTTATAACAAGAATCTTCAATAAAGAGTTCTGTGATGAGGAATAAAGAATTCTGGGAATTTTTTGATACAATGTTTTCCATACATAAATTTTAATTGATCGATTTCTAACTTCTAGTATATATATTCTAAGTTTTATGTCTTAAATGTTGTCGATATCGTAAGATTTTTAAATGTAAATTCTATTATTGGTTAGAAAAAAACGCTTTAATAAAGTTTCTTAGCTATTATTGATTACATTTTTACAGTATATAAAATTATAATGTCTTCATCTTGTTTTAAGTAACAATATACTAAGTTTTCGATGTAGATTTCAAAATAATTTAAATTTAAGCACAGTTAAGGGTTAGAAAAAAGAAACAGAATGATTTTTCCTTGATATAAATAAAGTTTTTACCTTATATAAAACTGAACTACTCTAAAGCTATTTTCTAAAATCCATTAACTGAATCCATAAGTAAACATAAATAGAAATTTCATAACAAAGTTAAACAAATACCCTTTAACCCATTTACATCATAAGCTCATATATGTACAGAATTATCATGCTGTTTATCACAAAAATGCATACATAACCATTTTTAGGCAGTTTTTGGCCTTTCTAACAATTATTACATTAGAGATAGGTATTTTAAACACGTTTGTTTTAAAGCAATAAAAATTCCTTACAAAGAGCATTTTTCCCGTGTTTTCCATATATGTTTCCATACATGCATTTTTTTCTAAATGGGTTTTCAAATGGGTTAAAAAATATCCTATTAAAATAAACTATTTAAATTTTACTTTCCATTTTCACTTAGCTTTAAAACTATTACTACGATTGCAATTATATTATGATTTTCTAAGAACTAGGTGTCAGAAAGAATATCCAAATTGTATCCTCATTTGCAAAAACATTTATTGGTAAAAATAAAATATGTGTTAAAAATTTTTTAATGTATATAATATAGCTGTTCTTTTACTTCAGCTCATCAAAAAAGTAGTTTAATAAATAATACAGTCAGTTGTGTATAAATTTGCATTGCATTAACATTTTTTGTACAAAGTGTATATTTATATCAACCTTATGCTTCCTAAACTTAATACATTTTATTCATGTATTACAAATTATTGTTGTGTGTTATTATATATTCAGATACTGAACGTTCAAAGAATATATTCTGAAATAATTGATCAAATGCAAGTTTATTTACGGTTAATTGTCAAACTGCGTTATGTGAAATTTATGTAGCCCCTTAGAGTATTTAGAAAAAATAATATCGGCTTAATCTATAAATGTACTAGTTGATAAGCCATCAACTCTAACAGTATGAATATATAAAAAAAAAAGTTATGTTACGTAATAAAAGCAAAGCAAAAAAATCTGAGCATTACAAAAAAAATTGAAGATGTAGGATTTCCACATACAAAAGTTTCCTTTTTAAACAAAATAAATATTTTGAAAGAGTATATTTTTCTAAGGTCTCACATTTATTTTCCAACTATATATGAATGGTCTAAAATGAAAGTAGACTTTCATCACTCTTTAAAAAAAATCTCGTTTTGGAAATATCATAAACCTACTAACAAATAGCTCAGTCATCTAAAAAAATAAGAACTTCGTATTTTCAAAAGAATAATTTTAACTTCCTCCGACAAGTAATTACTCTTTAGGGTAGCTTTGACAAGTGAGAACATTCAAAAGAAAAGGGCAAATTTCCGTCAAAAACATTATGATGCCCTCATATACGTGGCACAGCTCGTGAATAATTTATCTTGCTTCAGAGATATTTTGTGTTGTTTCGATGTTTTGTGCTGTTCTTATGAGTTACAGAAAACTTCTTTCGAATTAAAATTTTCGTTTAACTGTGTTGCTACATACAAAGCAGTATTTTAATTTTCCTTTAATAGTTATAAGAAATAGGTTTTAGTTAAATTTTTAATGTTGGTTTTATTTAAAGAAAATCTCTTTCTCTCTCTCTGTATATAAATATATATATATATATATATATATATATACATATATATATATATATACATATATATACATATATATATATATATATATATAGATAGATAGATAGATAGGTAGATATATCGATAGATGTGAATATATATATCCATATATATACTGTATATATATACTGTATATTATATGTGTGTATGTATATATATTCTATGTATATAAATGTGTATAGATGTATATATCTATATATGAGTATGAGTGTGTGCGTCTGTGCGCTTGTATGTGTGACTAGATTACTACAAAAACATAAGCACATATACATAGTATTGCCAGATTGTATTGTCTCTGAATGTACATATATTCAAAAATATATATTTTCATAATAATATGAATAATATTTTCTAAAATAATATCATCGTACGCCGATACATCACTAGTGAGAATTTCAAGATGCAAAGGACTGAGAGATCCAGGGTTGTGTGTTAAAATCCATTACATAAGATTTCGTCATTCAAAATGCTTGAGACAAGCTTCGAGATCATTTTGTCTATGTGCTAATTCATTTTCGCCTTCAATAAGACGGTAAATTTAAAAATGTTTTTCGCATTCAAAACGAAACACACATTAAATGTTTGTTTGCAAAAGTAGTGGGTTTTTTTTTTAAGAATGATATATAGATCTGTATCAATGAATACAAATGACATAAATTTCCATTGATTGAAAAGTTGTATTCATATTTCAATCAAATGAAGAAATATTTATGTGTTAATTACAAGTCAACCATGAAACGATTATGTTAATTTATTAATGGATTAATTATACATGAATTTTAATGTGTGTGTTGTTGTAAATACGTTTCAGTTTATTGAATTTTTATTTCAATGGAGGGGAACCAAATTTAAATACTGTTATCAGTGAATTACAAACTCCAAGTAACGTAAATTTACATATTCACCCATATATTTCCATTAAATTCTGGAATATTTATTTAAATAATAACATGATATAATGTGGCAATATTGATATATTTAATTTAATAATACTGTTATGTTATATTTAATCGTAAAATTAGATTACAAAACAAATTTTAATATTTTATTAAAACTTACTATTTCTGAAATTTTAGATGTTTTGGTATGTTCATATTATTATGAAAATATGCGAAATATAATCTAGAATAAGGATTTTGAGAACATGCGATCTATGTTTATATATATTGAATTCTACAATAAAGACATATCATATTTTGAAATGTATAGAATAGCATAAATATTGTCGTGGAAGGTACGCCATAAATGAGTCTTCCAATGGTTGATGACAAAATATTCTGAATTTCTGGTATTTTTCAGTATTATTGAAATTTTATCTGAATTTATTTAAAAAAGAATTTGAGGCTTTCTTTCGTGATTACCTTTAAATCAGAATTTGATTTGCTTTTATATAGAATGATACTTGGAGAAAAATCCAATTATTGTAGTTTATTAGACCAGTGTGCAGATAAAATTTTTATTTTTTATGCACGTGGCATAATTTATAAGTGTAAGCACTATGTGCGTAGCATCCTACGCCAGTATATGTTTGGGATAGGTAATTTTCAAAACTCAAGTTTCTGATCATCCCTTCTTATTTATTCTATGTTACTTCTTGGTTCATGGTATACTTAGATTTAGTTTTAAAATAAAATTTTCCTTATAGATTGCTCATTAATGAAATATCTCTTACAACGCTCGCAGTAAAAAATTAATATTTTAGATACAATTATCTTAAAATGTTTTAAATGTCAAGGTAGTTAATATTATTTATTTTATTTATTTATTTTTTATTATGTATATTTTTTTGCCGGACCCAAATGACCGAATTTTTATATTTCATGAGAATGAAATCTTTGTGTCATACAAATTTCATCCCTACATTAAAAATATTTTAAGGTAGAATTTTAAACCTTCTGAATATATATGAAGTGTCTGTGAAATACAACTGGGATTATGAAATATCCATCATCTCCTAGTAGTCAAATAACAGACCAATGAATCATTTTGTTATTATACCTCATATAATAAGGTTATGTCTTAAGTGATTACCAGTTGAAAAACATTTTTTGCAATAATATTCTATTACCTAAATATTTTATGAACTCTTGAGATGTTTGCAAACTTAAAAATAAAACCAGAGTAATGATGCATAGGAAAATAATCTGTTCTGAAACATTAATTTCCGAATTGTAAAATGTACTTTGTACTTTCCAAAGTTATGTATATTTAATATGTTAAATGGTATTTTCTGAATTGTTGTATATCCCTGCCATATATTACATTTTTAATTAAATTCAACTCATTAACCATGTATCATATTTCTGTTTTTACAAATTTTGGACCTAAGTATCAATTATATATGTGCTATACAAAATATATACGAAAATATTTTGTTTTTATTTCATATACATACATTACATATACATACATAGAAACATATCACTCTCTCTTTCTGTTATGCACTCTATTTTTCTCCTCATCTTTATATATATATTTTTATATATAAATATATATATATTAATTATATATATATATATAATATATTTATATTTTATATATATTAATATTATTTATATTATATATATATATATATACATTAATATATTATATATATATATATATATATATTATTTATTTATATATATATATATATATATATATATATATGTATATATATATATATATATATATATATTTATGTTATATATATATATATATATATATTTTTTATATTATGTATTTATATTTATATATATTTTTTAATAAATATATATTATGTATGTATATATTTTATATAATATTCTAATATATATAATATATTTATATATATATTGTAAATTATATATATATATATATATATATACTGATATATAATATAAAAATATTTATATATATATATTTTTTTTTGTGTATATATTGTTTTTTATATAAAATATATATATATATATAATAAATATAAAACACAATATATATATTTAAAACAATATCTCTCTATTTATATATATTTTTTATATATTATATATATATTTATATTTATATATATATAAAATTATAATATATATATATATATATATATATATAATATATATACATATATACATATATATACATATATATATGTATATATATATTATATATATATATATATATATATATAATATTTTGTGTATGTGTGAAGTTCTAAAAAAAATGTTATGAAACTGTAAACTTGTCTTTAAATTTTATTGGTAGATGGATTTATTTACTTGTAAAAAATAATGCTTACGCTGTTGATTTTACAATTTACAAAATATGTATTTCATTTGTCCTCTGTTTGATATGGAATCTATATGGAACACCACACTGTGCGTATCATATTCCACATAACACG
>CM063498.1:126625541-126630541 GCA_032207245.1 Pardosa pseudoannulata
GTTCTGATTAGTCTTTCAGGTCCATCTTTTTTTCTTCTTTAGATTCAGGATATCATTTTTTTAGAAATGTTGGTCTAGTTTAAAATACAAGTAAAAACCTATAACCTGTAAGTTCATGACAGTATTCTTACTAAACGAGTCACGTAACCATCGGATATTGAGGAAATGGCATGCATTTCAGTTCTTTAAAGATGTTAGAACTGCAGTATAAGTATGATGTTAACAGCTATTCAACATCAAGGAGATCTCAGCAAAGAATCAAGTAAGAACATCGAACGAATAAATTTTGACTCATATACAATAAGCAACGTTTTTATAGCATGTATAATATACTAAATGTAATTAGTAGATTTTTAGTAGATTTTAAATAAATGCTTTTAATTTAATTTTTTAGAAGACAGCTTTTTATAAGAAAACCATTTTCATGTTATGCTCAAAACCAATTATACGGATGGAATCCCGATTAAATTAAATCGCGTAATTTCAATTCAGTTTTAAACTTCTGATACGCTTTTAAAGTGTAAACACCATTCAAAAAACAAAAGAATGTTTAATATATTCTGAATCTGAATCCTTCCTTGACATATGCCATGTTTATATCTTGCTTTAAAGCTACTTTATTATCCCGTCCAGTAAAGTTTCAACAGGAAAGACGGAAACTTTTTCGCATTCTAAATGAATCGGGATGCATTCAAAAATGAGAAAGAATTTAATCTGTGTCTAGACGGTCGTAGAACGAAATTACAGTTGTTAATCAAAGTTTTAAATCGTAGAATTTTCTAAACGACGGAAGTCTATCAAGGTTTGAGTTATAAATAAAATAAAATGCTCACGAACTAAAGGTCTATCGTATTTCTTCACGGATATCAGATCTTATAAATAATTCCAGAAGCTTTTAACTTGAAAAGATATTCATGTATATATATTTTGTACTTTTCATATGTATTTACTGTAGTATTTGTTGAGAGCACGACAAACGAAATTCTAATTAGCATCTGAAAACTAACATCTGATTCTAGATTTTTCAGATTTTACACGGAAATTCTTTTGTGCTCAAATACTGTATAAGATTTCGTTAGAAGCCTGTTTAAAAGTAAAAATTTAAACAAAACAAAGAGTGTATAAGCACTGTACTATAGTTTATACAGTAACAAATTTTGTAATTGAATTTTTAATTTATGCAAGCTATCATTATTCAAAGTTATATATTTACTGACATAGCATTTTATAATCAAAATCTCTCTAACTGTTGAGTGATCAGTTAATAGGAATTAAAATTTTAAAATTTAACATGTTACGTTAAATAGCATGTAGTAATATTCAAACGAAAATTAGTGGGTATATTAAAATAATATAGGGATAACTGCTATTACTCCAGAAAAAGAAAACAGTATAAAATAAGGAATTTTAACAGATTAAAGGAATTAAGAAAAAAATAAACTTACCTTTCAAGATTTAATTCAGGAGAAATTAAAAGCATGATTATTCGAAAAGACTCTATTCATATCTCATTTATCACCTATATAGAAAAAATACTTTTTATCTCAATTATTTATTGATTATTAGATTGAGTATTTAAAGAATCAGAACAGGTATAATAAGACTACTTCTTAAATCCTCTACATTAAACATATGTAGTATATTTTATTTTCGATGATAAATATATGTTTAAAAGAATAAGCATGAAGTCAAAATAAATACTGAGATATTGGGAAAAAAATGTATTAAAATGTTTTATTGAAAATTGACTAAAGCGAGAATTATGTACGCAAATACGCAAAAATGTACGCAAATACGCAACAATAAATAATGTACGCAAAATAAAAATAATGTACGCTACAATAAAAAAGTACGCAACAATAAAAATGTACGCAAATACGCAACAAATGTTGATGCAAATGTCAACGCAACAAATGTTGATGCGAAGGTACCAATTTCATAATTCCTAAGAGGTACACTACAAAGGACAAGAAAAAGAACGTATCATAAATAAAAATACTTATAGATATACTTATATATATCATAAATAAAAATACTGTTTCAGTGAAATTTGATAAGTTTTTCACTTACATAAATACTACTTTAAAAGAAACAAAACATTTAAAATAAGAATTATTTTTCGTAAATAAGATAGGAAAAACAACAAAATTAAAATCATTGAGCTTTGATGCATGTAAGACAAGTTAAATTTAAAATAATTACCGCAGAAATTAAACAAAATTTTTAAATATTTTCAGACATTTTCTATCAATTACATCAGTAATAATAAATTTCTTTTCATTAAAATATTCCAATGTAACAAGTGTTCTAATTTGTTATACGATTCAAGGAGCTATAATCCATGAGAATTCAACAAATGTTTATTTCTCCGAAAATGTCTTAGAATCAGTACATATCTAAAATAAAATTTAGTAGTTTAACTTAAAAAGAGCTAACCTGTAAGATTATGCTGTTAAAATTGCAAAATGTGTTATTCTCATTTAGTTATTAAAATTATTTAGAGTTACTGAACTTTATCATTAAAGTATACAAAATGAAAATCCATAGGAGTAGTTTTAATAGCATTTCTTGAAACGTAATGCATATAAAAAATGTGCAAAAATTAACATGATGATGGATTACGTTCAAAAACCTTTTTCACTCTCCTTATAAATTTATCAAACTGATTTTTTCTAAACACATGCTTAATTATATATCGAAAAGACGACTTCAGTTAGAAATATTTTATTATAGACTTCATTCTCTGAAGAAAAACATCTTATATCTGTAATCTGATCAGAAATTGAAAAGTAATTCAGTTAATTTCCAGAACTTATTACGCTTTTGTATTCGGTAACTTGTTATGGCACTGGAAATATTGTATATATATACATGTGACACGGTCTGAATTTATGCAGTTATATTTCTTTTTAATTAATGCGATTTGTTACAGTTTCCTTATTCACATCATTGAATATAATCATCAATTATATAAATGTAAGTCGCTTGGTACTTTTAGTGTGATTCACAAAAGGAAACAAATCAAAGAATTTTTTGATGGTCTATGCAATAAAATTTAATAATTTAAACAGAACATAATCTGAATGAATATGATAAAACATATTCTGATTCTGTTACTTAATGTTTATACTTCTTCTTTAATTGCTGTATTAAACATTTTCTACCTAAAATTATTGACTTTTTAAACATACGATTGTGCACATTGATGAATATTCATAAGTATTAAATTACGAAAATAATTTTGTGCAGAGACATCAGATCGCCAAATTAGAACTTTTCAGTACTGTTTTGGATACTGTTTTAGTCAGTACTGTTTTGGATACTGTTTTCAGTCAGTACTGTTTTGGATACTGTTTTCAGTCAGTACTGTTTTGGATACTGTTTTCAGTCAGTACTGTTTTGCAGATAAATTAAAAATACAACTATATTAAAGTAGTGTACAATAGTTCTGCGGATCTCTCTGCACTCGCAATTCATATTCCTCTTCACATTGCATTGTGTGTAAGATAATTTGAAACTATCCTTTTTATTAAATGGTTAAGTTTGTTTTACGACTGACATTTACTTTAATATGTATCTCTAAGTTTAAATCTTTACTTTTCTTAACTTTTATGTACGTTCAAACTAGCTTGCTGTTCCAGTTGTTGTTGTTGCTCATGGCACTTGGACAAGCCAAGCTCGATTTACCCTGCAGGCTCTCGTATTAAGGCCAACGAGTGTGCCTTTTGTTTTAAAGAACACTATTAAGGTGAAGGAACGACGTCGCTCAAGTAGGTCCTCGTAATTCTGAAGTAGACCCAGAAACATTGAAATACGTGGGGCCTGAAACCCCCAGAGGTATTGATTGAGAACTTGGAGGACATTATGACCATGAACATATTTTACGTGTCCCAGTCACCTTTAACGAACACGGTGTATATTAGATGGCTTGGGTTTCGAACCTGAAACCTCTTACTTATGAGATTGTCGCCTTTGCTGACTTAGCTACCGCGGCTCACTAGTGTGCTTCATTTTCTAATTAAAAAAATGTGTGTCTAAAATAATCAGCTATAAAATTTAAAAAAAGTATATTATTTATGAAAAAAGTGATTTTAAAAACGTTCTGATTAAAAATGTTATGCATTTTAAAATTTAAACTGATTAATTGTAATTAAAATTTTTACAACTGAAATAGCGTAAATGTATCCCATCTACAAGCATAATGTCATTTGAATTGAAAGTTTTCCCATTGAAATGTGGGGGCATTAATCTCTATTCATGCAATCACAACTACAATACCACAAGATTGTAGATTACCTTATAATAGGAGCACCATCTTTGTGGTCTACATCAAAGATTAATTCCTGAAATATATTATTTATGAAAAAAGTGATTTTAAAAACATTCTAATTAAAAATGTTATGCATTTTAAAATTTAAACTGATGAATTGTAATTAAACGTTTTACAACTGAAATAGCGCGAATGTATCCCATCTACAAGTAAAATGTCATTTTAATTGAAAATGTTTCCATTCAAATATTAATCTTTATTCATGCATTCACAACTACAATACCGCAAGATTGTAGATTACCTTACTATAGGAGCATCATCTATGTGGTCAACATTAATTCCCATGAAGAGGCAACAAAAATGGCAACTAAACCTTACGTGGGATTTGACTAAACAATCTCCGGCTATAACAGGCGGTTCTTTCTTAGAAAAGCTGATATTTCTATAAATGTAATCATAAGACCAACCTTCTAAGAACTTAGATAGCTATACAAATAACAACCATTACAACTGGTTACATAAAAATAGTTTTAACAGCATATAAACATTTTGATATTTTATAATGGGAACAAAAATTTTACTTAATTTTTCGTACAAGATTCATTTATCAATATAAATGCTCCTGTAATTATTTAGAATGGTAATAAATAAAAATTTGTGGATTTTTACCAGAGATGAAAGACAATAGTCACCTTAATTCAAATTATTGAAATATATATAAAATAATTTT
>CM063498.1:126635541-126658041 GCA_032207245.1 Pardosa pseudoannulata
TTTCTGTTTTAGAGAGGTAAGTACATGCCCAAATTATACCCCTCCCGAAAAGGGGTAAAATTATAAACATGTTTTAAAAATATAAAGTAGAGATTATTTTCGCTTAAACTCAATTTTAGAAGTAAGTTCGTTATGAAAAAACTTAAAATTTAACATTAGTGGGCAGAATATTTCTTGGAAACATGTTCGCAAGTGAGAACATTTTAAACGAATCAAAAATTAAAATAACAATTTTTTTATAATTTTATTATTTTATATGTATTTAAGGTTAGTTAATTAAAGATATATATAACATACTTCTACGAAATAAAATTTAGACATTTTAGTGAGAAATAAAACAAAAGTTATGGAAAATCAAAAAATAGTAACAAACCATGGGATCCATATATTTAACAGTCCTGAAAACTTTAAAATTATAATTTTAGTCATGTAATAAGTTAGGAATTATGAGTATTGGAACTAAATTTTTATCTAAAATTGAAGTGAAATATCTGCTTTATTCTGCAGACTTGCAAACTTTGAGTGTGTGTGTGATATTTTTAAGTTAAAAGAAAGAAATCTGAGAAAAAACTGTAAGTGATTAAAAAACAGTTAATTACATTAAGACCAATTTAAACATAATGTTCGTATTCATGTAATTCAGATTCTCAGAAGAAAAAACATAATTAGTTCCTATTTTATATTAAAATTAGTTTTAAATTTACAAATTTCAAAAATTATTTTGTGGTTAATTGAATATCGAATTTTTTGTAAAAAATTTCATGATTTAAAAATAGCTGCTTCTTATATCAATGCTAATAAATATTAGCTAATAAATAATATATTAAAATAGACTATTATGAAGACTTTTTAGGTAAGAGGACCACTATACAATTGTTGAGTCCCTGATAGTTGACTGAGAGAAAATTGTGAAACACAGCATTACATGTTTTGTAATAACGTAAGAAATACATGGGGCCTATAAAGATCAAAATTTTAAATTTAAAAGAGCATGAAAAGTAAAATTAAAAACTGACTCATGATCCATGTTTCAGATTTCATGCTAAATTTCCTCTGAACAGCAAAACATATATTTCTCATTTTAAGCTCATTTAAAATATTGTGGATACGCTTAACTTTTGAAATGTTAGCATGCTAAAAGAACATAAAATTTCAGTTCGATACGGATATCATACGTTAACTTAGAAGGCCACAAAATAATTTTATATACATATATATATATATATATATATTTATACATATCTATATATACACATGAAAATATATATATAAAATTGTTTTGTGGCCTTCTATAGTTAACGTATGATATCCGTATCGAACTGAAATTTTATATTCTTTTGACATGTATATATATAGTATATATATATATATATATATTTATATATATATATTTTATATATATATATATATTATATATTATATATATATATATATATATATATATATATATATATATATATATATATATAAATATATTTATATATATATATATATATATATATATATATATATATATGGTATATATATATATATATATACTATATATTTATATATATATATATACATACATACCGGGTGGCCATAATTAAACTGAGAGTGCTCACAGTGTTCTGTAGTGCGATCTATTTGCGAGAATGACGTCATTTTGTAGGAGATTAAACAAGAAAGGGACGAAGGATTCCACGAAAAAAACTTAGTTCCAAAAGTCACGCATCGGGGAATATTTGGGTATGTGCAAATCAATACGGAATAAAAAATATTATGCACATTTTCTGATTTAGTTCAAGTCCAATATGGCAAAACTTTAAAAAAAAAATGTAAAATCTACATAAACACCGATAAAGTCTCGTGATCTGCAATATCACGTACACTGAGCAGAAGAAGATGTTCTTTATTCAAATTTCACGTTACATCCATTGGCACGATTAAGAAAGGATTGATTTGCATTTGTTAAAACTGTATTTTCTATTACAATGCGCCAGATTTTCCTCTAGCGGTAACTTTTGGAACTAATTTGTTTTTTCTTAGAATATTTCTTCCGTCTTGTTTAATCTTCTTACAAAATGTGGCTTCATTCTCGCAAATAGATCGCGCTGTAGAACACTGTGAGCACTGTCAGTTTAATTATGGCCACCCGGGATATATATATATATATATATATATATATATATATATATATATATATATATATATATATATATTATATATATATATATATATATATATATATATATATATATATATATATATATATATATATATATATATATATATATATATATATATATATATATATATATATATATATATATATATATATATATATATATATATATATATATATATATATATATATATATATATATATATATATTATATATATATATATTATATATATATATATATATATATATATATATATATATATATATATATATATATATATATATATATATATATATATATATATATATATATATATATATATATTTATATATATACATATATATATATATATATATATATATATATATATATATATATATATATATATATATATATATATATATATATATATATATATATATATATATATATATATATATATATATATATATATATATTTGTATATATATATATATATATATATATATGTGTGTGTGTGTGTGTGTGTGTGTGTGTGTGTGTGTGTACATATATATATAATACGATTATATTTACCTATAATATCACATTATTATTACAGACATATAAATACAAGTGCATATCAATAGAGTTTTCCATAGTCTCTTAGAAATTTCTTCATAAATTAAAAAAAATCTTTATAAGTTTATGAGTAATATATTTCAGAAAAGTTATATTAGATCAATTTGACACTTTTTAGAAATTTCCATTTTTTTTTTAAATATCATCCTTCATTTTTGTATAAACCAGCAATGATCAAGCAGTAATATTTTATAATCCTTTAAAATGTGTATGTTTAAAATTGTTTGTCTGTAATCCTTCAATTTTCCCAAGGGTATTGTTGCATTATATGATTTCATAATAACACAATGTATAATATATTTCTACATATATTATATACCTTGAATATAACAGAATCCATTAATGCATGGTTGTTAGATTGTTTAAAGCCCCTCTGAATTGATGCTCCACGAAAGCATATAGTATTCATTTGTGTATATAAGTCCTGTGTGGTGTTCTCCAAAGTCTTTAATCTTCGCTTCCAACCCAGTGCTCTTATCATTTCAGTTAATGTAATGGAAGCATTTTCGAGATATTTCTAAAAATCTTTTAAGCTTGGGGCCGAGTCAAAATTTAATAGCCCATCAAATATTCGCTTCTGTACGTTATCAGCTGGGAGTCAAGTCTGCCCCATCATCCTTTTCCTGGAAATGCTTAAAGTCATTAAAAGCATATTCACTTCTGCATGTGGGGGTTAAGCCCTCGAGCCAGGAACTAATGGAATCAGTATTTTCCCAGACGATTTCAAAGTAATACTTTAATTAACTATTTAATTTATTCCTTTTAATCTTAGATTTCCTTATATTTAGGTAATTCTTTTGTGTACTTTAATTTCTTGCTATATTTTGCATGATATTTCTTCAATTTCAGAGGATACTAAAATCAATTTAAATGATAGAGATTGCTTAATTAGACAATTCGATTCAGAGTGTATAAGGTTAGGGCCAGTTTATAAAATATTTAGATAAGCAATTTTATTTTTTTTCTTTTATTAACTATACATAATTGTACTTCTTGTACATAATGATGTTCTTGGAAAAAGATATTCTTATTCAGTTCTTATTCAGGAAAGCAACCATATTTTTAAATCTTCCAATTAAACATTTTGCTAACATTTTATGATTCATTGAGACTTTTTATGCTTATTTTTTTTCTTACTGAGTGTTATCTTTCTAAACCTGTTACAAAGAAAATTATTCATCAAGGACGGCCTATGATACTGCTGGGTCTCTGAGGCCCGAGCAGTATAAAACATTCCACACAAAATAATCCAATTGAAATAAGTTTCGTAGATTTTTTGTAGCTGCCTGATATTTATTCTAGTCCTCAATAACATGTATTTCCGCAGTTTCCTCTGAAAGTTTTTCTCATAAATAGTACTTATAATTTATTCGGGCTCCAAATACCCAGTGCAGTTACATATGTTATTTTGCATTTTCATATAGTTTAGTGGTACGATGAGAAATTCGGTGAAAAATACATCATTAATGAAATAAAATGATGAAATATAAATATATGATTTCAGTTTTTAACTTGTGTGTCTTCTTTTTGTGCTTTCGGAATGCCAATTAAAAATATCTACAGTTGAAAGTACTTTTAAGAAATTAATATTTTAAAGAATCCGAAATATATTTCAATCTTTTAATAAAGTGATTTAGTAGTATAAATTTTCTATTCATCATCAAAATATATTTTGTTGGCATTTGGCTGAGGAATGTTGCTCGTTAAAAACGGGGTCTGATTTTTTAATTATTTTTTTTAAACAAAATGTAAAAACGTATTTTGTATGTTAGAAATATTTTTTTTTATTTACAAGGTTTTTAACAATTTTTTCAATATATTTGAAAATAGAATTGGTACAGAAAAGTATATATTATATTAACTTAATTAAATTTTAAATTTTAGATATAAATGCTATTTTATGCTTCTGATCCTAACTGATTAAATCATAATAATTAAATGTCATATAAATTCCGAAAAATATTAAAAATGCAGATGAGTTTCTAAAGTGGATTTAAAAAATTGGAGCACTTCATATAAACATCAAAAGTAGAACCATCGGTATTGAACTTTTAACACAAGGTGTATACCAAAAGATAGATGCATCTGGTACCCACTGATTTAAAAATATTTCCCCACTGAAGAAAAGCTTTAGAGTCTCTATAGCCGAATGATCATCACAATAAACTCCTAATCAAGCGTTTGTGAGGTCGAACACCGGTAGCAACAGTAGGAATTAACCGTTTGAGTGCGAAGCACTATCTCTCTTCTCATACACTCTGTCAAAAAGCATGGAAGTGCGATTGTGGTGCTTCCCATTTTCCCATTAATTGAGAGAAAAATAAAAGTTAATTTCTAGTGGGAAAGTTATAGTAAAATACAGCAGTGCAATCACATTTTTATGCATTTTTGACACAGCACAAAATAAGCGCGATAGCCCTTCGTATCGTTAAAATCCGTGTAAATTTTTACATAATTCCTTTATGTTCTACTTAATTTCCTGTTCCAGAAGATTCTAGACCTTTATTTAGTTGTCCAGAAATACATTCTTGAGTATTCTCTATTTTTCTGCATTGAGCAGTAAAAGCTTCTTTCATCGCCTTCCCAGACAGATTTCTGGAACATTCCTTGCTGCTATATAAGCCAAATATTTCTCTGTCACAGAGAGTTCTGAGATGAAAGTTGTGCAGAGGTTGAAATTGTACTTCGCTCTTCAGTTAAGTCAATAAATTAGATTAGCTCTACATCCTGTGTGTTGTTTTCCACATTAAAGCCCTGTGTGACAGCGTTAATAGTAGTCACCAAATATTATATACGCTACGAAGAATGTAATAATTAATTATTACAAATTCATGTTAATATTGTGAATGAATACTCAGTTTCAAAATGTAATATTGGATAATATTGTATTATATTATAAGTCTGCATAGAGAACTTTTAGAAGTATTTTTTCATTTAACTATTATTCATTTAACTATGCTTGATACATTATGTAAAGATAGTGTGTGTGAATGCATGTGTGTATTTATGTGTGGCGGAAAAGACAGGGTTCTTCTCACACTATTAATCGATTAATTCATTTATATTCAATTGTAATTTCTAACAGATATATTTTTTAAAATGTTTAATGTCATAAATATAATTAGTTGTATTATATAAGAATATAAAGAAAATAACAATAAAAATAATATTCACAGTCGAGAAGTTTTGTACGTCTTTTATTTTATTATACCACACCGGGAATTGCTTTAGGTTAGTCAATAAGTTTTCAGTAGTGATAAAAAATAGATATAAATTTCCAGGGAAAAGATGGAAAAATAAAATACATTCCGCAAAGATGCAATTTAACGTTCATTCAGGGAACGTAACTAGGGAAATATCGCTTATTTCCGTCACGTAGGTTGATCAAAAATTCTTTTTTAAAAGTGATAACTTTTGAAAGATTTCGTATTCTCATGTCATCGTTGAATATCATATTAAAAGAATATAATTCCCTCATGAATTTCAAGAAGGAGATACGATAGTTGAAAATTTTGTTGAGAATCGAAAAAATTCAAATTCATTTGTATTATTTACAGTACCTGTTATACATTAGTATCGGAATTTAACTTAAAATCATACACTTATGAGGGTTAAATGACTATGCCTTACATAACTTTTTATTAGTCACTTGAAAAGGAAATATATAAACTGTGAAGATTAGGCCGACAGAGCATCTAGGCCAACCTCACGTATAAGTGCAGTACTCGTAAGAAAATACAAAAAAAAACTAATTCCTCCTGCTGAATTTTGTTTATTTTGAATATAAACAAAGGTGTAAATAGGAAATAACAATGCTATTTAGGCCATTATGCCAATGGGACCAAACTCGGCCGAAGATATGCCAAACATGGCGTCTTGTTGTAAAAAAGAAATGGTGTAAAAATTGGTGCAGAAGAAATTAATCTCCACACTCTTTCTTCCTTGCTTTCTCCCCGAATGGCGCCTGCAGATCTCTGGAAAAAATTCGTTGGATAACGTTGCCTTAGCCGAAGAGGGCTACTCTAGGATTAGCAACCCCTTTTGACCAATTGGGTCGAAGGAGGGTCACTCACTTCGCTTTCGCCTCTAGGCCAGCCTGTCGCTGGCGTTGTTGAACTGTAACTCTTTGTTACATAAACAAAATATTTTATAGGAATGATAATTTAACAGTTTAGCTTAATCAACTATATATATATATATATATATATATATATATATATATTAAATTGGGGAAAAACAAATCCATTATTTTTGCAGGAAATTAATGACTTTATTTAACATGTTTTGGATTGTCCGATTTGGGTCAAATATGCACCATTTTGTTGTATAATTTGTTGCCATTTTAAAGGTAGCTTCAGAATGCCTCTCTCATGGAAGTGATTGTCTTTATTAACTTTAGTAATCGATTTTCACAATATTTTCTTGATCATAATTTCTTATCACTCAGGAAGTTTTGCAATGAGAGAAAACGGGGGTAATCGCTTAGTGCCATGTCTGAACTATATGGTGGATGCATTGAAACTTTCCACCCAAGCTCCCTGAGTTTCTGGCGAGTCACTCTGACTTTGTCCTTATGGAACACAACACCTCTTCTGTTGGCCAATTCTGGCAGTTTCTGGTGAATCGCTAGTTTCAAACGGTCCAGTTGTTGACAGTAGAGATCTGAATTTAGTGTTTGGCCATATGGAAGTGACTCATAATAAATGATTCCCTTCCAAGCCCACCAAATATACAGTATAACCTTCCTGGCTGTTAGTCATGGTTTGGCTACCGTTTGAGCTGCTTCACCGCGCTTTGATCCAGCTCGTTTTCGCACAATATTGTCCTATTTGACCCATTTCTCATCCCCAGTCACCATCCGTTTAAGAAATCTATAGATTTCATTCCGTTTGGGTAAGGATTCGCAGATGGAAATTCGATCCATCATGTTTTTTGGTGTTAATATGTGTGGCACCCAAACATCCAGCTTCTTTTTGAATGCAACTTTGAGCAAATGGTTTAAAACTGTTTTTATGGTCAATCTTTAGCTCCTGGGCGATGCTACGATTACTAACATACCGGTCTACTTCCATTATTTATGTGATTTTATAGACATTTTCGATGACGAGACTGCCTGTGCAAGGTGCATCTTTAACATCCAAAATGCCTGAACGGAATCGATGAAACCAAAATTACACGTAAATAGCTGTTACAGTATCAGCACTATAAACACCATACACAATTTCAGCCACCTGGCTTGTATTTTCACCTTTATCAAAGAAAAACTGTAAAATGTACCGAATTTCTTCTTTGTTGACTTACATTTTTAACACCCTCTAATTCACAACTGAATGAACCAAACGAAAAAGTGTAAAACTTTTTTTTTTTAGTATGAAATGTCACCTCGACTACTAGCATAAATTTGAAATTGTTTGATAGATAATTTACGAGATATCGACCATGACAGCCATTTACCAAAAAACAAAATGCATTTCTTTTTCCCCAAGCTAATATATAATAAGCAACATAGCTCACCACATAGGTAATAAAATCCACACTGGCTCGGGTGCAGTCGTAGTCAAAAGCTGGAAAAAAACAAAAAAAAACTTGGAATGCTAGAAGAAAAATGCAGTTATTTATAGTTGTGTAAGCCAGCAAATCAGGGATTTTAATTATTAATTACGAGAGGCACTAATAATTACAGGACAGAAACGGAATTAATTATATAAAGAATTATATAAGAAGGTTATATATAAAGGGATATAAAGAGTTATATATAAGGGGGTCAGGAAGGAATACAAAAAGAACACATAAAAGTTGAAAACATTTGCCATAAAAGGATAGAAAAGCTCAATTTTTTTAAAATACTTTACGCTGGTTAGTTTATTATGTTAAATATATTATTATACACACACAGATATATATGTATGTATATATATATATATATATATATATATATATATATATATATATATATATACATATATATATATATATATATATATATATATATATATATATATATATATATATATATATATATATATATATATAATATATATATATATATATATATATATATATATATATATATGTATATATATATATATATATATGTATATATATATATATATATATATATATATATATATATATATATATATATATATATATATATATATATATATATATATATATATATATATATATATATATATATATATATATATATATATATATATATATATATATATATATATATATGTATATATATATATATATATATATATATATATATATATATATATATATATATATATATATATATATATATATATATATATATATATATATATATATATATATATATATATATATATATATATATATATATATATATATATATATATATATATATATATATATATATATATGTATATATATATATGTATATATATATATATATATATATATATGTATATATATATGTATATATATATATATATGTATATATGTATATATGTATATATATGTATATATATATATATATATATATATGTATATATATATATATATATATATATTTATATTTATATATATGTGTGTGTGAGTGTGTGTGCGTATACATACATACAAATATCAGAATGTTATTTTTAATATGTGCAGTCTGATAGTTCTTTTGTTGAATTTTCATTTTAGATCTTAATAACTCAAATAAAAGATATAGAACTGAAAATAATTATTTTTAGCATCCTATCTTGATATTATTTTTAATGTCCCTATTGCTGAAAACACAGATAAATAAGTCGTATTTCTCTAGCAGTATTTAGTGAGGTACTACGGAATTTTTATAAGTGCTGTGACTAGTGATAAGTATCATTGCATAAATTTTCCAAGTTAATTCACATAAATATTCATGATATATTTTTTGGGCAACGTCTAAAACAAATTCTCATATTATTTTTTTTCTCTTGCAGAACATAATTAAATTATTTCATCTGGCTGAAACTGTACGAGAAATAATTTTATTATGGTCATTTATTCACTAGATGGAGTGACTGCCGAGTTTTCTCCGTTGGAATGTTTTCTCTATTTAATGCTGTTGATTTATTTAAAAAATTATGAGCAGTGAGTTCATTATGATTATTATCCTAAAAGCAAATATTGTATTTCAGACGTTTGTGCTGCGATGAGGAATGCAAATTTATTTAGTAATATATGGTAGGAAGACAAATACACAATTTTTATTTGAAATCGCTTTTTGTTTCGTAACTTAGAATATGTATGGGTTCGTGTATTGAGATTTTGAATAGGAAGAACCTCCCTATTAATAAATTTTAAATTTTTGCTAAATAAATGGGATTTAATGTGATGTTATTCATCTCGCCGAATACTTTAGGTACCTGATTTGTTATATGTTTGAAAATTTTGTTTAAAAAAGTACAAGTAAATAGTTAATCCTTCCGTTTTGGTTCTTTTCGTAATACTATCATAACTAAGGCTAAAAGTATGTCAGTGTTCTCTATATATAAATAGCCTAAGTTGTCGGTCCATTTGTATTCGAATTTATGAAGCGGTTTTACATGGAATGGATAGAAACATCCATATGGTAATCTTGATGAGTTAGGGTTACCAGCGTTCAAAATCCACCCCTTTAAAAATTTTCTGCCAATATGTAGCATTTAATGCCAATATTTGAAGCCCTATTTTTTCCAGTTAAAAGCAGGCGATTAAATTTATCAATTTGTCCCATAAGAAATAGGTAAAAATAACATTTTTTCTAGCATTATGACATTATTTCTTTAACCATATAATCATTTCTAAATTACTAAATTACTTAAATACCATCTGAGTAATGTTCATACGTTTTATCACTGAATTTAGATATTTCTTTTATATTTGGCTTAAATAATAGATTAGGTATAGATGTGGCTTATTTTTTGTTGCAATGATAATTTTATCAGCGGTATTAACAACAAATTTTATCTACCTCCAGCGTGTAGTGGAAATGATAGTGTCATTCCTATACTTCCATTAGTTACTGTTGCAAAAAATTGAAAAAAACTTATCTATAATTTCGACGTAGCTAAGAAAACTTTGAATTTTTTTTCTAAATGAATTCAACGTGATTCTAAACTGCATTTACAGTATCTGAAGACTTTAGAGGAGTATGAAAATAAACAAAGTATTGAGATTGTATCAGATAATTCTCAGTCAAAAAAAAAAAACATTTTTTAACCAGTCTCATAGGGTACTTTACAATTCTGGAAAATTAAAAATTTTCTGATCCCGTCATATGACGGGCTATATGCTTGTAATTTAAATGGTTTGCTCACTAAGTGATAGGCAGACTTCACCTAAATTTCTGTGCACAACCGTTTAATTTACGTCTAATTATGCACCTCTTTCATTAATTATGGATTATTTCTTCAATTGGCCAGTATAATTGGCTTTTTATTTATTATGCAATTCACAATACAATATATTATTTGTATACTAGAATAATTATTAAAATATTATAGTACAATTATTTTCTTACTATTAAAAATAGTATCTACATTAAACATGCCTTGTCTTTTTCTTCAAAAGGCGCATACAAATCTAAACACGTTTCTAAACAATTATTAATTATTAGAGCTATCTGAAATTTTCATTTAAATATGATTGTTCTTTACATTAAACAAAACAATTCAACAACTTCAAATAACAACAACATTCATAGAGATTTTTAAAGCTCTTACAGAAATCAACAAGCATGATAATTATATTCATTAATAATTTCTTCTTTACATTGTTCTTTAAATTATTCTTAACATTAAACTAAACAATTCAATAACTTCAACGAAAAACAACATTTATTGAGATTTTTAAATATCTTACTGAAATCAACAAGCATGTTAATTATATTCATTGATAATTTCATCTTTACATTGTTCTTTAAGTTGTTCTTAACATTAAACTAAACAATTCAACAACTTCAACGAACAACAACATTCATTGAGATTTTTAAAGCTCTTACTGAAATCAACATCCATGTTAATTATATTCATTGATAATTTCATCTTTACATTGTTCTTTAAATTGTTCTTTACATTAAACAAAACAATGCAACAACTTCAAATAACAACAACATTCATTGAGATTTTTAAAGCTCTTACAGAAATCAACAAGCATGATAATTATATTCATTAATAATTTCTTCTTTACATTGTTCTTTAAATTATTCATTACATTAAACTAAACAATTCAATAACTTCAACGAAAAACAACATTTATTGAGATTTTTAAATATCTTACTGAAATCAACAAGCATGTTAATTATATTCATTGATAATTTCATCTTTACATTGTTCTTTAAGTTGTTCTTAACATTAAACTAAACAATTCAACAACTTCAACGAACAACAACATTCATTGAGATTTTTAAAGCTCTTACTGAAATCAACATCCATGTTAATTATATTCATTGATAATTTCATCTTTACATTGTTCTTTAAATTATTCTTTATATTAAACTAAACCATTCAACAACTTCAACAAACAACAGCATTCAATTAGATTTTTAAAGGTCTTACTGAAATCAACAAGCATGTTAATTATATTCATTGATAATTTCATCTTTACATTGTTCTTTAAATTATTCTTTATATTAAACTAAACCATTCAACAACTTCAACAAACAACAACATTCAATTAGATTTTTAAAGGTCTTACTGAAGTCAACATCCATGTTAATAATTTCCCTTGATAATTTCATCTTTAACAAAAAATCACTTTAGATAAAAATTCTTCTTAGATAAGAATTTACTTAATCAAATTAGATTCCATGTAATCTAAATCAAGGGGATATTTTGAATATTCTTTTTTACAACCCCATGTTATCTGTAATTTCGATACAGAACGAAGAAATGAACCGTGTAATGTGTAGTGTTGATTCCAAATTAGAATTTGTCAGCAACACTTGACATGGCTGACATTTGTAAAATGATTGTCACAAACCAATTATTTTATGCAGTTCAGCTATGCCTCCCATCTTCCTACACATTCTGTGGCGCCAGGAGGGAAAATAAATTCATTTTCGTATTCAATTGTCACAACTAGGAATGATACATTACACATAGTTCGGACTATAATTAATTCCTTTTTGTGACTTTCAGGGTGCTCTTCTTCTCTATATATTTTATAAGAAATAATATTTATTATGCATATAATTAAAGAGACACATAAATCCGCACTATTTGAATTGTCAACTGCCTGCTTAAAATTTATCTATAATTTGTTCATGCAGAATATTACCGTTGTTTGGAAGGTTCCGACTTCAGATTATAATTAATTTTTTTTTTGTAACTCTTACTATGCTCTTTTAATTTGAACATTTACTAAGAAATATTTACCTTAATTTTACAGTCTTAAAACGTATTGCATTTTAAACTGCCTAATCTTGTTTACAACAATAACTAATCTGTTTCATGAAATTATTAGCATTGCTTATACTGCCTAACATAACTTGGAAACTATGTAAATGTGTTTACTTTAATGAAGAATTGTTACCTTTTCAGATTTTCAGATTTATAAAGTTAAAGAAAATACCATAGAAGAAAACTGTTTTGCACAAGAAATATCTATTTCCCACGTAACTTTTGTATAAACTCTGCATAGGTAGATTCCTCGTTAGGAGTACATAAAAACTGCCTAAAGAGGTGTTCCTGTACGATCCATAGTTTACGATAAAAACAAGAAAAACAAAGTATGACGTTAATGCCGGTGCAAGAAAAAAACTCTTTATTGGAGATATCAACAAC
Source organism: Pardosa pseudoannulata (assembly GCA_032207245.1). Taxonomy (NCBI): domain Eukaryota; kingdom Metazoa; phylum Arthropoda; class Arachnida; order Araneae; family Lycosidae; genus Pardosa; species Pardosa pseudoannulata. Next base: position 126,649,089 of record CM063498.1, read on the forward strand.
AGTATTTGCATATCTTTGCATAGGATAATGTTTAAAACGTTCGCCGCAAATATCGCGTCATGCAAGCGCTATGGAATGACGTTAAGCCGCCTTTGAACTGGTATTCTTCTGCATCTTCCAGATACTGGTAGTCTTAGTATGGTGGCTGTCATCTGGATGGCGGAGGGTCTGAATTTTCTGGTGTAAGTTGGTATAAAAATTGACCTCAGTCTTTATAAGCACAAACATTTATTTACCAACACACACACTAAAGAAGCACACAAATAATAAAAATAAACAAGGATCTTAAACAGTGAAATTACTAAGGAGTCTCGGGCAAGTACGTCAGGCGTCAATCCCTAGAGTACTTCCTTCTTCGCTTGGCGGTTCAGTCTCTCCCTAAAATGTAAACAAAATGTAGGGAGCGTCTGTCGTCTGTCGCAGGAGTCTTTCGGGGATTAGGAATCATTCTTGACAGTGTCTATGTATTCCGTTCGTGACTACTGCGACATGTACCTAATGTATGACCGATGTAATGAAAATGTCTTACGAGCTGTTAGGCAACACCTGCTTTAAATTGTGCATTTACTGCTGTTAATATGTTCATTAAAGTGTTTTTCCTGTACCGGAAGTGATTTCAAACTTTGTCTTTCATATTTTTCTCGTAAACTATGGATCGTACAGGAACACTTCTTTGTGGTCATTTTGGGACACCCTGCATATTTTCTCTTTATTTTCTAATTTTAAATATAATGCAAGATCTTCGATATATTAATTAAATATATAAATTGTATTCTGATTAACTATAAAAGAAATCCCCAAAAGAACAGATCATGTTTGGGACAAATCCAGACTTATAGTAATCATGAAAATCCAATGGTAATAAGGCTATAAACACTAAAATCCGTTTTTTCTGATGTCACTTGCACAAACCAAGCACGATTTGAACAGTGAGCTAATCGTATTAAGAAAAGTGAGAGAGTCTATCATTTTAGTGAAAACAACTAGGTTAGAGAACGGGTTTTTCTAAAATGGGTTCTTGTAATCAAAAAGCGGGGAGAGACTCCAAGTAGAAGACCCATAAGCGTAGTCTCCTACCCTCAGAGGTATTGCTGGAGAACTTGTAGGATATTGTGACCACAAACTTATTTTATATATGCCAGTCACCTTTAACGAACACGATTGATCTCAGGCCGATTCGAGCTTTGAACCCGCAACCCTCCAATTATAAAAACGCTGCCTTTGCAGACTGAGCTCTCTCTTTCTCTCTCTCTCTCTCTCTCTCTCTCCTCGGAGCAACAGCCCCTAGGGTTCCAGGACCTACGGAGTCAAGCTCCGTTTTCTAGACCAAGTGCTCTGTGGTACGGAGCATATGTTCCTGTTAGGTGGTCAGCCTTACGCAGAACCCCCAGTGTTTAGTTCTTAAGCATGCTTGGTCTTCAATTTCTCTACCCACTGAATTGATGAAAATCTGAGTCAAGGTTGCCCATTCCGGGGATCGAACCTCGGACCTGTGGCTCAGGAACGCGAAGCGATACTCCAACGCCACTGGGCTTTTGCAAACTGAGCTACTGTGGCTAAAAAGGCTGAATATTCATACACAAAGTGATGTCCATGTTTATCACATGCATAACATTTTAAAAATATATACTAAAGAACTATGTTACGTCAATTTATATGCTTATTAAGAATATAACTATCTTACAAAGATATAATGTCTGTTCTTCTCTTCATATTAAAATATAATTTCTTATTCCCAAAATAGCTTTATATGTACTTTCCGTACAAAACGATAAATATAACCATGTAATGTGAGCTGTTATTCCTTATTAGAAGTTGTCAGCAACTTTGACATTCGTAAAATGATTGTAACAAACCAATCATTTTATGCATATCAATTACACTTTTCATCCTCCTACGAACTCTGTGATGCGCCGGGGTAAAAATAAATCTCTTGTCATATCCAATTGCCGGCACTGACGATTATACATTACGCCTACGTTTGTCTAAAATTGATTATTTGTTTTAAATTCTCAGAATGCACCATATCTAAGTACTTTTTATAAGATACCTTTTTGAAATACCCAGTTTTAAATACTTATGTACTTATAAATCTTAAGTTTTTCCATTACTGACTGCCTACTACTGACCTTTAAAAAATAATTGATTAATTGATGAGTATATTGATGTGTATAAGAAAATACTTTGTGAAATAACTTTTAAAAATATAAATAAATTTTAATTTGGATTTTTAACTGTTTGCTTATGTTCACAATATTATACTAAGTGTTCCAAGTAATTCATTAGAGTTATTTGGAATTTTTTCCAATATTTCGAAACAATGAGACTTACTTTTGTCTTACAGTCTTATTTTAAAACTTGTTTAAACAATTTTCATGAGATATTTCCTTTTCGATCTTATTTATTTGCTTTAAATAGATGAATTTTTGATTTTGTTGATGTACACACACACACACACACACACACACATATATATATATATATATATATATATATATATATATATATATATATATATATATATATATATATATATATATATATATATATATATATATATATATACATATATATATATATATATATATATATATATACATATATATATATATATATATATATATATATATATATATATGTATATATGTAAATATATATATATATATATATATATATATATATATATATATATATATACAGAGAGAGAGAGAGAGAGAGATTAATAGTAGTAAAAGTAAGTCTTCAGAGATATTACAAAAAATGGAAATCAATAGCATTGGTGATATTGTTACATTAAAAAAATTGAAACAATAATGCATTGCTCTGTAGTAATAATATTTACAAATGTAAGATAATTTCAATGAAATTAATTTACAGAAATTACAATGAATATATAATACGACAAGTTAGAATAATAAAATTATAAACACTCAATTATATTAAATTTTAAATTCTTGTCTAGGGCAAAATTTATGTTTTAGGAATTTTTTTTTCGATTTTGCTTAAAAGATAAAATTAATTTTGTTTTAAATTTCATTTCTGAAATTTATTTATAAATTTAATATATTAATATTAAAATCTCTACAAAATTATAATTTTACCCAAATAAATCATTGTTTCAATTACACAAAATACACAAAAGTATAACTTTCAATAACATTAATATTAACAAATTTGTAATGAAATATCTGTATTAAAATAAAAAATAACCGGATTCGGAAAAAGCACTAAAAATGTGTGAGGATATCAGCACAAACACAGTTTTCTCGTTTGAGTCATTGAGACATTTTTTTAAACTTTACAAGTTTTTGGATTTTTGATAACTTTTGAAGATGGCAAACGAAGATAATAAATATAATGTAAAAGATTTAAGTATAGAATTAAGAATTAAAATAAAACTCTTTAAGCCTTGATTTACCAAACCAGTCAAAATGACTGGTTTTTCAATTGTAATTCAGTGTATATTTAAATTGGTGTTAAATCTAGTGTTAAAATTCTTAGTTAAATTAATTCCTTTACATGGATCTGAAATTTCGAAGTTAACCATAGCCCAAACAAAAAAAACTAAATACTTTTCAAAATCAGTATTTAACACATTGTGGGCTTGTACATTTCGCAGCGGAATTGTACGGGGTGCGCGCGTTTTGTTCGTAAATTTAGTTATTCAGTTACATCACTAGATCGAAATTTATTTCATTTTTTAACAAATATTTCGTATTTTATATTGAAATATATAAACAAATATATAAATAGAAATATATAACAAAAATGTATTTTTAGAGGATAAATTTATAATAATACCATAAATATGAAAAATCAAATAGAAATAGTAGTATATAGTTTTAATTATTTCCTGTTCTGTGGTTCCGCATCGACTGATGTAAAACCTAATTTTTATTTATCTAAATTTTTCCAGAATCTATGAAGTAGACAAGAAAATTCGGCTTCATTTACATGTATATAATGTTATTTTTGTACCCACAAACAAACCATGTTGTTACACTAACCCGTATTAGTACGTATCTCGCGCTTAAGTATCAATCGTCAGAAAATGCACTAGCACTTGACCCTCGCTAATGTATCAATCGTCAGAAAAACGTACTAATACGTATCCCGCATACAATGTGTTAAGTACAATCATGGAAGATATTTGGTCATAATGATGAAGAAATAATCAATGCTTCAGATATATGAATTGCTGCAGAGAATTGACATAAAATTATGATGTAAAGCCTAGTTTTTATTTGTCTAAATTTTATCAGAATCTATGTAGTAGACAAGAACATTCAGCTTCGTTTTCCTGTATATGATGTTATTTTTGTACCCACAAACAAACCGTGTTGTTACACTAACCCGTACTAGTACGGATCTCGCGCTTAAGTATCAATCATCAGTAAACGTACTAGTACTTAACCCGGGATCAAGTATCAGTCGTCAGAAAACATATTAGTACGTGTCCCGCAAACAATGTGTTAAGTACAATCATGGAAGATTTTTAGTCATAATGGTGAAGAAATAACGAATACTTCAGAGATACGAATTGCTGCAGAAAACGGACATAAAAACATAGATTTAGATATTAAATTAAGAAGATTTTCTGGTATTTTGCTGTCCAAGTCCTACGAATGGACTGTGGAGAAATACTCAATGTTTCCCTAAATTGGGCGCCTCTGTACAGGAATCATGTGATTGTCCTCGACTAAAATGACGATAAATGATAGCTAGAGAGAGAAATGAGGCGGAATTAACGAGTTAGGCTGAAATAAAGAGATTTGCAGGAGACAAAAGGGGGAATAGGGCTAAATTGAAATAACTATATGTCTCTGATCATGAAAAGAAATGATAACATTTAAGCATTCGCCTTTTGTAACACAGGTTTACGTACATTTTAAAATTTCTCAAGTGAATTAAAAATTTATATTCCTTTCATATATTGATGAAATATTTCATATGTAATTAATTTCAATGAAATTTTTAAACCAAGATGTGAATAAATAGTAGATTGTAAAATCATAAATACTATATTTTGCCTTAAATAAGTGTCAGTCTTAATTAAAATGAGTCTTCAGCTAATGCTATTTCTGTACTTAATTTACTGTTCACTCCAAACTAATTTATAATCCACAAACCTACAAAATAATTGTTGTTTCGAAATGTTTTGTAATATTTTTACCTAGACTGATTAGATATGTTTCCCTAAAGGGGAAAAAATAAGACCGAAGCTGATTAAGTTACCTCGTATCTATTCCCTTGAGATACTTTTCGGAAAGTAAAAGTAATCTCAATTCTTCGGAATAAAAAGTTTTTTCCCCATCATTCAACCAGACTGAAAAAGCAACTAAAATGATCTCATAATTGGCTATATTTCATCAGTTTATATTTTAATACGTATGTATATATTTCAAGCCTTAATTCATTAACATAGTTGTAAATACATTCCCCTAATCTAAACAACTCTTATATTATTTAAATTTATATTTTAATGCTACATAATACAACATAATTAATTTTTAGGCAATTATATTCATCTAAACATTTTTCACTATATTTTTATGAGATATAACTTAATTAGTTATTCTTTTTTATAATGTATAGAATTAACTAATCTAAATTTGAGAAAAAACTAAAATTTATTGTCTGTGTTAAAAAAACTTTAAAAACTGATGTTTTCATTGTTAGATACATATATTAATTTGCACATTCTAATTTTAATATTCATAGAAAATTGTGTCCATAACTATACATGAATATGAGTGTGCATAAATTAAAAAAAATATCGAAGAGACCTTAATAAAAAAACTCGATTCATATGCATTTATGCTTCATATGTCTGTACTCACACATAAACGCAATCGTATTATATATCGTATATATATATATATATATATATATATATATATATATATATATATATATATATATAATATATATATATATATAATATATATAATATATATATATATATATATATATATATATATATATATATATATATATATATATATATATATATATATATATATATATATATATATATATATATATATATATATATATATATATATATATATATATATATATATAATATATATATATATATATATATATATATATATATATATATATATATATATATATATATATATATATATATATATAATATATATATATATATATATATATATATATATATATATATATATATATATAATATATATATCTATATAACTACTTTAAAAATTTCCATTTATTATCAATTTTTCAAATTTTAAGATCTAATTTTAAAATTCTTTTCTAATCAAGATATCAATTCTTGCAGTATGGTATGGCTAATTGTATGCCATAATTCATATATTAAAGATCAACTACTGAAGCTATCTCTGACATTTCAGCTACGTGATGATCAACTGCCAAGGATGGAATTATAAAAAAATACCCGACTATGTCTTACCTATATCAGTTATCTCTGCAGTTCTCCGACTTTGAAATGAAAATAAAAGATTTTGTTTTCAAATGTCTGCGTCGTACAGTGATTTGATTTCAATGATTACAATAAATTTGAAGCCTGTTGACTAAAAATGACTGGCTATAACATCATGTGTGATCGCTAAGATAATTACTTTAACGGTTACTTATTTACATACATATATATTCATTGCTTAGTAGATTTGTAATGGATATATTTTTTTCGCTTAATTTGCACTTTCAAAAACTTATAATTTTTTTTACCTAATAATAATGCCTCTATTTGCTTACTATAAGTAATTGGCCTTAATTAATATAATTATAATTTGTATAGGGTAAAATAATAGCATTGTTATTGTACTTACAAAATAGTTTTCCGCAAGTTAATGTAAATAATTACTGGATGAAATTAAATTAATTCCTTCCACTAATATAGAAAGAAAAATAAAGTACGCTTATTTTATTTAGTATACTAGGAAATACTAATATGTAGGTATTAATCAAATTAATTATATTTAGATGTTTTTTTCAGTCTTTATCTGTACTCTTTTAATGATGATATTTTTATGGTTAAGATAATTGTACTGCTTGTAAGCAAAATAAAAGTCATGCAGTTATATGAAGGGAGACCTAGAGGACAAAAATACTAATGAATTATAATTAAGTTTCTTAATCATGCATTTGGTGTTTCTTCATACTTACATTCTTTGATAATAATAATAAGAAGTACGATATGTTATTTACTATTCCCTCTAGTGTTATCCGCCGTTGATTCTAAACATATTGTCAACTAGCGTGTTTCTTATAAATTGAGAAAGTTTATTTTTAAAATTAATATAACAATTATTTACATAGCCCAGCAATGCTTAAACATTGTCGAAAGGTAAGTCATTCATGGGCGGAGAGAAGTAATGAGGTCTCGGGACTTATATGAGAGATTCTGTCATAAGAGGAGAAAGTCAAATTACATTACATGACGTAAATGCGTAATTTTTACTTCAAAAATATAAAAAAAAACTGTATAAATAATATACCTTACAAAAAGATTATTGCCAAACGGAGAAAAGTAAAATATGTTTTTAATATGCAATCTTAGAGTTCATTTATTTTTAATTTCCGCTCCTAATATTTTTAACTTAAATGTAAGCATAGAAAATGGCTTTTAAAAAACTTCAAAAATTGCTTAGTTTATAAACATTTAATTCATAGTTCAAAGAATTTCTGGAAAACAGTAATACCCAAGTTTAAATTGTTAATATCTCGTGACCCCAATTGTCCCATTTCGTGACATATTGGCTGTTAGAGGATTCAATATTTGCAGTGACTTTTGGTTAATTTCAAAGAATAAATTTCAAACATTTGGTTACTATACGGCACACAGTGGGATTTTGTATAAAAAAGGACCGAATGGATATTAGGTCTCTCTCTCATTCTCTCTCTCTCCCTATACACACACACACACACACACACACATATATATATATATATATATATATATATATATATATATATATATATATATATATATATATATATATATATATATATATATATATAATATATATATATATATATATATATATATATATATATATATGTGTGTGTGTGTGTGTGTGTGTGTGTGTGTGTGTGTGTGTGAGAAGGAGAGAGACTCAGGACACAAACTCTTAATATGAACATTACTTTAATTAACATTTAAGGGAATTATATACAGAACTCCAGGAATAAACTTGGTTAATTATAGCCCGATTAATCATATTGTTCCTCTCTCCCAAACACGTCACTCAACTCGGAACCCAATACATATTCTTTTTAAAAACAACTGTTGACAAATCAGGAAGTGGAACTGATGACTTCGCAATGGACTCTGCTACTTTAAGATGTAGTACTTCGTTCAGAAGTGGGTAAAATGAATATTTCGACATATAAATATTTATATATAAATATATATATATATACATATATATATATATATATATATATATATATATATATATATATATAGATAGATAGATAGATAGAAAGATATATAGATAGATATGTGTGTGTGTGCGTGTATCTATGCGTGCGTGTTTTTAAGAAGGTTAGCAGTTTCACACCTACTCTTTGGTATGGGTAATTAAGGTTCCCAAAGTTTTGGAATCCCTGTAATAAACAAAATAGTGGAATGTAAAAGAGTCTCGCATGTTTAAGATTGTTCAAGTATATAATAGTTAGCACCATTATGTAATCCCTGTTGTAGTATCGAAGAACAGATGTGACATGACTTTAAATACCACTCAACTTGATGTAAGTCATGACTCAAATGTGTATCAACTTGGTGATTTTAGATTTAAATGTGAAGATTTGTGTAGGGTACAAACGAAATTTCCCTTTTAGATCTTGTCTAGACGATTAGCTCTTAGACTGTTGTATGAGTGATTACTGTTTCTTAATTTTAGTTACATGTATTTTAAAATTTTAACTAGATTTATGTTACAAGAAGGAA
>CM063498.1:126668041-126693041 GCA_032207245.1 Pardosa pseudoannulata
AACTTGTGTTTAAACTAAATCATTTTCATTGATATGTAGGTGGTTTTGCTCTATATGCCAGAATAAAAACATAACTCAAAACTTTCGTTTAAAATTCAACAAGTAATTCAAACTTCCAACTCTGTATTTCTTATGAAACGTTTTTGTAGATGCATTCGGAAGATTCGTTTATTTCCCGCATCACGCATGGACCTCACGTTCTTAGCCAAATGTTTTGAGCTCCGTTTATGCGGACTTCTTCCTTTAGAACTTCGCACTTTATAGGTGCGGACCGTGAGATGTTTCCCTTTCCATCACCATTAAGGTTCGATCGGCACATGGAATAACAAAGTACTTAAGCCCACTTTATACGTATGGATACACAGTTCACGTATCAGTTTGGAATTCTGTTTCGAAGCATAATCGGACACTTTTTAATACAATTTTTTTCTCTAAATTATAATGGAACTATAGAAGCAGAAAAATAATTATATCAGTTAAAACTTACAGTAAAATCGTATGTCATGGTTGTAGAGAAATAATTTTTCAAAAAATACATAAATATTTTTTCCTAATTACAAACAGAAAATTATACATTTTATATAAAAACTGCTAGGGTTTTAACAATTAAAATTAAAAGACTTATGTGCAGTATTTCATCAAAGGTTTAGTTTGTATAGAGCAATAAAGAGTTGTGAAGCACAACAAGATGTTATAATAGTCTTACTTACTAAATTTCGTATTTATCAACCCTTTATTTCTCACTCCATGTTTCCAAAATTTCAAAACACAGCTGCTAATTTTAATCAATCGATCGAACAATTGATGACAGAACAAAACCGAAGCTAGAATCAGTCTTCCCGTCGTTTCAATAACAAGACCAATATATTATAATGGATTTTGGGCTTCCCACAGGTGAATTTTGTAAGATCGTATAGGTGGAAAGTAATCTTCCCACGGCCCAAGTAAAGGTTAACATTTTACGGGTAATCTCTTTTGCTTTATGTCCATACAGCATTTATATGCGTTATATTGAAATGCTTCGGTATATAGCTTCCAAATTACAGTGCAATGAGGAGAGGCTTTAAAGACTAACCATAGTCTTAAATACAAGAATTTAACATACTAGGATGATTCATTTGAGAGACAATCTCCCTAGTGTTGCATATATTAATTTAACATTAAATATTTACGTTTTGAAACTTTAGTTATTTATTGAAATATCGTGGCATATTGGATAGGAGATTAAACATTTCGTTTCTTAAAGTTATAAATGCAACCAAATGGAGAGGTGCATAGTTAGACGTATTTAGCGTCCTATAAAAACTTTAACGGCTAATGCACTACTGATAACTTTCTACTACTAATAGTTTTACAGTTATGCGATATACATATGTATATACATAAGTATATACATAGATTAAACATTACCCGCGGTAGCTCATTCGGGAAAGGCAACGATCTTGTAACTGAGAGGTTGCGGGTTCGGAATCCGAGCCGGTTAAAATCCTCCGTGTTTGTTAAAGGTGACTGGGGCACGTAAAATATATTCATGATTACAATATAATTCAAGTTCTCAATTAATACCTCTGGGAAAGACAGGCCAAGTCTATGGGTCTTCTGTTTGGTTAATGCTTAAATTAAGAAAAAAGTCCCCGAAATTAAGATGACTTATTTGAGCGAAGTCGTTCTTTCACCTTAATGGTGCTCATTAAAACGAAAGGCGTACCCCTTGGCCTTAATACGAGAGCCTGTAGGTCCTATCATGCTTAGTTTGTCCATGTGGCATGAGAAACAACTACAAACTTTTCGTTTCTGAGAGTTATAAATGCAACCAAAAGGGCAGGTGTACAATTAGACACTATAAGTGTCCTATAAATTATTTAACGACAAATGTACTACTAATAACTTTCTATGGCTAATAATGTTTTAGTTATTCGATATACAGACACACATAAGTATATACATGGATTAAATATTTCGTTTTTTAGAGTTATAATAGTAACCAATTGGTGAGGTGAAAATTAGACATAATAAGCGTCCTATAAAATAGTTAACGACTAATGTACTACTAATAACTTTCTACAACTAACAATTCAGTTATGCGATAAACATACGTACACACATATGTACAAAGGTCAAAGTAAATCTAGTCTCAAATAATTTAAAACCTGTCAAAATGGATATTTAAAGTTTTGAAATTAAAGTTTTTACGGACGTACATTGAGATGTAAATCTTAAGTTCATAATTTAGTAAAATGTGATCGAAATAAATATTTTCGTTGAAGTTTTAGTTAAAAATTTTATTGTGATTATAATACTTTCATTTATTTTTTACATGGAAATAAAAAGAAAAATTGAACGTGCACAATTCCATTCAGTTTCCAAAAAAAAAACCAAATAATTTATGCTGATCATCTTAATAAATTCATAATTTATAAACTTTGTGAACTAAAGCAAAATGTTCATTATTTTATTTACTATATAAATTTAACTGTGCCAGTAATTCTGAAAATAGATTTTTTTATGTAGTTAAAATAACTTCGATGGATTATAAATCACAATTTTGCTAAATATATTTAAGAAAAATAATAAAAAAATATTACAGGCTTTGAAAATAGATTTGAAAGAATAATATTAGGAAGCAGAAGAAGTTTAAAGAGATATTTTAAGTATAACTCATGTGTATTACAGACACATATACACTGAAGAGTCAAAACATTATGACCACCCCTACATTTTGCAATGAACTCGCCTGGATGACGAGGAAGGCACGTGATCAGGTAGAAGTCGTATTTAACTGCTGGTGGAGAGTCGGAAGAATCATTCTTTCACTTACTTCTATGTGTAATGGGAAAGGCTACTGATCTAAGCGATTTTGATAGAGGGCCGACTGCAGTGGCTCGAAGGCTCGGAGCAAGTATTTCCGAAACTGCAAGACTCTTGGGTTATTCGTGATCAACAGTGGTTAGTACATAGTTAGTATGCAAAGTGGATGAATGACAGTGAAACCAGCAGTAGACGACATGGTGTTAGATGTTCACACGCTATCAAAGAAAACGGTCTTCGGAGACTGTGTTGCATGGTGAAGCAAAACCGGATCCAGACAGTCGCTCAGCTGACAACCCAATATAATGCAGAGCCAAGTAGAATAGTATCGGAGCGCACTGTTCAGCGGATACTGTTGGATATAGGGCTACGCAGCAAACGTACCACTCGTGTTACAAAAGAATAGTTTAAATCTTCCACTCATATCTAAATATTAAAAGTTTTACAACACTTTCTTTGTCCCATACAAAAGAAAAGTAAAAAAATGTTAGTATGGTGTATGTGTAAAAATTATGCACATTAAATATTTTTAATACGAAAGAGAATTACGAAAGAGAATTAAAATGAAGGAACCTGATTTTATAATTTTTGGTTCAATGTCACCTGCCAGATAAACACTAAGTAACGAAAATATGGTAAGAGATTTGAGATGCAAAAGTATATATTCAGAATTGATGCCAATACAGATTCCATATGCTAGTATAAATGCTTCCCATCGATTCCTGAAGATGAAATAAATGTAAAGCAACAGAAAAGAAGTGAAAAATACATATATGATAATGTATTTTTATATATTATTTAGTTAAGTGTATATAATATATTTCAGCAGAAAAAATATTTGTATCCACTGATTATAGTAAACATAAAAATTTTAGACGTTATATTCCAGAAAAGTAATAGTATCTTATTCTCTCCTGCTGCAACCCAAAGTTTCCACTGCTTATTCTCAACACGCAAATGACGTAAAAGAAATCAATGGTGAATTTATATTTCGTATTTGCAAAAGTCAAACTTCCATTAGCAGAAAGAAACCAGCGGAACCGTAAATGGAGCTGAGAGCACTTATCAGTCGATAATACAAGACACTGTTAAAAGGATGGAAACAGTTCCTTATTTTGTCATGATAACTTATTTCACGTTAATTTATGGTTCCCTTCCTTCTGTAATTCTAATCTCTTACAATTGCAAAGCTTTTGTATAAGACTTATGCACTTTTTATATATCCTTCAAGGTGTTTTAACATTTCGATAGATAAGATTTTTAAACACACGAACTAATATTTTATTTTTTTCACATTATTGTTTTACATACTAAATATAAAATTCATAATCTATTGATTTTATTTCTTACTAAGCATTGCACATTCTTTCTTGATATATCTCTTTATTTCACGCTAATATAAGACAAGTTCTGGTTTTTATAAGCCTGATAAATTTCGATGCCATATTTTATCTTTTACTTTTAACGGTACGAAATGTTTTGAAATGATATATGACTATGATAACAAAAAATATTAAACACGTGTATTCTACATTTATTTAAAAACCTTAAAGAAAAATACATAAATGTTTAAAATATTTTCAACATGCGAAATACTTTAGTAAACTAAAAGTATGCAGAAGAGATTTTTTAGTTTTATTCACATTACTAAATAAAAACACATTACTAAATAGTACAAAACTAATTGTTTTTCCTAGAATAACATTTTTATACACTGTTAGCTCTAGAAATAGTAGAACAAACATTTATTCACGATCTGTAATGTATTTTTATTTGTATTCGTGTATTTGCGTTTTCCAGAGTTGAGTTTAAGTTTAAGATGAAGCCACATAAATATTAATTATAATAGCTTATTATAAAGCTTAAAGTATTTAAAGAGCCAATTAAAAACACAAATCCAAATAACGCACATTATATATCGCTAATAATACTTCTATTCTGGGACTTTTTGTGAGTCGTTATTATTACATTTTGATTTCTTAATCAACAGTTAATGGCATTATACGAAATGAAAGATTATTAATACTACAGTCATATTAAATCAAGATAACTGTGCTAAAATTCTTAAATAATAATTATGATTGGATGTATAATATATAGTACATTAGAAAACTTGGTTAGGGTACAAACAAAAGAATGACATTAGCAAATCGGATATATGCATTATCCCAAGATTGACATCTGGATTAAATAGTTGACTAAAACGTAACAAAGACCCTGTTCAAACTTTATTTAATACATAATGTTTAAAATATTGTATTATGATCTGGTTTAAAATACTACATATAAAATAGGAAGCAGTGAAAGGTTTTAGTACACCATTCATATTGGTATTTCTTTGTTCTGGTCTTGTAGATATAAATGTTAGCGTTGGTATAACTCTAGTGGGATCTGCTCCCCGAGCTCTCTGAAGAAAAATCTCAAGCATTTTGGATAATAATATTTTCAATTAGTCGCCATCTTGGGGACTTTCTGAATCGATTTTTGCCATGATACAGGGTGAATCGATTTTAACAAAAACTGGTATATGAAGGTATATGAAGGAAGGTTGCATTTGGTTACGATCTCATTAGTATGTGCAGTTGTGTGAGATAATTTCTTAGAAATAGCATGAAACTCGTAGCCTAAAACTTCATGAGTCACCTAATGTATGATTAAAATCATCTTCCTCTTTCACATAGGAAAACATATTTCTTTCAACATTTGGAAGTGTCCTTTGTGTTTTACTTTTACTCTGTCATCCTGTGTCAAAATACATTGTTGGTGTTGGAAAAACATGGGAATATAAGGTAGTTTAGAAATTTAAAACTAGATAATTCGACAAACATTTGAACAATGTTAATAAAATTTCATAGCATTTAAAATAAAGGTGTATGAGACACCATAGTTGTTGAAAATTCAGAGCAGGTAAAATTCCTAAATGAGAATTATGTATTTAAATGCATTGATATAGTTTTTAAATATAATTATTAAGTTCAATAGCTTATAAAAATTTTCAGCTAAAAAACAATTTGCGTAGTCAGAAATCCCAATAAGATAATTTGTATAACAAAACTACGATATTTCCGATTAAGATCATCACTTACAGAAGAAGCAAAAAATTTTAAAATCCATAAACGCAGATAATTAAAACTTAAAATTTAATTTTTTTTTACATCAAAGGAATTTTGTTACCATTTTTAATCTAATAAAATAAGAAATACTATAATAAAAATAAATAGTAAAATAATTAATAAAAATAATAAAAAATAATAGTAAAAATAAAATAAATACTTCAATCATGATTTGCTTAAAAAGTAAAACAACTAAATATAATATGATTTATTACCTTAAAATTTATTAAATAAAATGTCAGCAGCCTTATAAACTGTACATTTAATTTATCTGCACAAAGTTTGTTTGACTTTTATTTTTAGTCGATAATTATCTATGTTTATTAATTAAAAATGATTTTTAATACTGTAATAGTAAAATATATACGTTCATAACTTTCTAAACAAATACTACTATTATTATTATTATGCTACCATGCTTATATTTATACTAAAATATAGAACGTCTGAAATGCAATAACTTCTGAAATTCATTTAATAATGCATCTAAATTGATAGAAGAAGCAAGGTTAAACAAAACCATTTCTCGATGCAAGCAGTAAAATTTATAAAAATCAATTTAACACCATTTCTAATCATTATTTTAACTATGTAAAATAGCAATCGAATTGAATTTTGTAAAGATAGATTTTATAAAACTTGTTTATATCATTGTCTCAAAATTTGATTAGTTTCATCATCATTTTATCATTCATAAATCTCTTATAATACAGAATTTAATATAATATGTAATTCCATACATTATATGAAACTTCATTATAATTTGGTAAAAATTTACCATGTGTATGTACATTTGCAGTTATAAAATGTTGAAATTATTAGTAGTCAATAAATAATAATTCTTTAGATTTTACATGCATAAAATTAGAATATATTTAGAAAAAAGCTACTTTAATCAATTTTATTTACCATGATCACGATATTTAGTTTGCATTGCACCCTCATTCATGATTTTCTACGCTTACGCTTTTGATTAAAGTAATGTATTGCATCGAAAAGTGCTCAGTCACATTCAAATTGAATTTAAATATGAGATAAAATTTAGCCCTGATAATAGAAACATTTCCACTTAATTTCAATGACTTTAAAATGTTCTGTGACATAAAATGAGCTCGCATAAAATATAAATTTGCATGAATATACTATCATCGAAATAAGTTTAGAAGACAATGAAAATATATAATCATCTAATTAAATACGAAAATTGCTTCTGTAGAGAAGAAATGCATTTTACTAAATAATCACGCTTAAAATAAATATCCTTATGTACGAAATTTACTCATTCATAGAGATATTCTCAATTTTCTCAAGCTTTCTAAAACCCAATGAAACGTTAAGAGGCAATGAATGTGGTTTATCTGAGATCAAAATCAAGGCTTTATTTCTTGTTCATTTACTAACCATAGTCTTTATTTGCATAAACTCTGTAAAGTTCAATACATGGGAATTTTCTAGTAAAAAAAATCCGTATAAAACTACAAGCGGATTTAATAAGAATGTATACTTTTAAAGAACAAATGTAAATAAAACCCAATAATAAGATAAAACTGCCTCTGAGACTTTGACTTTTTGACTTTGTCTTTACCTTTTAACAGACTGTTAAAATAAATTGAAATTATCAACAAGGAAGTGTAAAGAAATTTACAAAAGTAAGGTGTGAAATCCATCTAAAATTTATAAAAAGTTAATTACATAATGGAGCACAAAAATTCCAGAAAAAGTTTCATCGACCAAAACTCATTAAGATTGTTTCTATAGCTTTTTAGTTCACCAACAAAGTTTAAATGAATGACGGTTTTAGAGATATTTAGTTGTTTTTACTAAATTAGAGCTAACAGCTATGCTTTTACAAAGTAAAATTTAACTTAAACAAGAAATCTTAGTATAAAAATGCAAATATTTATAAAAGTAAATATTGTCAGTAAAACTAAATGTTAATAAAAACGCAACAAATATATAAAGTTGGGACTACATTTATAAATGGTAGCAACTCTTAGAAATGACAAACAATGTACCCAAATCTTCCAATCCAAAAATGTATATAAAATTGTATCTATTTTTGTTTAATAAAGTTTGCTTCCCCATTACTTTAATTTATATATATATATATATATATATATATATATATATATATATATATATATATATATATATATATATATATATATATATATATATTATATATGGATACATAATATACATATATATATATATATATATATATATATATATATATATATATATGTATATATGTGTGTGTGTGTGTGTGCATTATAAGTGTCAGTTTTTAGTTTTAAAGTAAATTTATATGCTTACATATTTTGTTCTTATCCCAATATCAAAATACAAAAGCAGGCATACATAATTTTTCTTTTACATATTAGGAAAAATGAATATTTTTCGCTCCACTTAATTTTCCTTCCTAAATCTTTCCCTTTCGTTAACAGCTTTTAAGGGTATTAAGCAAGATATTCAAATTCATATTTCCCATAAATTTTTAAAGATTTTTTTTATGTGAAAGATTTATTGTACGAATGAATTTCGTAAATTGAGACTTGAATATTTCTCCTTTCAAAAACATCCGTTTCATTCTATAAAATACCTCAGAGCCAAGATAAGATCCTGTTCATACATTTGGCATTTTTATGGAAAAATTGCAGTTTGTAAATCTGAAATATAATACAACTTATCAAGAAACAAATTTTATGTGAAACAGTTTTCACTGAAAAAAGAATGTAAGAAAGTGTCAGGAGTGATATAACATTCCCTTGAGTTTATTCTTTTACTTTACAAAAATTCGGAACAAAGTTTCTGTTCTTATGAGACCCATTTTTCACATATATTTCCCATAAACTTAGTAAATTTTATGGCTAAAATTTTTGCATGGAAAAACCGATTATTATGGATGTTCTGTTTAAAGCAATAATATTGTATTTTAAATTATTATGAAATATGACATGCATAAACTGTTCTGAGAAGGGTTTTAGGAATATCTGAAATAAATTTAAATTTTAACAATTTCTTTTCATGCCAGTAAATTTTAGTTTTTAATTATAGTATATAATATGGTTTAATAGATTGATATTTACTTTAGTTATTCCAAATTTCTCGAATTTCTTTTTAAGATGGTCGAAGTTAATCCAATTTAAATATGCTTTATATGTTTTATTTCATATATATTTAGTATTTAATATCTACTATCAGATGTATATTATACCTAGCATTTATATACGAGGTAGTGTCCATAAGCTCTCGAAATGGTTGCTTTCATTTTCGCAGGGGTAAATGCACGCTATACAATGGGTGTATTGGAAAGGAAATATAAGGAAATTTGGCAGTACCTATAGGGAAAACATACAACAATCTGGAATTAATATTTGGTATTGTCGGTATTAGTTGTACACCATTTCTGACAAAAGGAATTTTTCCTTTTCATTGGTTGAATTTTGAAATATCATCTTTAGAGCAGCTTGCAAAAATTAAATTAGGAGTTTTTCTCGAGAAATCACCTTCTGAGACACTCGAGAGTCTGAAGAAAGCATACGGAAACGATGCCTTAAGAAACCTACTATGTACGAATTGGAAATGCATTTTCGGGAGGGTTGCAAAAACATCTAAGATCTACGATCAGTTAGCCCCCGAAATGGTAGAGTGCATTCGGGCATTGTTCCTTTGGAAAGGAAATATATATAAGGGAGTTTGGCAGCACCTATAGGGAAAACACACAGCAATCTGGAATTAATTTTTGGTATTGTCGGTATTAGTTGTATATAATTTCTGACAAAACGAATTTTTCATTGGTTGAATTTTGAAATATCATCTTTAGAGCAGCTTGCAAAAATTAAATTAGGAGTTTTTCTCGAGAAATCACCTTCTGAGACACTCGAAAGTCTGAAGAAAGCATACGGAAACGATGCCATAAGAAATCTACTATGTACGAATTGGAAATGCATTTTTGGGAGGGTTGCACAAACATCTAAGATCTACGATCAGTTAGCTCCCGAAATGGTCGCGTGCACTCGCTCATTGTTCCTTTGGAAAGGAACTATATATAAGGGAGTTTGGCAGCACCTATAGGGAAAACACAAAGCAATCTGAAATTAATTATTGCTATTGTCAGTATTAGTTGTATATCATTTTTGACTAGACGAATTTTTCATTAGTGGAATTTTGAAATATCATCTTTAGAACAGATTGCAAAAATCAAAACTATGCCATAAGAAACTTACTGTGTGCGAATGGCATATGCATTTCGTGAGAGTCGCACAAATATCCTAGATGACATTCGGACTGTGGGGACTTCTTTTTCTACCATAGTTAAGAATCTTGATCTCATTCGAGAAATTATAAATGGGGACAGACGAATAACCATTGATGCTGTTGGCTCTAAAATTTTACATGGGATTGCAATTACCTTACACTTTACCTGGAGATCAATAAGCGTCTGCGAGAGATGAAATCAGATGAAATCTAGCTGAAAAATGGGCAACATACGGTTTCTTTTACACGACAACAATCCATCACATCGCTCTCTAATTATGAAAGAGTACCTTGCTAGAAACAGTGTTACCATTCTTGAACACCTTCCATATTCTCCCGAGGTACCGCCAGAAGATTTTTACCTGTTTCTAAGGTTGAAAATGAAATTGAAGGTGCACCGTTTTGCGGATTTAGATCAGAGGATCAATGATGCCACGAATCAATTAACGAACTTCTAAAAAAAATGGTTTTGAGGAGTGTTTTGAACAAATATACGGTCGCTGGAAGAAGTGTGAGGGTACAGGAGGAGATAGTACTTTGAAGGCCAATAACCTAAAATTATTGTACTATTTTTTTATAATCTGTAATTTACTTATTCCGGGAGCTGTTTGACCCTACGTCATATGTCAATGAAAGTGTTATGAAGAGAATGTTATATGTAATTCAAACGAAAGTTCCTAAATAAGTACTGGTCTACTAAGTCAACCATACTTGCAGATGAAATTGCTTAATTTACTTGAAATGGAAAGGAATTAAATGATGTAAAAAATAAAACCTACATTAAAAGGTTTTCAGCAAAAGGATGGTTTGTACTTTCTTTATTTCAAGACATGTGCTATCAAGGCCGTAGGCAGGGGGAAGGATTTGGGGGACTGGTCCCCCTCCCCGAAATTTTGAAAGACTATTTTGTAGATAGACAATGTTCGCGAAATGTGTGTGTATGTGCTATCTACCTAGTTGTTCATGAACATGGACAGATATTTTCTTAGAAAAAAACCACTGAGACCATAAAAGTCTTGCTGGGCCGCTAACCGGAAATACAGCACTATATTCCGGAAATACAGTGCTTTTCCTTTCATTAATTGAAGTATCATTCACAGAAAAAAGGTGTCTTTCTCCCTTGGTCCCCCTCCGAAAATAATTTGTGGCTACGGCCCTGTGTGCTATAATAAAAATTGGAAACCCCCAATGGTCTTAAAATTGCATTATTTTGTAAGTAAAGGTAAATTTGTTACATTTTGATGCTCAAGCATTTGTGGTGATTACGTAATTTGACGTCATACTCATATTAGTAAATATGTTTTGTATATATCGGTCTTTGTAAAGTGTTTTGTATATAATTTATTGTAATGTATGTTCACGAATTGTAATATGAAATCATTCATCTGTATTGACATTTGTAAAGTTTTATAATTGTATTAGTTTTATTTGGGGCAACACATCATCTTTGTAAATATGCAAATATCTGTATATGTTGTCTGACTATATGAGTCAGTGTGCTAGTAGCACCAGGCTCGGTTGCATCGAGAGTGCTGATGTTTGTTTATTGTTTTCATTATATTATCTTAAATAAAAGCCTGTGTCTAGAACTAGATGTTTTATTTTTACTACGCAGTGTGAATCCATTCTAAGCGTGGTTATATATGTTGTGATCCCTGCGGATACTTCTTTTAGCATCGTCGAGCCATAGCAGGGGTGTCCATACATTTTAAAGCATCAAGGTATAAGACTCAATATAAAATAGAATATATATATATATATATATATATATATATATATATATATATATATATATATATATATATATGTATATATATGTATATATATATATAAATGTATATATATATATATATATATATATATATATATATATATATATATATATATATAAATATATATATATATATTATATATATATATATATATATATATATATTATATATATATATATATATATATATATATATATATATATATATATATATATATATATATATAATATATATATATATATATATATATATATATATATATATATATATATATATATATATATATATATATATATATATATATATATATATATATATATATATATATATATATATATATATATATATATATATATATATATATATATATATATGTATATATATATATATATATATATATATATATATATTATATATATATGTATATATATGTATATATATATGTATGTATAAATATTATAATTATATATAGATAATATATATATATATATATATATATATATATATATATATATATATATATATATATATATATATATATATATATATATATATATATATATATATATATATATATATATATATATATATATATATATATATATATATATATATATATGTATATATATATATATATATATATATATATATATATATATATATATATATATATATATATATATATATATATATATATATATGTATATATATATTATATATATATATATATGTATGTATATATATATGTATATATATATATATATATATATATATATATATATATATATATGTATATATATATGTATATATATATATGTATATATATACTATATATATTATATATATATATACTATATATATTATATATATATTATATATATATATATACATATATATATATATATATATATATATACATATATATATATATATACATATATATATATATAATATATATTTATATATATATATATATATATATATATATATATATATATATAAATATATATATATATATATATATATATATATATATTAGGCTATTAAGTATCTTCTGGTGTATTCATGCCTCAATCACTATATGTAAATTCCCGAATTAATAGTTTTAAAGATACAATCCCTATTTTAACGTTTAGTTTAACTACAAAAAACATGATTTTAAATAATGAACAATTATGAATATATCGACAATGGATGCCCGAGCCCGTAAACTGAATTCCCTGTATTAAATCAGATTCTAATCCTAAAAATTTTTAATCACTACTGTTCAATTTTATATAAAATGGTGATACGTGTCGATGAATAACTCCTTATGTTACAATTTGCACGCTCCAGTTTAATCAGCGTTGCATAGTGAGTTCAATAAATCACAGTACTGTAAATTTGCAATATAAATGAAAACACTATGTTATTGGTGATTAACGAATGCTACCTGATTAACGTCGAATCACCGACAGGTTCGCAACATTGGGTTGAGGTCTTTATTTTGACAATTCAAGTGTTTATTAAATAATTTACTATTCTAAAGTAAGTTTATACGTTTATTAGTTGTTGATACCTCACTAGTTGTATTCATAGAAAATAGGTACACATTATTAAAATCAAAATTATTTCGTTTGTCTGGAAATGAACTAGAATAAAACAAAATCATCCCCCATACTTAATATTCAAGTACATTCTTTTACAGTATAATTATTAATTTCATACACCTTATTCCAAAATACAGAAAAGTTTATATTATTCCCCACAGATCGAAACATAACTACAAATAGGAGTAAAATGTATTATTTAATTTTTTTTCAAATTATTTTACTATTGAATGCAAGGATCGCAGAATATATAATATTGAACTTGATATGAATAATGTATAGGAAACATAAAAGAAAAAAATTATATTCGTCTTACAGAAATTTTTACTAACTAATATATTATTCATATCCATATAAGTTAACGGTAGGTATTCAAATTTGTTTTGATAACTTGAAACTGCTGTGGAATAAATAAATAGTTATATTATCACTCAGGGGCTTTCTTTGGTAAAAAAAAATTACTAATAGAATTACTAGTAAAATATTTCAATCTAAATAAATTTCTATAGTTTTTATTAGCCTTTATCGATAAACATATCGCATAATATAACATTTTTATTTCTTTTAATACTTATATTACTATAGAGTGTGTTATTGGTTAAATTCTACAAATATGTGTGTAATAAGAAAACTTTTAATAGCATTAAACAGTTAGGAGAATTTTAAAAAGTAAATTTATTCTCGGTATTTCACACATTGTTATCTATTTTTCATAAATGAGATCAATAAGTTTGAAGTTATTTTGCTTACTAAGAGTTGCACTGATTTAAAAAATACACCAAATTTAATATTGGCATGTACTATTCTGTAAAAGAGTCATTTTCCTGTATACATTACTTATACATTTTATATACATTCTTTAACAAGAATTTTATAATGATTTCCATACCTAAAACGTGACTAGAAATAAATGATAAACTTATCGTTATTTAATTTTCTTCAAAAAAATTTTTACCATTCCGAATAACAGCAGTTAAAACTATTTTAGCAGTGCAAGTATTAAAAAGAATAAATTAAATAAAATTTAGCGTCGTCTTATAAAAATTTAACAAACTTTTATTTATTTTTCACATTTATATGGGTACACATTATTAGATTCGAATTTATTTAGTTTACGTCAAGCTGTACTGGAATCGAAAATTTCATGAAAATTACCATTCAGGTACATGACTGAGTGAAACTAGAATACATTAATGAAATATTCTCTCGTTTCATGAGTAAAAAGTGAGAAAATGAAAATAGTAACTCTCATCGTAAGTCACGTATAACTAAGAACAGTGAGTTTTTTTTTTCTGACTGGAAGATAGTTTTTAGACACGTTTTCCGGAAATAAAACGTGACATAATTCCGGAAGCATATTGGACGTAAAGTCATTTTTCATGAAATATTAATTAGGGTTGCAATTTCAGTCTAATATTTATTGAATATATATGTTGACAATACACGGGCGCACACAAACAATTCCATCTTTGCTATACTCTCTGATTTCTTAATATAATTTTGGAAATAAAACATATACATATACTTGGTTCATTAATATAAGCTCTTTTACAGCATTTTAAAATTTCGTAACACTATTGGGCAAGTGATTTTATTATTACAATGAATTAAATTGAGAAAGACGTTATGATGAGAATGGGATTTGTAAATTATTTCAAATCATGTTTATCTAACATATTTCAAAATTTACTTTGTCAATAAAAATTTATTTGTGCACTATCGATTAATAATTGATATTAAAATATTTGTTTTTGCATTTTAAAATCTAATCTTTTATAATCGTTTCAAATTTAGTTCTATCGAAATTGTTCCAAATGTATCATTTTTCAGAGTAAGGTGATTTTTATTTACAGAGGATAATCTGAACCAAAAACAAATCTTTAACAAAATTTTCTGGTCATTGCTAGCTTTCACTGAATGTGTAAAAATATCAAAATAAGACTAAAACTATTGAGTTGTCTATTAAAAATATCAGTAAAATGTCTTCTTGTCATCTTTATTGATACCTTTTACACATCCAGAATGCATATTTATACTTCAGTTATGACAGATGTCTCGATAAAACCTTGTAGTAAATATTCAATATTTGATGTTTAAGGTTAGTGTAAGAAATGACAAAATAATTTTTGTATTGTTTTTACTTGCCTCACTATCACTAAATATTCTTTAAATATTAGTTAATACAACGCATTATATTAATACAGTCAAACTTCGATAACTCGACTTCCTATAAGTCGAATAATCCGCTAACTCGAAATTATAATCAAGTCCCGAATCATTTCTACACTTTTCTTTAAAAATCTGTCTCGATACCTCGAAGTGAACATCGTCTAAGTCGAAGTTTTTATGATAGATTTCCCCGGTAAAAAAACACAATTCTGTTCAAAACTTCGAATGCCAGTCCACTTGTGACCTTCGAGATCGAAGGTTCTCGAAAGTTACGAGCAAGCACAGGATGCTATTCACATCTTACAACAATACTTGGAGACCACCGAATGTACAGACAACACCCTATTTAACTGTGTTCAGAAATTAGTTGACTTTAAGAAGGCCAACAGCCTTAAAAATAACTGCTTTTTTCAAATGAGATTTACATGGTTGTATACTAATTAATATGTAATGAGGCTGAATTTCTTGGGTTTCAATAAACTTTTTGAACCCATTCTTCTCTTGTTGATTACATTGGCTATATATATATATATATATATATATATATATATATATATATATATATATATATATATATGTATGTATGTATGTATGTATGTATGTATATATATATATATATATATATATATATATATATATATGTATGTATGTATGTATATATATATATATATATATATATATATATATATATATATATATATATATATATATATATATAATATATATATATATATATATATATATATATATATATATATATATATATATATATATATATATATATATATATATATATATATATATATATATATATATATATATATATATATATATATATATATATATATATATATATATATATATATATATATATATATATATATATATATATATATATATATATATATATATATATATATATATATATATATATATATATATATATATATATATATATATATATATATATATATATATATATATATATATATATATATATATATATATATATATATATATATATATATATATATATATATATATATATATATATATATATATATATATATATATATATATATATATATATATATATATATATATATATATATATATATAATATATATATATATATATATATATATATATATATATATATATATATATATATATATATATATATATATAATTCAAAGTCTGAAAGAAATAAGGGTTGGATTTAGTCTGTAACGAAGGCTGGACCTCTGAAGACCGAGCGTTATAAAATATCAACAAAAAATCACGCAAAAGGAAAAAACTTTCCAAATTTTCTGTAGCTATCTTATAGGTCGTTTAAAACGTGTATTTTATGACGTATTGGAGAAATTATAGGCGAGGCCGTCAAGGATACAGGCTGAAAATCAATTTAATCTTGATTAAATGATTTCTGTATGAGAATAATGTATGTACATCTATATAAATAATTAATTACTATTAATTAATCTCTATAAAGAATTATGTGACAATTTTTAATTTAATTCCACTTAAACGACTACTTCTGTCTTGTGTACGGAAACCTGGTACACAACGGGCATGGCTTGCACTGTCCAGTCGGTGCTATTTTCTACCTACAGGCAACAATGGGTCCCCGCTCCTAAGGTCCTTTAGATTCAACCTTGGTTTTTTTTCTTCTTTTTTTTTCTTTTTTTTTTTTTTTTTTGGTGGGGATTTATGTAACGGATCGTTACATCTTCCATAATTTTTATTTCCATGAAATTTCAATTTTCATGAACAAATTACTAAACATTCATTAGGGCAGTATTAAAAAACGATGTGTTTATATTACGGTCAGAAAGATATATTTAGAATATGGGTATTAACCTTCAACTTTAATTTAGTTAATGCTATAACTATATCCTTAAATTTAAATAAAATAAATTGTATCTCAAATTGAATTTATTAATTTTAACTTAAACTAATTTTAAGTTTAATGAACTTTAAATATGTATTAATTTTCTGAATTTAAAGTAGATTGAATTGAAAAATACCAAGTAATTACTATGATTATCGGTATCTACTTGTATGGGACATAAATCTTTAAATATTCCATAAAACCACTCAAAAAGTTAGGTGAGATATATTTCCGTTCATATATACCATTAAAAATATCCATCAGGATTATAAAAGATAATGTTAAAAATAAGAAAAAAAGGCTTTTAGGCCTTAATTCCATTTTTTATAAAATATGATTAGATAATGACCGTCTATTAAATTTAGCATACCGTATTATACTTTGCAAGACAATGACATTATTTTAAAATTATTATTTCAAAATTATGAATTACATCACTGCATTGCTGGAAATTTCACTACCAAATGTATAGAGTTAAAAATTTAATACTATACTTTTGTTAATGTAATGACATAACATAGTTTAAAATTGTATTGGGTAATCTTTTTGTGATGGCAGTACTATTTATATTATAGTAAATACTTTTGCCATATTTTCAATCAGCAATTTTACATAGTTGCAATCGACTATGAACAAAGCCTTTTAAGAATTGTGCATGACATTAATTTTTTGACCGAATGTTAAATTAGCAAATGTATATTGTTTAAAATATATTTAAAAATATACATTTGCAAATGAAATTTCTAGTAACAGCCTAGACACTTTTAAACTACTACTTAAAAGTGTCTAATCTGATTCTTTCATGATAATGGTATAATTTGTATAATAGTAATTACTCGTGCTATCTTTCTTGTAAGAAATATTACATAGTGGAGTTTGACAAAGACTTGTAACTGAAAAATAATTTCAATTATTTTTTATTGGTAAAATTCCAAGCATTCTTCAGAGTAATGCACAGGATACAGCAGTTGGTCTTTAACGATTCTAATTAAAATAAAAATGTGCTTTTCATATTATTTATCAACCACAGGAGGACGTTTCCTCCTAAGTTAGGAACCACTGCTTAAGAAGCTGAAATTAACATTGTAATTTAAAGCAACTTAAATCAGTTATATGGATGTTTGATTGGTAAAATCCCAAGCATTCTTTAGAGTAATGCACAGGATACAGCAGTTAGTCTTTAACGATTCTAATTAAAATAAAAATGTGCTTTTCATATTATTTATCAACCACAGGAGGACGTTTCCTCCTAAGTTGGGAACCACTGCTTTAGAAGCTGAAATTAACATTGTAATTTAAAGCAACTTAAGTCAGTTATATGGATGTTTGATTGGTAAAATCCCAAGCATTCTTTAGAGTAATGCACAGGATACAGCAGTTAGTCTTTAACGATTCTAATTAAAATAAAAATGTGCTTTTCATATTATTTATCAACCACAGGAGGACGTTTCCTCCTAAGTTGGGAACCACCGCTTAAGAGCTGAAATTAACATTGTAATTTAAAGCAACTTAAGTCAGTTATATGGATGTTTGATTGGTAAAATCCCAAGCATTCTTTAGAGTAATGCACAGGATACAGCAGTTAGTCTTTAACGATTCTAATTAAAATAAAAATGTGCTTTTCATCTTATTTATCAACCACAGGAGGACGTTTCCTCCTAAGTTAGGAACCACTGCTTAAGAAGCTGAAATTAACATTGTAATTTAAAGCAACTTAAGTCAGTTATATGGATGTTTGATTGGTAAAATCCCAAGCATTCTTTAGAGTAATGCACAGGATACAGCAGTTAGTCTTTAACGATTCTAATTAAAATAAAAATGTGCTTTTCATATTATTTATCAACCACAGGAGGACGTTTCCTCCTAAGTTAGGAACCACTGCTTAAGAAGCTGAAATTAACATTGTAATTTAAAGCAACTTAAATCAGTTATATGGATGTTTGATTGGTAAAATCCCAAGCATTCTTTAGAGTAATGCACAGGATACAGCAGTTAGTCTTTAACGATTCTAATTAAAATAAAAATGTGCTTTTCATATTATTTATCAACCACAGGAGGACGTTTCCTCCTAAGTTGGGAACCACCGCTTAAGAAGCTCTAATTAACATTGTTATTTAAAGCAACTTAAATCATCTATATGGGTGTTTGATTGGTATCCCAAGCATTCTTTAGAGTAATGCACAGGATACAGCAGTTAGTCTTTAACGATTCTAATTAAAATAAAAATGTGCTTTTCATATTATTTATCAACCACAGGAGGACGTTTCCTCCTAAGTTGGGAACCACTGCTTAAGAAGCTGAAATTAACATTGTAATTTAAAGCAACTTAAGTCAGTTATATGGATGTTTGATTTGAAGTTACTAACTTGAATTAGAGTACAAAATAATTGATGAAATAAAATTTTGACTGAAACTTTTAAATCAATCAGAAAATTATTTTTAGTATTAATTTATTACGGCCTGTAAAAACGGTTTCGGAACAATAAATCAAAAGATTTTGGCACTTGTTTAACATAACATATAACCAAAACACGAGGCTAATAAATTTCCAACAATACGATAAATTATGAAAAAAAGTTGTTCAAATATATTCCTATTTATTTCTGCACACTATCAAAAACGCCTAAGAAATATATTAAGAAATATATTTCCGAAATTCCTGACGTTTTCTACGGAAAGATACTATCTACACCTTTCAAAACATGAAACAACTTATCGATGCGGAAAGTTTGAGATAAAATGTATGTACATATTTATGGCTTTATCTTTTGAGAAAGAAATGAATCAGGCGTAAAACAAATGGTTTGCGATCTTTTACTCAACAGAAACATTAAATTTGTTCTCATTTCTTCCCGACTCTCCTCTTTATCACGTTTGTGTAACTTATTGCTTGTAAAGAAAAGTAAATTAAAATATTTATTACTTGGGTCAACTTCCTTTTGAATCCGTTTCCGGCAATGTTTCGTTCGAAATTGAAATTTGTATTATAAATACAAACTACGTTATCACTGACATTAAAATATTGGGATGGATGTTTTCAGACGATTCCAACAGTTAACGGGAATGAAAATATATGTGCTTCGGGTTCCTTTCGCTCTCTATCCATTACCTTTATTGATTTTGAGAATGTAGATATAACAAGAATTTTTTTTGTTCTGTTTGAGATCGTAAATTTAAAATATGGCCTGTACAGAGATTACCAACAAAATATTTTTAAAAAATTGAAACTTTTTCGTCTTTTTCATTAAGGGATAAATTTCTTCTGGAGTAAGAGATCCATTAGGATTTAGGTACACAATCGTTCCCAGGCAATATGTATTGCATAGAAGGTTTATAAAAGCTGGGTTTGTTTCCAGAGTGCATTTGGACGTATGTGAGCAATCGTTCTAGAGAAAGTAGTAATAAAAGTCATGAAGGTAATAGCAAGAATTTTTTTCCATAGTGAGAATTAACAGTGAATGATCCACCTAATTGGACAAGTTATGGGAAGGAACAGCCAATGGGTAAAGTCTATAGGTGACGTCAGGCAGCGCGAGTTTTCGAGAGATACCCTACGAGAGAACGAGCGAAGGCTACGAATAGTCGCGATTTGTTTTTTTTTTTTCGGAGATCCTTTCTCGAGTTTTTTGTTGGACTCAATCAGTCCCAGTTGTACCCCTGTACATTGGTATATCTGTCGGGACCTGACCGCAGATTGTTTTTTAGGTTCGCCTCGAGCGTGGGACTTTTAGGTCCGTACCAGCTTACCTGAGCCCTGTGATTACCATTCGTAAAATTTGTAAATAACTTCTATTTAATCAAGAATAAAAGTTGTTATTGTTATAAACTGTACTTCGTGTCACAACTACATCGACACCCACACGCTACCTGGGTATCCAGTGACGTTATATTGGAGTTACATGTTTTTCAATGATTAACGTAACAAGCTGTAACAAAAAATATATGATCTTCAATTTCCTTTTGGTCCTATTTTATGTCCTCCGCGTTATTTTTGTAAATTTTGAAGATTGCAAATGTAGCAAGCATTTTTTTTCTCTTTTGGACATCGACTTAAAGATCTGTTTACCCGGGATATCATGAGGACCTTTAACCGTCATGATATCGTCAGTAATTAATGTTGGTTAAGAGAAATGAAGGAAAATAATCATTTTGAGATTTATTATAAAGCATAGGATAAGATTCAGAGCATCTCAGATACCAGTGGACTCTCGAAATACAGTCTCGATACACTTTTCACTGTCTTATAACTGTGGTCTCAAAGAATTTGTTTACAAGTGTGTTCTCTTAGAATTTGTTGTGCATCTAAATTTCTATTATCTCAAGTGGTGTGAGAGAATGGTAGACTTGACTTTCTATCCAAGGAAGTAAGGCATGCGAAACTGGCATCACGATCAGTTACATTACACATTATCTGTGACTGTTAAGGTAAAACGAAGACATTTTCACTGTCTTACAAGTGTGTTTTCTAAGAATTTGTTTACAAGTGTGTTCTCTTAGAATTTGTTGTGCATCTAAAGTTCTATTATCCCAAGCGGTGGGAGAGAATAGTAGACTTGACTTTCTACCCAAGAAAGTAAGGCATGCGAAACTGGCGTCACAATCAGTTATATGACAGATCATCTATGAGTGTCAAGGTAAAACGAAGAAATTTTAAATATATATTCTTGCAGAAAGCAGGAAAAAAACTGGCATTCTTAAGTTCAAATTTGAACCTGCATGTTGAATTGAGGAATCGTCGAAATGGAATCGGGCCTTTTGTCTAATATGGTTTAAGAAAATATTACTTATTAGATCATAAAAGAACATTAGCTTTTATTTAAAAAAATATTTTTATGTCTATCATCTACATAGAATAAAATAATTTTCACAAAGCAATAAATAGACATGAGAAAGAAAAAAAATAATGCCCATTTAGAAACCTTATAGGAGACAGAGTAAGTTTTAGAAAATTTCAAGGTTTGTACAAGAAAATTTCTATGAATAACTTTTCACTCTTTCCCTATGTTTATTTTAATAAACAAATATATTCATAATTTATATATCATGTTTTTATGGGAAACGTAAGTCAAATTTCGCACAGAAATTGTTAAAGAATTATTTAAATACATAATTTTTTTGACTTCGTAAACCTAACCTTGAGCTGTTTTACTGTATTACATTGGTTTTCCCTTACTTTACTCTGCCGCATGTATTTTTCAATTTCATATATTTTTTTCTTTGTTTTTGTTTTCAGTTTTTCTAATGTACAGAGGTAGTTAAGTAAAGATTAGAAGGCAAAACAAAGTCTCATTTTTAGACCAGCTTTTTTGCTTTTCTTAATACAAAAAAAGTTAACGAATTTTCAAGTACTATCTAGGGAATTCGCAAAAAGAAATGTATTTTCAAAATTCAGTTAATTTTTCTTTTTTTATCGCTTAGTTCAGATAATTATTATTTTTAGTTCAATTAGTTTTCAGAAGGAGGTCAATTTGAAATAGTATAACCAGCTTAATTTTTCTGTAAATAAACTGTCATAACTCATAATTATTTTGTTTATAAGAAGTTTGATTACTTGACTTGATGTATATGACTAATTTAAATGTTAAAGTTTGTATAAAACGTATATATTTTCTGTCAAAATATGGCAGAAAATTTAAAGTGTTTAAATTTTAAGTGTTTAAAAGAGGAATAATTTTTCACTTAAATACATAGTTTTAAAGGTATAGAAGGTTTGGTGATCTCTACACCGATTACATATAGGTTAGCGAGAATTACTTCCTTAAAATGAACTAGAGATTTATGTTGAGTTATGCACTGCTGACATAAAACACTGATGTCCTTTCCCTCATAGTAAGCCCGTCAATTATGAATTTTTAAATTTCAAATCATTTTTCAATGGCAATAGAAAGATTAGAAAAAAAACTTATTTCTTAGGAAATGATCAGCATTTTCTGAACGGTGTTTTGAATGAAGAAAATCACCCACACACAATAGCATCCTAATATAAAATATGTACGAGGGTTCGAATCCCGCTACTGACATGGCTTTAAGAAGTTTGTCTCATTAGTATTCGTAAGCAAAATAGTAGACCGTAGAACTAAAACTATCTAGCCTATCAAATTTCATAAGGTAAATTTTCAAGAAACGAACTACTGAGATAAAATAGTATTTTTGACTTTTTAAAAATTGTAATTGCTGAATTTCTGCACTGCATATCCTATACATGATCTGAAACAAGTAAACACTTTTAAGTCCTGTTAATTTTACTACCTATTAATTTTAAATATTAAAATCTAGTGTTAAATCATATTGGAAAAAACCTTAAGTATATTTTTAAATCTGTTTATCTAAAGGAGTAATTTAGTGTAAAATATGTTAATAAAGTAAGGTAGTGTTGTTTTTACATTAGTACGTATTACATTAACAGTATTAATATGTAATATTTTACACCAAAATAAAGTATTTTAATGAATTCATTCTAAAAAGTCTTGTTTTACACATTTATTTAACTCAAATGAAGTTTTAATTCTAAAATGTTTAACATCTCTAAAAATATTTTTTTTTATTTTAATGTACACATTTTCAAAGAACTCAATAAAAATGTTTTTAATTATCTTATTTTAAAACGAATTTTCTTACCATAACATTACTGTCGTTACATTTAAAATGTATACTTTTAATATACATATATATGGTTTAAAGGAACAATATTTTATCACCTAAACTAGTATTTTTAAAATAAAAAATTGTTTTTTTAACAGAATCGATAACGCAAGTGTATTTACATTTAAGCAATAATTAATTATTGAAATATTTGAATAGAGATATATAAAATTACATTAAAGTTTTTTATACTAACAGTATTTATCTCCTCAAATTTTTCAAATTTGAGTAGTGACTGTTTTATATTTTAACTAAATTGTTTTTAATTAGTTAATTCAGTAGTAATTTTTTTATTCTAAGATCAATTTAATTTAAATGTATTTACTTAAAACAAAATATATTTTAATGAATAAAAGTAAGAACTTTTACATTTTATCAAAAATATAAATATATCTTTTTACATTGAACCGTTAGATTTATCAATATTTATCCGAGTAAAGGATGATAACACATAAAAATTCTATAATATAATATTTAATATTCTATAATATATCTAATTCATAAACCCATAAAAATTATTATAAAAGACATTCCATGTCTTTAGGTATAAATAGGAGGTTGTATATATAGTTGTTTGTTAGGTGAGAAAGTATACTTGAATTTTTTTGGAACTAATTATCATTACAGTTTATTCAACTCTATGTCTGAAAACTAAAGCTAATTTTAATTAATTTAATTTTATGACGATATTTATTTAATTTATATGATTTTTTACACTAAATAGGCTTAATAAGTAAAAATAGTAAAAATAAAATT